>CM054059.1:436233538-436494024 GCA_028641055.1 Alopecurus myosuroides | reverse complement strand
CAGCTCTAATTGTATTTTGTATTCCGTCTCGTTGATGCATATGCAAGTTCTCTATTTTTTTTTTCCTTCCATGCTGTGGATTGGAAGATGAGCCACTCGGACCATGCATCATCAATTTAAAGTTCTAGATTTTGTGATTCGCTATTTATCTTCCATCTTTCTTTTGCCAGTTCTATTTTGTAGTTCTTTTCGGTGGCGCCATTTGCACCGGAGCACCATTGAGCTGTGCTATTGCTCGTGACATGAAGGGCATCCCAATGAAAATATTAGGGTACGCACTGGGCATGTCTATAACGGTGCCTGCAGCTTGTGTCTTCTGGTGCCCTTTCGCGTGGCGCTGTCATGAGCCCTCCAGCAAGTGAAAGCTGCAAGGATTTCATAATACATTGATGGTTATATTTTGTAACTTCGACATTTGAGCATGAACTAGTTATCGTGCACATGCATGGTTTGCTAATGTTAAAAATAAGGCAAATGCTAGCTAGGCGCCCCGTCGGCAGTAGGGAACGTTTGTCTACTGATGCTTTCCGTGTGTGCGACCTATATAGCAAAAACGGTTTATGCCTAGCATTTTTTTTAAACATGTATGCAATATCGCATGTAACAAAATTATTTCAGAACAATTTGAATCAGATTAGTGTAGTAAATTAATACCGACAAAAACATTTTTTTTACACATGTAGCATGCGTAGCAAAATTCACCGAAACATGTAAAAAATTGCGATTTGTAGATAAAAAAATATTGTAATAATTTGGATATATCAATGAAGCAAAAATTAAAAATATATGCAACATATTCCTGTTGACCATATGAAAAAAAATTGGGGAAACTAACGTCATTTGTGAAAAAGCCCCAACATATCCAACATTTGTATCCAACTCGTCCATAACTATAGCAACACTTACGAAACGGTTGTGCAATCTCTCTGTAGTATATACACATATGTCATTGTAACAATTTTTCACGCTTATGTAACAAAAAAAATGGTGCTCAAATGTAGCAAAACGTAAAACTATATGCAACATGGACAAAAAAATACCAAAAAAAGAAAACCTTCATCGACGACCATGGAAGCACCGCCATGGCCGATTCGAGCTCGTCGGACATGAACCCGCCACATTGGAGACTCATCATGGCCAGATCAGGCGAACCCAAGTGAAATCCGCTCGTGGTCATCATCTTCCGCAAGTCCGGCGACATGTGGGGAGCTCGCCAAAGCTCTATTGTGGCACATCCATGGCGAGCTCTCCGGGTTTTTGCCGATTTATCCCCATCCTCCGTCCGCCACCCCAAAAAAAGCTCCACCCAGTCGTCAGGGCCAACCATATCCTTCTCTACACTTCCGCCCCCGCCGCCATGGCTTCTAGGCCGCCCTCCCAAGGAGGGCCGGAGCTCTGGGAGGCATTGGGTGCCTAGATCTTGAGGAGGGATGCAGCGGTGGCAGGAAGCAGTCCTTGTTGCCGGAGGTCCAGGAGAGAGGAGGGCGGGAGCGTGTGGGAGAGGAGTTCCCTGGCAGCATGGGGAGGAAAGAGCGAGTAAACCGACTGTACGCACAGTCGGTCGTACATAAGCGTTTTCCTAGAAATAAAATCAAACATGTAGCACATTTATGAGCATGTGCATTGCTACGAGCCTAATAATATCGGGCTATATAAGTTGCCCAAATAATCGAGCGACTAAGCTAAACCGAACTCATTAGAAAAGTACTGTCCATCACAATCAAACTAACCGTTTTAATCTTCCTTTCAAAAGTTGATTTTTTTTTAAAGTAGTCTAGAGCTATATCATTACTGTTCAGAAAATATAATTAAAAAAAATCTAGGAGAATCATGAATTGAAGCCATGCATACTTATTTTCACCCTTTTCAACAACGTGGGAGCTACAATGGTGCTGAGTTTTTTTTTTCTCCGCGCACTTGTCAGGCTTGCGACATATCTTGCGCACAAGCTTGACACTTAGGGCCTTTTACTAAGGATAATTTCATATTCAAAGGCATATTGGCAAGTTGTAGCATACCACCAAAATTAATATGAAAAATTATGAATGCCAAACGTTAGTTCCATTAACATTTGTGCATACCTGATTTGCACTTTCCACATGCATGTGCACTCATATCCTTTCCAACAAAAGATCCGTATTTAGACCGTGCAACTTTACTAGACTCAAACACCAAGTGAACCCATCCCTTAGGAGACATAATCCACTAACGATATGCTTCTTGATAGAAGGAATGTGTTGCGCGTTTTTTAGCTGGGAAATTTCTTCAAGTCTAGTGGTACCACTAAGAACATATAAGAAAGCAACACATTCCCCATGTTTACGAAGTAAACCCGTGTGACCTAATAAGAGATGAACATGGAGATGTCAACACACACATGAATCAACACACCAATCGATGGATTGACATATTGTAAGAACGCTACACAAATTACCATACCGAAACATTCTCCCTTTAGTATTACTTATAATCATGTTCATACTTTCAGTTATGTTCAGGATGACTCTTCTTGCCTTTACGGTTTGCAGTGACCAACCCAATAGCCAATTTATCCGCACACCAAGTAAGGATCCTTTTTTCGTCTAAAATAAAAGTAAGGATCCTTCTTTTTTTTTTGTGTCCCTACTTCTTGAAGTTGGTGTTCTCAATGATTTTGGTCTTTCTCTTGAACTTGTGGGTATTTTTATGGACCATGTTGACATTATAGTGTCCCTCTGCTCGCTTAGCGTGTGTGTGTTTATTTTTTTCCTCTTCTTCTATTCTATGGAAAATATAATCACATATGACAAACTAGACATATATAGTTGATTTGCAGATGGACCAATCTCAAGTGCAAAACGAGAGATAAATAACATTACGTGTTAGCCAGGAAGGCCATAATAGCAGCGTTAACAACAAAATTGTTTTTGTCGTCCATCGTGACGTAGTCGTACGCTGAATCCATAGAGGAATTAGTCAAGTGGTCAGTTACGTTGAAACGCTCCAAATTAAACCATCTCACTCCTCAGGCGGTGTAGGTTCTTAAAGAATAGGGTTTTGTTGGGCTTCTCTCTGGATAACCATGCAACATTCATCGTGATGGGGAGGCCATGAAACAGCCCAGTTAATTGGAAACTGACACTACTGATAAGAAAGAGAGACAAATGTTAGATTAGTCTGTTTTGTTTCTCCTTTGTATAGCCTATTGGAGAGGTGGAGAAAAAACCACCACATGGTGAAGACGTTTTCGAAAAAGATATTGTATCAAACATGGATATCAACAACTATACCAACATTTTATTGTTATTATTATCGTATCTAACATTAAAAAACACATGTAGCTCTCAAATAGACTCAAAAAGTAATCTTATTGTCTTTCTTGCGAAGTGTTCCATACCCTTCTTCATAGGAATCTTATGTTACTCTCTCATTTTAATAAGTTATTTTTACTTTGTACCCTACTTCTCTTAGTTTCTTCTCATTTTCCCCAATTTTTCTTAGTTATCCTCAGTTTTTCCCCACTTCGCTCCACCTAGCCACACGAATGGCCAAACAATGTTTCCGTCTAGTCAACCCCTTTGACATTCATGAACCAAATATTACGTGTATCAGACCCAATTAAAGCTTACAAAAGGACCGATGGGTGAGGAGTACATGCAAATCCATGCCGCTCCCGTCCCGAATTAGCGTATCTTATATGGCGTTGCCCCCTGGCCGGCAAAAAACTGCATCACCACCTACCCTATGGCATGGACGCTCCTCTACTTCGCCGCCTTTCCGCCTCTCTTGACTATGCTGAGTTTGATGAGCTGAATCAATGTCACGCTTGGCGCACGAACGCTTCACGGTCACCATTACAGACAGTCCGACCGCATATGTATAGAAAAGCGACAATTTTTCTCTCTCTTACACCCACGTCGCCCACTAATCTCCTCCTCCTCTCCTTTCCTCTCCCCAGTTCTCCGATCTTTCCATGGCTTGTGGTGGTGGCCACTCCACTCTCAGTTAGGGTGGTAGTGTCCTCTGATAATATATCCTTAGTTTCTTGATTCGAGCAAGGGTTCAGGAGCAACCGGTTCACGATCGAGTATGAGCTCTTCGCGTTCGAGCAGGACTCCTTCGAACTCGAGCATGAACCATTCACGGTCATTCTGTATATGGAATCGAAGGACGTCGATCCCGTTCCAATCGTCAATCTTGATTCCGATGAGTAGAAGGAGGATCCGGCTCCGGCCTCGGCCATGGCCGACTACCATGTGGCAGAGCAGGCCATACAATCCGCTGAGCAGCAACAATTCATGGAGGTTGTGGTCGCTTATGTGGTCGAATCTATGGCTAAGTTGTTTCTATCATGACCATATTTGGCATAAATATGAATTTTAAAAAGATTCCGAAAGTAAGATTTCAAGACATTTCGTTTTGTTTTTTATTACCAACATTGCAGTAGGGGGAAATTGGTCTTCCACATTTTTCACACAAAGTATATCATATGAGAGGCATAATTTTTTAAGATCTTCAATTTTTTCTGATTTGTAGCTATATTCTACATATTAAATGAGTTTAATGGCATTTATCAAACTTAATTGAAATTTGAACTGCAAGTGTGTTATAGTTTGGTCATAAAATTAGGGGAATAAATGTAGTACTCCCTCCGTCCCAAATTAATCGTCTTGGATTTGACAAAATATGAATGTATTAATACACTAAAGTATGTCTAGATACATACATATTTTGATAAATCCACGGTAATTAATTTGAGACGGATAAAGTATACTCCCTCCGTCCGAAATTAAATGTCACAAAGTTTGACAAAAGTGGATGTATCTAGACACAATTTAGTGTTAGATACATCCACTTTTGTCAAATTTTGTGACACTTAATTCCGGACGGAGGGAGTATAATATTTCTAGGCAATACACACCCCAAAAAAGGGTAAATTCACCCCTTTGCTATGAATGGTCCCGCCAACAATTTAAAAAAACGCACAAATCAATCCTTGGGTTCTTCATGTGTCGCGTGACTATTCCGTTCTCTTTCCCGGTATCGACTTTGAGAGCTCTCTGAGCGGTCATCCGCGAGCTCCATGGTGCACCGTAACTGTCAACGCTATGCCCTTGTTCAACAGAGGGGACAAGGATGGGCGAGCGGTGGTGTCCGTCGAGGTGTTTCTGTAGAACACCCGTCACGACAAACAACTCCAAGCTTGAGACCATTAATCGGGATTTGTCCGGCAGTGTTGCCACATGGAGTTCGTCCTGGTACCGGGGTCATATGCAGGTAAAACGGAATTGGTCTCTTGTGTATCTCGTTCAATCATTTTTTTTATTCTTGTGTATTCGTTAGTGGTTACCAATCCGAGCGCCGACTTAGAGCCCAGACGGCTTTGTGGTGGCTGCCGTCATAGTCACCGGCATGATGGTGGGGGTACATCGGTCGTGGTTGAAGGGGATTTCGGCGAAGTGGGGAGACCTGTTTGTGCAGAGAGACATCGAACACGATCGACAGCGGCACCTGTGGAGATAAGTGGTAGAAACAATTGTCAAGGCCGCGGTGACCAAGCTACGGTCCACCTGGCCTACTCCTGAGTAAGATGGGTGCATGCTTCCGTCACTTGGTTGGTGGACTGGTTCATTCTTCGGTGACGCTATAGAAGATTTTTCAGATGTACGGTTTGAGTTTCTTGAGCTAATTTTGAGTGTCATCTACTTCAGTTAAGATTTATATTATAAAGACAGTTGTGTCCTGTGTTCTTGATTTTGCTGATTGGATAGTTCTTTCGCCGTGAAACGTTACATGTCGTTAGATTGTTCTTCTTTTGAGTGCCTAAGTTATGATTTATGAATGTTTTTGGCTATGTGGCTTTGATTTGAGTGACTAAGTTATAAATACTCTTGCAACTGCACATTTTTGCAAAGTGGATATACAAATATAAATGCATGGCTTCGTGACCCTACTTGTCTAATTTGAATCTTACCATTTTGTTTTCCTATAATTCCATGAATTTTATTCGTGAAAATGGAAATAATTTTGATTCAGCATTCTTATTAGATGTCGCACCCGGACTTTTAGAGGATACTCACAGGCCGCTAAACAGTAGATAAATGGCTTACGGGGCATACCGGCACCCGCATCTCAATGTGAGCAGGCCAACACGTAAACGTGTGACAACCATTCTCTACTATCCATCGTCTGCGTAAACCATCCCATAGAAATCCGACTACTTCTATTGACGTACTTCATAACATACACACATGGTACGTCAACGGCATTTGAACAAGCGATATCACAACAAATCTCTAAGACACAAAGAAATAGAAATAAGTTGCAAATAGCTCTCACTAGAGCAGAGATAGCAAATACAATCATCCAGAGGACACATGTCCCAACAAGTCATCATTACATCACAGCGGAAGCATCCAAAGTGTCTGAGTACAGACAAGATCCAAATAGGCCTAAGAGGCCGGAAGCGAAAAGACGGAGCCCATCCACGATGTCTCGGATCCTGCCCGGGTCCGCTATCTACTCGTCAGCAGCCTCGTCATACTCCACGTAGTAGCCACCATGGGGATCCTCGGAAACGTAGTCTGCGGAAACCACAGCCCCAAAGGGTTCAGTACAGACAAGTACTGGCAAGCAAGACGCACAAGATACCAAAGTGTACCCGGCAACACCAAGTATAGATGCTTTGGGTTCAACGGAAGATAGGTGATACAAAAGTGCGGCAGCGGGCTGCCTAACCAACTACAGAGACACGCTACAACATCCGGCTAAAAGAGAGGGATAAGATAGCGTATCGTAACCAACTACCACTAACCTCAAACAAACCCATCCTGGATCTCGCCCCTTATCCAAAGAAGCAATCCGAGGATAACTCACACAGTTGGATTAATGATGGTTCAAGTTATTGTGTCAATAGGACTATTACTAGTCAAGTTACCATTAGTTAGGTGTAAGTTGTCTAATCCTTGTTAGCCAGCCCTATCACCAAGTCATCCATAACCGCGGACAACACGGCTTCTCGAGAAGATTTAACCCTGCAGGGATGCACCAATTTGGCCTTACACGTAAGAATACCCCGCCAGATGGAAATGCACTTCCACCAAGCGAGGCACTCAACACAACCCAACTCTTCTTCGCATCAAGCCCAAAGAACCCCGTGCAATTGAGCGCACGGCTAATCAAGCCCCACGAAGAAAAGGGGACCCTCATAGCACTCTAAGAACGTGTCTCCCTAAATGCCGACTACAAAAGTTCCACCCTGGCCTCGGGTTCGCACCTGCATATGCATGCGGCAAATGGAAAACCCGAACTAAATGAGGCGATTTGGACGAGATGCGAATTGAATCAAATTGAGGGGGGCGCCCATACACGCTTCCCACATGCGGTTAGCGCGCTCATCATGGATCTAGAGGACAAGAACCTTTCCTGAGTTAGACACTAGCAGGCCTCAAAACCATACCCGGCCTCCTGCCGGTGCCTTATCATCAAATTAGCATTACCTCAAACATTAACAGGTTGTTGTTTAAACATCGAGCCCCAGAACATAATAAATATAGTAACGGAAATAACGGACATCAGACTCGAGCATAAACAACCCTAAGCATGCTAGTAATACACGGCCAACAAGCAACGGGGTTTTAGGTGTGGAGGATAGGCTATATCAGGGTTACAGGATAACATGTGATAGGATCGGAACACAAGCATCGAATCTTAAGGCTAGCAGATTAGACAACGGAAAGTATCGATATCCAGCGTGGAAAGGACACAATGGTTCACGTGAGTGAATACTTGCCTGCAAACTTAGTAGCCTGGTACTGGGCTAACTCCTCAGAAGTAGTGTCGTAAACCTCGTCTGTCTCAACGTCGTCGTCTATTCGAGAAGAAGCAAACAAACAACACAGAGAGACAAACAATCAATAACATGGCATAATGCACAATCATAGGATGATGCATGGCAATTTAATTGATACATCAAAGATGAGCTAGTTGACATGGTAACATAATTAAATGGGCCCATATGCAATTTGGATTGCATATGGAAAAGCCCATGAATTAAGGTTGAATTAAATGATCTATAACTAACCATCATGTGAAAGTTGATTAGAATGATGCATGGATGAGGAAAACAATAAGAAAACAACAATAGCTTCAATTTGAAATGTTGTTTACCAAGTTTGGAATTTTATTTATTAAGTTATGAAATTTGGCTTCTTAAATGAGTTACACAAGCATTTGTTGTTTTCACCAATTTTAATTGTTCAAAATAGATAACAAAGTTCATATTTGGAAAGAACACAAAAATTTTAGGTGGAATACATGTTTCATATGTTGAAAAAGGAATTAAAATGAATTAATTATGAATTAAACAAGTTTGAACAAGATTTAAATGAATTTAATTCAAGTATGAAATTATTTGAATTTTTATTTGTTCAAAACATTAAATAAAATTCATATTTGAAAGGATTATACTTTTCTGGTTTGAAAACATATTTTATATGTTCAAAAAGAATTTAATTTGAGCAAGTTATGAATTTAGTAATTTTAAATGAATTAACAAGGATTTAAACATTTCACCAATTTAAAATATTCAAAACAGGTAACAAGGTTTATATTTGGAAAGGTGGTTCAATTTTGCATGGAAAACATATTTTATATGTGACATTTGAATTAAATTTGAATTAGTTATGAATTTGACCAAATTTGAAATGAGTTGTTTGAATTTGAATTTTGAAAACATTTGAAATGTTCGAAACAGTAAAAAAATGATTTAAACATGTAGAGAATTAAATTTGGTTCAGAAAACATATTTTATTTATTTTATTTGGATTTGAAATACAAAAGATATTTGAATTTGAAATTGCAGGGGCTATTCTGCAATTTTAAAAACATCCAAATTTGGTCCAGGGGCTTGGATGCGAAAAAGGAGTTACAGAAAGGCCCCTGGGAACCTTTTTCACGCAGCAGATCGACCTCTGGGTCACTTGCAGCGGGCCAGTGCCCAGCTGTGCGCCTGCGTGGCCGCGGGTGGATGCGCGCGTGGCATCCACTGCCAATGGCAGGTGGGCCTGCGCAGCCAGCGTGGCAAAGAGCAAAAACTTGGGTTTTATCCCGCGGGGCGGGGAATCGAACCCACGCCCTCGCGCTGCGCACCGTGCGATCTAACCACTACGGTGTGGATTCGTTTGGTGACAGGGAGGAGGTGCGCGCGGTTTTGAGGTTCAGCTGCTGCTGTTAACTGAAACTGACGAAAAGGTTCAGGCTTTCTGAACCTGACGGGGAAGCGCTCGCCGGCGGCGAGGATGCGCTGCTGCTGCAGCTCGTGTGCGTGCTAGGGTGCTGTGGGCGTGCGCGTGGTTGACACGAGGAAGCAGAGAGGGGAAAGAAGGAGGGAGAGGTGGTGCTCACCACCTCTGTAGTCGTGGCAGTGGCCCGGTGAAGAGGACAGTGACGGCGGCGACAGAACGGAGATGGCAGCGACGATCTGATGCCTCCCAGGCCTTGTCGATGATGCGAGGAGGGAGAGGGCTGCACGGTGATCCCGTTCCCGGGCCTGGGGAGGCTCGACGATGACCACAACCACTGCTCCACCCCGATCAAGCTCCGGCCATGGCGTGGTGCAGGAAAGTTCAGAAAGTTCAGAGGAGGATTGGAGGGGATCTGAGAGGGAGGAGAAGAACTGGCGGCGACAGGGAGGAAGGAGAAGGCTAGGGCTAGGGTTTGGGAGCTCGGGGGCTAGATATAGGGGAGAAAAAGGCAGGGAGGGAGCAGGTGGAGGGCGCCCTGCTGTGTGCGCATGCTGGCGTCAGCGCGCGTCAGTCGTACGGAGGAGGGAGAAGGAAAAGCGGGCCGCACGCGCTGCGTGCTGGGGTGGAAGGTGGGTTGGGCTGGCCCAGTCTGCCTCCCCCAGCCGTTTGCTGTTTTTATTTTTTTCTTTCTCTTTTTTTTTGCGGAAAAGAAAAGGGAAAGAAAGAAGAGAAATGGAAGGGTTTTTGTGATTGAAAAAAATTGGGGATAAATTTTTATGAGTTATTTATCACAAAAGCACAAGTGTGCAACTTTCTGTTTTTTCAAAAATTCAAAGTTGGTTGCTGTTTAAAATTCAAATGGATTTGATTGAATTTTGGTATTAATTGAATAATTGAAAGAAGCAAGTTAATAATTTTTTAATTTCAAGTTTATTAGAAACAAATGATTGGTTTGATTGCAAGTTTTATTTGAAACATTGTAACAACACAAGTATGAAACAAATAGATTTGAATTTTGGTTTGAAAATCAAATCAACATATGGATGCAATATGATGACATGATGCAATTGAAAATAAAAACAGGAAACAAACATTCTAAATTGGGAGTTTTCATACTTGGGATGTTACAAAATGCCCCCCTTGAAGGAATCGCGCCCCGAGATTCCTACTGAGAAGAGAAAAGGTCCGGATACTTCTTGCGAAGATCTCTTCGGTCTCCCACGTTGCCTCTTTATCGGAATGATGAGACCACTGCACTTTTAAGAACTTGGTGCTCTTGTTGCGAGTTTTACGCCCGGTCTCATCGAGAATGCGAACAGGATGGTCTTCATAAGAGAGGTCTTCTTGTAGATCAATGGAATCACGATCAACTGCACGACCTGGATCTTTGAAGCACCTCTTGAGCTGTGACACGTGAAACACATCGTGCACCTTGGATAGCTTTTCTGGAAGTTCAAGACGATAGGCATTTTCTGCACGCCTTGAGAGAATGTTGAAAGGACCAATATATCTTGGTGCAAGCTTTCCTTTGACACCAAAACGATGAGTGCCTCTGAGGGGAGTTACACGGAGATATGCTTTGTCACCAGGTGCATAGACCATATCCCTGTGTTTGCTGTCACAGTAGCTTTTCTGACGAGACTGAGCAATCTTGAGATTGTCACGAATGATGCGAACTTTCTCTTCGGCTTCCTTAACAATGTCAGGGCCTAAGAGTGAATGTTCACCAGCTCCAGACCAATTGATTGGACTCCTGCATCTGCGGCCATAGAGAGCCTCAAATGGTGCCATGCCTAGGCTTGCCTGGAAGCTGTTGTTGTAGGAGAATTCAGCATATGGAAGACATTCCTCCCATTTCATGCCAAAAGAGATACCACATGCTCTGAGCATATCCTCGAGAATCTGATTGACTCTTTCGACTTGCCCTTGAGACTGAGGGTGATAGGCCGTGCTGAACATAAGTTTGGTGCCCAATGCTTCTTGAAAGCTTTTCCAGAAATGAGAAGTGAATATGCTTCCACGGTCTGAGCTTATTTCCAATGGAACACCATGAAGAGGAACAATCTTTGCTGTGTAGAGCTCTGCTAACTGGCTAGCTGAGATTGTCTCTTTGACAGGAAGGAAGTGAGCTACTTTAGTGAGTCGATCAATGACAACGAAGATTGCATCGTTGCCCCTCTTGGACTTTGGAAAACCAGTGACGAAGTCCATTTCAATCATGTCCCACTTCCACTCAGGGATTTTCAGAGGTTGGAGAAGACCGGCTGTTTTCTGATGAACTGCCTTAACACGTTGACAAACATCGCATTCAGAAACGTATTGAGCAATTTCACGTTTCATGCTAGGCCACCAATACAGTGTCTTGAGATCCTGGTACATCTTTGTACTTCCAGGGTGTATGGAGAGAGGAGTTTCATGAGCCTCCTTGAGAATGACATCTTTGAGACTTTGAATCTGAGGAACTGCAATGCGTCCTTCGAAGAACACAGTTCCCTTGTCATCCACTGAGAAGGACTTAAATTTCTCCTTGACTTCTTTGATGTGTTCTACCATCTTCTTGATTTCAGCATCACGAAGTTGTTCATAACGAATCTTGTCCTCGAGAGTTGGACTGGCTGTCAAGTTTGCAAGATAGCCTTGAGGAACAAGACCAAGGTTGAGCTTCTGGAATTCTTCATGAAGAGGAGGTTGGCTTTCCCTGATCATGAGATTATTGCAATACGACTTGCGACTGAGAGCATCGGCCATAACATTAGACTTGCCTGGAGTGTAAGAAATGGTAAGATCAAAGTCTTTAATCTTTTCAATCCATCTCCTTTGCCTGAGGTTTAGATCTGGTTGTGTGAAGATGTACTTCAGACTCTTATGATCGGAAAAGATTTCAGTGCGATTACCCAACAAGTATTGTCTCCATTTCTTGAGGGCAAACACAACTGCTGCAAGTTCAAGGTCATGAGTGGGATAATTGAGCTCATGTGCGTTCAACTGACGTGAAGCATAAGCCACAACTTGACGTTCTTGCATAAGAACTGCACCTAGACCTTGGAGAGAAGCATCACAGAATATCTGGAAAGGTTTTGAAGGATCTGGGCCAACCAGAACTGGTGTAGACGTAAGTTTAGTCTTCAGGAGATTGAAGCTCTCATCACATTGTGGAGACCAAACGAACTTCTTGTCCTTCTTTGTGAGGTTAGTGAGAGGTTTGGCAATCTTGGAGAAGTTTTGGACAAGGCGACGGCAATAGCTAGCCAAGCCAAGAAAACTTCTTACTTGCTTCACCGTCTTTGGAGGTTTCCAATCAACAATTGCTTTAACCTTTTCTGGATCAATGGCTATGCCCTTAGCAGAGATGACATGACCAAGGTACGCAACTTCTGAAATCCTGAACTCACATTTGGAGAATTTGGCATAGAGACGATGCTCGCGAAGCTTCATGAGAGTGAGACGAAGATGTTCTTCATGCTCTTCCTCGGATTTTGAGTAGACAAGAATGTCATCAAGATATACCACAACGAACTTGTCGAGGTATTCATGGAAGACAGAATTCATGAGTCGAGAGAATGTCGCCGGTGCATTGGTGAGACCAAAGGACATGACGGTGAATTCATATAGACCGTAGCGAGTGGTGAAGGTTGTCTTTGGAATATCCTCTTTTCTGATCTTTATTTGATGATAACCCATTCTCAAGTCCAACTTGGAGAATATTGAGGCTCCAGCAAGTTGATCAAAAAGATCATCGATACGAGGAATTGGATACTTTTTTTTGATGGTTTTCTCGTTAAGAGGACGATAGTCAACAACGAGTCTCTTTGTGTGATCCTTCTTCGCAGCGAACAGAGTTGGGCAACCCCAAGCCGAGGAACTAGGTTGAATGTAACCTTTTTCCATGTACATATCAATTTGTTCCTTCAACAACTTTAGCTCGGGAGTTCCTATCTTGTAGGGATGCTTAGAGATTGGAGCAGTACCTGGTTCAAGTTCGATCACGAACTCAACAGTTCTGTCCGGAGGCATCCCTGGCAAGTCTTCTGGAAAGACGTCAGGGAATTCGCAAACCACCGGAACATTTTCAAGTGAAGGTAGAGGTTTTGCATCGAGGTTGCACAGCTGAAAGGAACTTGATTCATTTGGAGAATAGATTATCTGGCCAGAAGGGTGGGACAGAGTTATTGACTTTTGAGCACAGTCAATTCTTGCTTTATTGGCCTTCAGCCAATCCATACCAAGAATGACATCAATGTCAGAACTTCCCAGCAACATGAGTGAAGCAAGGAATATGTGGCCTCCAATTAGGATTTGATTGTCCTTACTTATCTTGGAAGTCAACATTTGAGATCCCGGGGAGTGAACAGTGATTTGATTGCTTAGTGGAACCACAATTAGGTTGTTTGTTGTGGCAGAAATCTTTGACACAAAAGAATGCGATGCTCCGGTATCAAACAACACTTTAGCTGGAAAAGAGTTTACGGGTAATATACCGAGAACGACGTCAGGAGCTTCCTCAGCTTTGTCAATCTTGACATGATTCACCCTTGCGGTCCTCCCGACAGGCCTGTTGTTGGAGTTGAAGGCCTTAGGCGGGGGAGCGCGCACCATTGCCTGGTTTGTGTTAGGACGAGGTGGTGGTGGAGGTAGCTGCCTCTGCGTGCACTTGTCAGCGTAGTGTCCCGTCTGCTTGCACTTGTAGCAAGTGACGACACGAGGAGGCCCTGGCCTTGGCTGCCCCATCGAAGCCCTTTGATCATGCATCTGAGCAGGGTTGGGTGGGCGGGGAGCGAAGCCTGTAGAAGTTTGGGCGTATGGAGCCCGAGTGACAGCACCATTTGGTACCCAGATGCGGCGCTTCTGCGGAGGGGTGGTCATGTTGGAGGAGGAACCACCCTCACGCGAGTGCTTGCGAGACTCCTCGAACGCCTTGCGCCCATTTTCTTCATTGAGCGCGGTGTTAACGAGATCCTCGAAGCTGTTGGCCTTGATATTGGTGAGGGCATACTTGAGTTCCGGGTTAAAACCTCTGCGGAACCTTGCCATCTTCTTAGCTTCAGTGGACACCTCGTCTCCAGCGTACCGAGCGAGGCGATTGAACTCACTCTGATACCCGATGACGTCCAGCTTGCCCTGCTTGAGTGAGCAAAACTCTTCACGCATCCTTTCCATGAGACCATCTGGAATGTGGTGCTTCAGGAAGGCTTCCTTGAAACAACCCCACGTGACTGGTATCCCAGTTCTCATGGCCTGGAAGTTCTCCCACCAAGTAGCTGCCTGACCCTTCAGCAGATAGGAGGCATACTTGACCTTGTCTTCTTCAGCGATGTGAGCAATCTCCAGAGCCTTAGCTATCTCACGGATCCAGTCATCAGCATCCAGAGGCTCGCGTGTGGCCACGAAAGCTCTCGGACCCAGACTGAGAAACTCCTTGATGCTGACCCGTGGAGCTGTCTGGTTGTTGTGCTGATTAGTCTGAAACTGGGCCATCTGCGCCATGACTTGGGTCATCTGTGTCAACAGCTCCGCGATTGGCGGTGGCTCAGGCGCGTTGTTCCTTGTTGGCGGCATCCTGAATGGAAATGCATTTTAGCACAACAAAAGAAAAGGATAGACTTGGCAACCGAAAGAGAGATTATTCCGACGCATGAATAGATAACCAACAGGTACATCATCACATGTTCAAATACATCAGAATATCCAACACACCATAAATGGTTCGAATGCCAAAGGATAACTAAACATAGCTAAGAATGGATACATCGGTACTCCCATGCTCATCACGCAGGACGGCGACTAGGAGTACGGCGAGAGGTACGGTGAGGAGCACGCCCATGAAAGTAGGTAGAACGACGACACACATAGATCTGACGTGGTCTGAGAGCGACTCTAGGTGTGGTGAAGTACATAGCGCCGACTCCCTGTGCTCCAAAGCGCGGAATCCCAGTGTAACCAGCACCAAGGTTAAGGAGTGGACCTCTGATCGGCTCGTAACCTCCAGCATCTGGCAGACGACGACCAACTGGCTGCTCGAAACGTGCAAAGCGCTCGTCTCCAACAAAGACTATGGTGTAAGTCGCCAGACGAGTCAAAGCAAGGTAGAGCTGCTTTCTGACTGAAGCCAACTCCTGAGATAGTGTGCTGGCAACTGCGTCACTGTGCCTCGCAAACTGAGCGGTGGTGTGCAGCCTGGAGTTATCATGCTCGTAGACATCCAAGTTGTCGTAGAGAGTGAAGTGAGCTCCCTCCGAAGTGATGTAACCACGGGGGATGTGGCGATAGATAGAATCGTCAAATCCCCAGTAGTCAGCACGAAGGACGGTGAGACTCACATAAGCTGCCTGCTGCACAGCCATATCCACTATGGAACCCACTGCCTCGTAGCGGTGGACTACGCTCATGCCATCATCTGACAGAATGTAGACGATAGCCTGGTAGTAGGTCTGGTCAAACTCTCGCTGCTGCTCGTAGACCTGGTACTCTGGTGCCCAACGGAACCCCAGAAAAGTGACCATGTCTCTCAGCATCTCCGGATAACCGGCAGTGCTCTCGCAACGAGTCATACGAACCACCTGCGGGTAGAACCTGAGATCCATCTGCAGATGATTGGGGAAGCTTTGATTAGACGTCGGTAGAAGAACTGAAGTGGCAAGCAACAACAAGGTTTCAACGGACGAAAAGGATGTTGAGAAGAACATGATATCGAAGCAACACCGGGGAAACACGAGACCAAACACTCCTGAGGTACTACGGAAAACCCATCCGGGCTTCTAAAGGATCAATATCTACTGCTTAAGGAATAGAGGATCTGCTTCCGGGGCTTACACGCCTCCGTTCTCAATCGTGAGTAGGCAACATGATAAATCATGTCACAACCACCACCATTCCTATGGTCTAGTAGATATAACCATCCTAGAGAAACCAGGATACGTGAAATCCTAACTTGAAAGTTTAGATGAGAAGAGAAAACAACGTTGCACTTCCTTACCAGAAAAAGGGAGGGTGGGTGGGGAAAGAAATAAAAGAACAGAATTCCTACTCTCACGTTTCATTTTTCCTATATAGCTACAAAATAGTTTCTAGACTCAACTGCGACCAGTAAAAGGGATCCTACAGGCAGACAGGCTCTGATACCATTTGTCGCACCCGGACTTCTAGAGGATACTCACAGCCCCCTAAACAGTAGATAAATGGCTTACGGGGCATACCGGCACCCGCATCTCAATGTGAGCAGGCCAACACGTAAACGTGTGACAACCATTCTCTACTATCCATCGTCTGCGTAAACCATCCCATAGAAATCCGACTACTTCCATTGACGTACTTCATAACATACACACATGGTACGTCAACGGCATTTGAACAAGCGATATCACAACAAATCTCTAAGACACAAAGAAATAGAAATAAGTTGCAAATAGCTCTCACTAGAGCAGAGAAGCAAATACAATCATCCAGAGGACACATGTCCCAACAAGTCATCATTACATCACAGCGGAAGCATCCAAAGTGTCTGAGTACAGACAAGATCCAAATAGGCCTAAGAGGCCGGAAGCTAAAAGACGGAGCCCATCCACGATGTCTCGGATCCTGCCCGGGTCCGCTATCTACTCGTCAGCAGCCTCGTCATACTCCACGTAGTAGCCACCATGGGGATCCTCGGAAACGTAGTCTGCGGAAACCACAGCCCCAAAGGGGTCAGTACAGACAAGTACTGGCAAGCAAGACGCACAAGATACCAAAGTGTACCCGGCAACACCAAGTACATATGCTTTGGGTTCAACGGAATATAGGTGATACAAAAGTGAGGCAGCGGGCTGCCTAACCAACTACAGAGACACGCTACAACATCCGTCTAAAAGAGAGGGATAAGATAGCGTATCGTAACCAACTACCATTAACCTCAAACAAACCGATCCTGGATCTCGCCCCTTATCCAAAGAAGCAATCCGAGGATAACTCACACAGTTGGATTAATGATGGTTCAAGTTATTGTGTCAATAGGACTATTACTAGTCAAGTTACCATTAGTTAGGTGTAAGTTGTCTAATCCTTGTTAGCCAGCCCTATCACCAAGTCATCCATAACCGCGGACAACACGGCTTCTCGAAAAGATTTAACCCTGCAGGGATGCACCAATTTGGCCGTACACGTAAGAATACCCCGCCAGATGGAAATGAACTTCCACCAAGCGAGGCACTCAACACAACCCAACTCTTCTTCGCATCAAGCCCAAAGAACCCCGTGCAATTGAGCGCACGGCTAATCAAGCCCCACGAAGAAAAGGGGACCCTCATAGCACTCTAAGAACGTGTCTCCCTAAATGCCGACTATAAAAGTTCCACCCTGGCCTCGGGTTCGCACCTGCATATGCATGCGGCAAATGGAAAACCCGAACTAAATGAGGCGATTTGGACGAGATGCGAATTGAATCAAATTGAGGGGGGCACCCATACACGCTTCCCACATGCGGTTAGCGCGCTCATCATGGATCTAGAGGACAAGAACCTTTCCTGAGTTCGACACTAGCAGGCCTCAAAACCATACCCGGCCTCCTGCCGGTGCCTTATCATCAAATTAGCATTACCTCAAACATTAACAGGTTGTTGTTTAAACATCGAGCCCCAGAACATAATAAATATAGTAACGGAAATAACGGACATCAGACTCGAGCATAAACAACCCTAAGCATGCTAGTAAGACACGGCCAACAAGCAACGGGTTTTAGGTGTGGAGGATAGGCTATATCAGGGTTACAGGATAACATGTGATAGGATCGGAACACAAGCATCGAATCTTAAGGCTAGCAGATTAGACAACGGAAAGTATCGATATCCAGCGTGGAAAGGACACAATGGTTCACGTGAGTGAATACTTGCCTGCAAACTCAGTAGCCTGGTACTGGGCTAACTCCTCAGAAGTAGTGTCGTAAACCTCGTCTGTCTCAACGTCGTCGTCTATTCGAGAAGAAGCAAACAAACAACGCAGAGAGACAAACAATCAATAACATGGCATAATGCACAATCATAGGATGATGCATGGCAATTTAATTGATGCATCAAAGATGAGCTAGTTGACATGGTAACATAATTAAATGGGCCCATATGCAATTTGGATTGCATATGGAAAAGCCCATGAATTAAGGTTGAATTAAATGATCTATAACTAACCATCATGTGAAAGTTGATTAGAATGATGCATGGATGAGGAAAACAATAAGAAAATAACAATATCTTCAATTTGAAATGTTGTTTACCAAGTTTGGAATTTTATTTATTAAGTTATGAAATTTGGCTTCTTAAATGAGTTACACAAGCATTTGTTGTTTTCACCAACTTTAATTGTTCAAAATAGATAACAAAGTTCATATTTGGAAAGAACACAAAAATTTTAGGTGGAATACATGTTTCATATGTTGAAAAAGGAATTAAAATGAATTAATTATGAATTAAACAAGTTTGAACAAGATTTAAATGAATTTAATTCAAGTATGAAATTATTTGAATTTTTATTTGTTCAAAACATTAAATAAAATTCATATTTGAAAGGATTATACTTTTCTGGTTTGAAAACATATTTTATATGTTTAAAAAGAATTTAATTTGAGCAAGTTATGAATTTAGCAATTTTAAATGAATTAACAAGGATTTAAATATTTCACCAATTTGAAATATTCAAAACAGGTAACAAGGTTTATATTTGGAAAGGTGGTTCAATTTTGCATGGAAAACATATTTTATATGTGACATTTGAATTAAATTTGAATTAGTTATGAATTTGACCAAATTTGAAATGAGTTGTTTGAATTTGAATTTTGAAAACATTTGAAATGTTCGAAACAGTAAACAAATGATTTAAACATGTAGAGAATTAAATTTGGTTCAGAAAACATATTTTATTTATTTTATTTGGATTTGAAATACAAAAGTTATTTGAATTTGAAATTGCAGGGGCTATTCTGCAATTTTAAAAACATTCAGATTTGGTCCAGGGGCTTGGATGCGAAAAAGGAGTTACAGAAAGGCCCCTGGGAACCTTTTTCACGCAGCAGATCGACCCCTGGGTCACTGGCAGTGGGCCAGTGCCCAGCTGTGCGCCTGCGTGGCCGCGGGTGGATGCGCGCGTGGCATCCACTGCCAATGGCAGGTGGGCCTGCGCAGCCAGCGTGGCAAAGAGCAAAAACTTGGGTTTTATCCCGCGGGGAGGGGAATCGAACCCACGCTCTCGCGCTGCGCACCGTGCGATCTAACCACTACGGTGTGGATTCGTTTGCTGACAGGGAGGAGGTGCGCGCGGTTTTGAGGTTCATCTGCTGCTGTTAACTGAAACTGACGAAAAGGTTCAGGCTTTCTGAACCTGATGGGGAAGCGCTCGCCGGCGGCGAGGATGCGCTGCTGCTGCAGCTCGTGTGCATGCTAGGGTGCTGTGGGCGTGCGCGTGGTTGACACGAGTGAAAGTGCACTATGGTCAACTAGAGGGGGGGTGAATAGGTTGACTACCAATTTTTCTTTTCTTTTCCTTTTAAGGGGCTTAGTAAGATAAGATACGATTCTCTAGATGTGCAACTAAGTGAACAACCTATGTGAAGAGAGTAGTATGCGCAACGGAAGTAAAGCGTAAGGTAGTAAAGCAAACAACAAGTGTAAACAAGGAGACAAGGATATGTTTCACCGTAGTTCCTTCTCAAAGAGAAGTACGTCTACGTTGGAGAGGTGGGGAGCCACCTAGGCGCTCCTCAATAGCACGGTTGTGCACACCTTGTTCTCCTTGAGCTTCTCCGGTGAGGGAGATGCTCGTTTCCACTATGAGGTCGACTTGAAGGCGTTGACCAAACCTTTACAAGGGCTTGAGGTCACTCCACAAGGATGGAGGCTCTCAAGCAATCCGTAGCTTCTTGCAACAAGGTGGAAACTACAAGCACGAGATCTACTAAGGTTTCTAGGCCTCAAGTAGGATTCTAGATCTACTAGGTTGTGGTGGATGGATTTGAAATTCCTTTGGTGGAAGTGTGGATCTAGGTCTCCTCTAGCTCTCCACCAAGTTTGGGAGTGATTGGGTGGACGGAGAGGGAGATCTAAGAGGTTGAAGCTTTCATTAATGGCTAGGAGAGAGAGTGGGAAAAGCTTGGCATTTATGAGGTAGGTGAAGGGGTATTTATACTCTTGGCCACGAAGTAGCCGTTTGCAGTCCAGTGCACCGGAGGCTCCGGTGGTTTCACCGGAGGCTCCGGTGGGTCTTCTTTGCACTGCGCAGTTGCGCAGTGCCTTATCCTTTTTGCGCTGCTGAGGAGGCCGGAGGCTCCGGTGGATCGAGCGGAGGTTCCGCCCACCGGACCCGCACCGGAGGCTCCGGTGGAACCTCCGCCACTTTCCAACAGAAGGGGTGCCGAGCGGAGCTAGCACCGGACCCTTCACCGGAGGCCATTTGCCCTAGCGCCAGGGGGCCACCGGATGTCCACCGGAGCCTCCGGTGGAACCTCCGCCACTTTCCAACAGAAGGGTGTTTGGGCGGAGGGACCACCGGATGCACACCGGACCCTTTTTGCACACAGGCTGAGTGGCAGCAGCGGGCTGAGCCTCCGGTGGATTCACCGGAGCCTCCGGTGGATTTACCGGAGCCTCCGGTGGATTCACCGGAGCTTCCGCCCCTGCATATTTTGGCTTCCTGGGATCCTTTCTCTTAGCACTTTTCGAATCTATTAAGCATTAGCCCCATAGATATAGTGAACCTAATAACCTGGGCATTTTCATCATTTGAACAAACATTAGATCCAACAATTATGTTGTCATATAATTACCAAAACGGACGATGATCTTTCAATCTCCCCCTTTTTGGTAATTGATGACAACATAATTATTTGCATGATTACGGACTCAACATGAACGGAGCTCCCCCTAAAGATATGCTCCTTTCATATTGAGATCACTAAGACATGATATAAACTAATAATAATATGACAATGATAACACATAGCACACATATCACATAGATAATATGAAACGAGGTTCACACATGATCACAATATAGCGAGGTTCATGATAGATACGAATAAGATAAACAACCGAAGTTCCAAATAGTTCAAATCAAATTCCCTCAAGCAAAAGAGAGATGCAAATCAAAGAAATCTTGAGGGACCATGCAAATGCCCGTTGCCTAATATATCTTTCTCCCCCTTTGGCATCAAGATACCAAAAGAGGGAGAGCCAAGTGCTAACGCCCCAAATCATTCGGAGGATGTGGGAGATGCTTCCGGAGCCGGTGAGGGAACACGGTGAGAACTAGTGGCTTCGTCTCCTTCTTCCTCGGACCATTCAATGAGCTTGCCCTTGGAGTCCTTAGCTTGCCAAGCATCCCAATCTGTGATGCTATCAAGAACCGGGGATTCAATGGAGAGACCCTCTTCACGGAGACGTTCACGAGATGCTTGAGCCTTTTTACGTGCCTTGAGTTCCGCATCATAATGTGCCTCCCATTGATGTTGCTCAATCTTTTTGTTCAAGCAAAATACTTTCTTGAGAGCCCGAGCCATCCATTTGAAGGCATTGCTAGAAGGAGGGGGTTGAGATGGACCCTCGGGTTCCGCTTCCTCATCCACAATGATGTGAGGCCGAGCCTTGTGCTTGCGAACAGCTGGAGTGGGATGCACAACGGGCTCGGTGTGATTCTTCATGAGGAGCCTCTTTTCCGTATGAGAGATCCAAAGAGAATCATCCAAAGGATCATCCGGAAACCTAGCATTCCACACCTTCAATATAATCTTCATGATGAAAGGACCAAAGCAAGCATTCCTTCGGTTGGCAATGACATGCCACATCTCGTTCCAAATGTAGTCAAGGACATCAAGCTTGCGAGGAGTGGCATCCATACGGTGTTGATGAGTGAGAAGCAACAAGTTCTTCATGAAACCTTGAATCTCATCCACATTGCCCGCCTTTGGATTGATAGTCTCTCTATAGACCCGTAACATGATGTCATAGGTGGGATAGAGACCCTTGACGAAGCCCACGGCATATTTCTTCCAATGATAGAGGGGAGTGAGGTCATCCTTTGAATTAGCTTGAGCGGAGTGAACTCGAAACCACCCATTAGCAAATTCTTCTCCGTTGGCAAAAGGACCAAAATCTGGGTAGCCACCAAGCAGAGTGCCAACATCCTTCCAAGTGATGTCAAGTTGTTTGTCCTTGGTCATCCAAATAAGGTGGCGGTTGGTCTCATTGCCAAGATGAACTGTGGCAAGGAACTGACAGACGAGCTCTTCATCAAAGTCTTGTTGAAGGGTGATAATGGGACGGAGGCCAAACTTCTCAATGACCTCAAGGGCCTCCCCAAAGTACTTGTGGTTACGTTCCATGTGACCAATGCTTATAGCATGTTGGGGAACCACATTTTCCTTGGGCTTCCTCATCAAGATCTCCTTGAATATCTGTCCTTGGAAGGCGGTGTGGAAACGCGGATCCTTTCCCCGGAATTGGGGCATTTGGCGGTCACGGGCAATGACATAGGGATTTTCCCTTCTTTCCTTTATAAATGTCCCATCGGACATCTTGGATGCGGTTGGTGCGGTGTTCTTCCTTGGCAAGGTCTTCTCGGGAGCCGGAAATCTCTTGCGCTTGCCTTGAGTACGGTCAAGTTCCTCTTGAATCTCATCCACGGGAGGTGGGTTGCGGCGGCCCGTGGACTTGTACCTTACTCCTTTCCCTTTGGAGCCGGAAGCATCTATCATAAAAATCGAGAAGAGCAAGAAAAACAAGTAAAGCTCGAGTCAAATAAGGCACGCACAAACCAAAGAACCAAGATACTCATGGTGTTAGGGTTGAATAATCTAGGGTTAGGGCAACTTCCCATGGAACCGCAACGATTCAAGCCTAACATGGATTATCTAGGTTGCTAGGGTGAGTACTTGAGAAAATCCACTCCTAAAACTCCAAAACCACAAATCTAGAATGCTAGAACATGAACTCCTATGCATCTCATCCATCAACTAGATGAGAGAGAGAGAGAGCACATACCGGCTTCATCCATGGTGGAGAAAGGAGGAGGGAAGGTTCCCGGGGCGTCCCTAGGCGAGGAGGAGGTCTCCCCGCGGTGGAGCACCCGAATCCGGCGGCGGTGAGCTTGGGGGCGGCGGCGGTTGAGAGGAAGAAGATGGGGGCGTGGGGGGAAAATGAGATTGGATCTCACTTACCCCCGTGCGCCCCAATCTTTAACCGCAGTGATTTTTCCGCCGGCGGAACCTCCGGTGGTTTCACCGGAGCCTCCGCTCCCGCCAGCGGAGCCTCCGGTGGAATCACCGGAGCCTCCGCTCCTGTCCCAAAACTTTAAGTTTTGGCCCGCTGAGCCACAGGGACCCAGCGGAGCCTCCGGTGAGGTACCGGTGGACAGCCCCGGCGGAGCCTCCGGTGGATTCACCGGAGGTTCCGCCCAAATGAATTTCAGCGCGCCGAGATTGGAAAAACTCGAGCAATACAATAAGAGCAACGGTTTGGGCAAGTTGGGCTTGGGTTGGAAAAACTTTTTACTGTCATACGAGAGACATTGCTCGACGGGGTTCGCAAGAGCCATAAAACAAGTGAAAAACCGAACCCGTACGAGTTGTCAAGATGAGGATATAAAGTGAGAAAATGATCAAAAACACCTCAAGGGTTGGTGGCCGAGGCCACCATGTTTGAGTGTGTAACTTGGCACCGCGAAGATATATCTTGGGTCCAAAATTACTACTCACAATTAAGCACAATGAGTCACAACTTGACTAGATATGCAATGATTGATTGATTTTCGCATAATAAAAGGAGTGCATACTCATGAGTTGAGTAGCGCTCCCCCTATATCCATGCCTACACCTAGACGAGATAGCAAGTATAATGAGGGTAGATATGCAAGGTTTCAAGTGAAGTTGGAGGAATCGATGACATTTAGTTCATTCCTCAAAGCTCGAAATCTTGGTTCATCAAGGGCCTTCGTGAAAATATCGGCAAGTTGATCCGTGGTGGAGACATAAGAGAGATCAATATCACCTTTCTCAACATGATCCCGAATAAAGTGATGACGAATCTCAATATGCTTCGTCTTGGAGTGAAGAACCGGGTTGTAGGCGATCTTGATAGCACTCTCATTGTCACAAAGAAGAGGCACCTTGTCAAAATGAATACCATAATCCTTCAAGGTTTGCCTCATCCATAGCAATTGGGCACAACAACTTGCCGCGGAGATATACTCGGCCTCGGTGGTGGAGAGAGCAATACAATTTTGCTTCTTGGAAGACCAACAAACCAAGGAGCGGCCAAGAAATTGGCAACCCCCGGATGTGGACTTCCTATCCGTCTTCTCTCCCGCATAATCCGCATCCGAGTAACCAATGAGCTGAAAGCTTGAACCCTTGGGGTACCAAAGACCGAAGTTTGGGGTATGAACTAGATATCGAAAGATTCGTTTCACGGCTTCCAAATGACTTTGCCTCGGAGAGGCTTGAAACCTTGCACATTTACCTACGCTATACATGATATCGGGTCTAGATGCACAAAGGTAAAGCAAAGAGCCAATCATGGAGCGGTATACCTTTTGATCTACCTCTTTCCCATTAGGGTCGGGTTTCAAGTCGGTGGTTGTGGACATAGGGGTCTTCATAGGTTTGGCATCATTCATATTAAATCTCTTGAGCATGTCTTGAGTATATTTGGCTTGTTTGATGAAGGTTCCTTCATAATATTGATTCACTTCGAATCCAAGAAAGAATTCCAACTCTCCCATCATAGACATCTCAAACCTATCGGTCATAAGCTTGCAAAACTCCTCATTGAACAAGGTGTTAGTAGACCCAAAAATGATGTCATCCACATAGAGTTGGCATATGAACAAGTCACCTCCAACCGTCTTGGTAAAGAGGGTGGGATCGATTAAACCAACATTAAACCCGCGATCTACTAGAAACTCTTTAAGGTGCTCATACCACGCACGTGGAGCTTGTTTAAGTCCATAGAGCGCCTTATCAAGTTTATAGACATGATCGGGGTGGTTGGGATCCTCGAAACCCGGAGGTTGCTTGACATATACCAACTCATTAATGGGACCATTAAGAAAAGCACTTTTGACATCCATTTGTTGTAATTTGAAGTTATGATGAGATGCATAGGCAAGTAAGATACGAATGGATTCAAGGCGAGCTACGGGGGCAAAAGTTTCACCGAAATCGATACCTTCGACTTGAGAAAAACCTTGGGCCACCAATCTTGCCTTGTTGCGAATGACAATACCATCTTTGTCTTGCTTGTTCTTGAACACCCATTTGGTACCAATAACATTTTTGCAATCCTTGGGTCTTGGCACTAATTTCCACACCTTGTTGCGCTCGAAGTTATTGAGTTCATCATGCATGGCTTCAAGCCAATCTTGATCTTCGAGAGCTTCATATACCTTCTTGGGTTCAATGAAGGAGACAAATGCATGAGCCTTGCTAAAATCCGCCAATTGCCTTCTAGTGACCACTCTTCCACGAACTTGACCAAGAATCATGTCCTCCGTATGACCCGCTCGTTCAAGATTCTCTTGCCTTCTCTTTGCTCTTCGAGCCAATATCTCCTCCAAAGATTCCTTGGATATGGATTGAGAATCACCTTCTTCATCGGAGACATGTCCATCTTCATTTTGCCCTTGATCAATAATGGGTGATGAATCACCACTAGGTTGAGCATTCTCAACAATAATAGAATCTTGATCATGATTTAGGTGTGTTGTTTGGCCTTGGTCATTAGCTTGGCCTTGATCGTTAGCTTGAGGGCTTGGTGCATCTTGTTGGATAGCTTGATCATCAATGGGTGTAGTCAATGGCTCCACTTGAGTGGGGCATAGTCCTTCTCCCTCCGTCATCCGGTAACCCTCAATGGGAATTATTTCACCAATCCCCATTCTTCTTATGACGATGGGAGGAATTGCATCTCCTACAACACCATGATCTATACGCCCCCCTTGGGAGCCATTATCCTCATCAAACACCACGTCTATAGCTTCTTCAACTTGTCCGGTGGACTTGTTGTAGACTCTATAGGCGTGAGCGTTTGTGGCATAACCAACAAAAATGCCCTCATAAGATCTAGTCTCAAATTTTGACAACCGTTTACCTTTCTTGCGAATGAAGCACTTGCAACCGAAGACCTTGAAGTAAGATACATCCGGTTTCTTACCCGTGAGAATCTCATAGGGGGTCTTGTTCAAGATCTTGCGAAGATATAACCGGTTGGTGGCGTGACATGCGGTGGAGACGGCTTCGGCCCAAAAGTTATAGGGAGAAGAGAACTCCGCAATCATAGTTCTAGCCGCATCCATCAAGGTCCGGTTCTTTCTCTCCGCAACACCATTTTGTTGAGGGGTATAAGGAGTGGAGTATTGATGAGCAATGCCCTCTTCACTAAGAAAACCCTCAACGGTGTAGTTCTTGAACTCCGAGCCATTGTCACTCCGGATAGCCAATATGGTAGCATTGTGTTGGCGCTCGACTAGAGTGATGAACTCGATGACTCTACTTTGAGTTTCACTTTTCCTCTTGAAGAAATACACCCAACAATATCTTGAATAGTCATCCACAATTACCAAACAATACTTCTTTCCTCCGAGACTATCATAGGATAGTGGACCAAAGAGATCTAAGTGAATGAGCTCGAGAATTCTTGTAGTGGAGATAGATGTCTTGGTTGGGTGTTGTTCTCCATGTTGCTTCCCAAAGGTGCAAGAGCTACACACACGATCTTTAGCAAATTTAGCTTTGGTTAGTCCTAGAACGTGATTGCCACTTTGGAGATCATGCAACATTCTCATATTGGTGTGGGCTAGTCGGCGATGCCAAAGCCATCCCACATCAACTTTAGCCATTAGGCATGTCGCGGCACACGTGTCTTCTTTAGAGAAGTCCACTACATACATGTCGTTCTCGACAAACCCAACAAAGGCTACTTTAAGAGATGTCTCCCAAGTGACAATCACACTCTCTTTATTAAAGAACGAGGTGAAACCACAATTTGCAAGTTGAAGAACGGACATCAAATTATAGCCAAGGGACTCAACAAGGAGAACATTCTCTATTGATAAATCATTCGAGATTGCTACCTTGCCTCGTCCCAATACCTTAAGCTCGGACTTATCACCAATAGTGACGCAATTGAGATGAGGTAGAGGAGGTTCAAGATTGCTTATTGCGTCAAGGCTTCCGGTCATATGTTGGGATGCACCACTATCCACTGTCCATTTGTTAGACCCGGAAGCATTTCCCTACAAGAGATCAATTTCTTGATTTAGGTACCCATCCTTCAATGGGTCCTCTTTTGTTAGTAACAAGGGTCTTAGGAACCCAAATAGTCCAATGATAATCATCACCATAAGAAGTACCAACGTATTTAGCATAAACATGTCCATCCCTAGATTTCATAAGAACATAAGATGGATTATATTTTCCGGCGAAATCATTATGAGTGATGCTCCCCCTAGAGGTATCACCACCCATAATGGCGTTGGCCTCCTTTTCCTTGGTCACCTCACCCTCTTTTACAAAGACAACATTTTGAGGGGGAGAGGTGACATTCTTGGATGTCTTCTTTGACTTGGAAATGAACCCAAGTCCCTCTTTACCTTTCTTGGCACCTTGAGAGCTTATTGCATCGTTGAGAATTCTTTCCTTCCCTACATTGTTAGTCGTAGAGGAAGAGGTAGGTGCAATAACAACACTATTTGATGAAGATGCAACATGCTTATTTGATTGTTGAGCTAGAAGCTTAATTCGAGACTTGGCAAGTTTGTCATGAATTTCCTTAAGAGATTTAAACTCTTCTTTTAGTTTGTCATGTTCCTTGTCAAGTTTTTCATGAGCTATTCCTAGCTTCAACTCTTCCTCTTCAAATTCTTTAAGCAAAACAAGAGATTTAGCATGTTCTTTCTTAAGTTTGGCAAGAGATTTTTCATTGTCTTTCCTAAGCTTAGAAACACTAATAGCATAAGAGTCTTGTAAGCTAGATAGTCTTTCTTCAAGAGAGGCTCTCATGGATCTCTCCTTTTCGAGAGCCTTAATTAGTTCACCATCATGATTCTCATTGGTACTACCATGATTCTCCAAGGTCATGATGATTTCCTCTTTCTCATCAATGAGAGAGTTGGCATCATCAAGTTGCCTTAGGAGAGTTTTTTCTTTTTCTTTAGTTTCACCTTCAAGACTATTCAACCAAGATCCTAGGTTCTTGGCCTCCTCATCTTCACCAATGTTTTCAACACAATCCAATAAAGAGGGAGAGGTAGTGTTAATAGACTTGGAGGTGGAAGTTATTACCGCGGTGGCTTTTGCCATGAGACATGTAGGTCGGATCGATGTCTTCTCATTGGGAGATTCAAATAGAGAGACCGATGAAGAGGAAGTGGTAGCTATGGCGACGTGGGCAACACCTACGACTTCATCTTCTCCTTCATCTCCGGAGTAGTATGTCTCCAATGTGGGGCCTTCTTGAACATATAGAGCCCTTGGAACCCTTCTAGCGAGGTTCTTGTGTTGTGGAGCATTGTTCTTGTCCTTGCGAACAAGCTTCCCTTCATTCTCTTCTCTTGGCTCAAAGGGACACTCCTTGACAAAGTGGTTTGCACTTCCACAATTATAACATGTCCTTGGCCGTTCCCCTTTCTTCCTAAAGATCTTGTTCCTTGAAGGTCTTGGGGCACCGGCTTTGTGAGCCTCCCATCTCTTCCAATACCCTTGCATGGCAAGAGCAATACATTTATGGGCACCCTTGTATGTATCCTCATAGTCCTCATCATCATCATCATCATCATCATCAACTTCTTCAATCTTGGCCATTGCTCTAGACTTCAAGGCAAGGTTGGGAGAATTTCCATGTCCTCTAGAGCGAGCAAGAGCATCATCCGCACTTTTGTGAGATAGGGATATGGCAATGAACTCACTTAGCACTCCAATGGAGTTAAGGGAGTTGTAGTCGGATCTTGTTCGAATGCTAGTGGAGAGGTTCTTCTCAAATGGAGTTATGGCCTTGACGAACTTCCTCTTGATCCATTCATCGGAGATTTCCTCTTTCCCAAAATCTCTTAGTTGATTGCCAAGAGTGACAACTCTTCTATATAGCTCCTCGGGACTCTCGTCTTCAAGCATGACGAAGTTTTCGGACTTGTCGAGAGCCACATCATATTTTGATGATTGAATGCTAGCATTTCCTTGAAACAAGGAGTCAAGTTTATCCCATGCTTCCTTGGCGGTCTTCAAACCGCGAATGTGCTCAAGATGTTCTCTTGGGAGAGCCTTTTGGATAGTCACAATAGCGGTCTTGTTGAGTTGGAATTCCACGTCCTCTCTTGGGGTCAAGTTGTTTGGATCATGAGGGTGGAATCCATGAACAACGCTTCTCCATAAAGCGGTGCAACAACCTGAAATATGAGACTCCATATCGAACTTCCATGATGAGAATTCGTTAGTGTTAAGCATGGGAGGATTTCCAACATTAACCATGTGTGGTATTGTAGCAATAGGGTGGATAGAATCATAATTGGGAGGTGGTGGAACTTTAGAGTTAGACCCCGAACCGTTAGCCGATTGAGACTTGGAGCCCTCGGAGTTCCCACTACTCTTAGCCTTTTTATCGGCTTTTGCTTTGGCTTTCGCCTTAGCTAAAACGATGTTAGCTTCCATTTCATCAATGTCCGGAATGGATTCTTCATCCGAGCTAACATCGTTGGTAGTGAGAGGTGCTTCCTCGGACTCCTTGGTTCTCCCCATCAATACCTCCATCATTTTCTTGATGCTAGAAACCTCCGTACTGACAGTAGAGCTAACCTTAGACATTTCGGCTTGGAGGATTCCAACCGAGTCTTGTAGGTTAGATATACTGTCGGACATTTTGGAGATTTCCGCACTAGAACTACCGGGGGTATTTTCATCGACCATTGTACTCTTAGGCGGTTAAGCCCTTAGTAAGAGCCGAGGCTCTGATACCAATTGAAAGTGCACTATGGTCAACTAGAGGGGGGGGTGAATAGGTTGACTACCAATTTTTCTTTTCTTTTCCTTTTAAGGGGCTTAGTAAGATAAGATACGATTCTCTAGATGTGCAACTAAGTGAACAACCTATGTGAAGAGAGTAGTATGCGCAACGGAAGTAAAGAGTAAGGTAGTAAAGCAAACAACAAGTGTAAACAAGGAGACAAGGATATGTTTCACCGTAGTTCCTTCTCAAAGAGAAGTACGTCTACGTTGGAGAGGTGGGGAGCCACCTAGGCGCTCCTCAATAGCACGGTTGTGCACACCTTGTTCTCCTTGAGCTTCTCCGGTGAGGGAGATGCTCGTTTCCACTATGAGGTCGACTTGAAGGCGTTGACCAAACCTTTACAAGGGCTTGAGGTCACTCCACAAGGATGGAGGCTCTCAAGCAATCCGTAGCTTCTTGCAACAAGGTGGAAACTACAAGCACGAGATCTACTAAGGTTTCTAGGCCTCAAGTAGGATTCTAGATCTACTAGGTTGTGGTGGATGGATTTGAAATTCCTTTGGTGGAAGTGTGGATCTAGGTCTCCTCTAGCTCTCCACCAAGTTTGGGAGTGATTGGGTGGACGGAGAGGGAGATCTAAGAGGTTGAAGCTTTCATTAATGGCTAGGAGAGAGAGTGGGAAAAGCTTGGCATTTATGAGGTAGGTGAAGGGGTATTTATACTCTTGGCCACGAAGTAGCCGTTTGCAGTCCAGTGCACCGGAGGCTCCGGTGGTTTCACCGGAGGCTCCGGTGGGTCTTCTTTGCACTGCGCAGTTGCGCAGTGCCTTATCCTTTTTGCGCTGCTGAGGAGGCCGGAGGCTCCGGTGGATCGAGCGGAGGTTCCGCCCACCGGACCCGCACCGGAGGCTCCGGTGGAACCTCCGCCACTTTCCAACAGAAGGGGTGCCGAGCGGAGCTAGCACCGGACCCTTCACCGGAGGCCATTTGCCCTAGCGCCAGGGGGCCACCGGATGTCCACCGGAGCCTCCGGTGGAACCTCCGCCACTTTCCAACAGAAGGGTGTTTGGGCGGAGGGACCACCGGATGCACACCGGACCCTTTTTGCACACAGGCTGAGTGGCAGCAGCGGGCTGAGCCTCCGGTGGATTCACCGGAGCCTCCGGTGGATTTACCGGAGCCTCCGGTGGATTCACCGGAGCTTCCGCCCCTGCATATTTTGGCTTCCTGGGATCCTTTCTCTTAGCACTTTTCGAATCTATTAAGCATTAGCCCCATAGATATAGTGAACCTAATAACCTGGGCATTTTCATCATTTGAACAAACATTAGATCCAACAATTATGTTGTCATATAATTACCAAAACGGACGATGATCTTTCAACGAGGAAGCAGAGAGGGGAAAGAAGGAGGGAGAGGTGGTGCTCACCACCTCTGTAGTCGTGGCAGCGGCCCGGTGAAGAGGACGGTGACGGCGGCGACAGAACGGAGACGGCGGCGACGATCTGATGCCTCCCAGGCCTTGTCGATGATGCGAGGAGGGAGAGGGTTGCACGGTGATCCCGTTCCCGGGCCCGGGGAGGCTCGACGATGACCACAACCACTGCTCCACCCCGATCAAGCTCCGGCCATGGCGTGGTGCAGGAAAGTTCAGAAAGTTCAGCGGAGGATTGGAGGGGATCTGAGAGGGAGGAGAAGAACTGGCGTTGGCAGGGAGGAAGGAGAAGACTAGGGCTAGGGTTTGGGAGCTCGGGGGCTAGATATAGGGGAGAAAAAGGCAGGGAGGGAGCAGGTGGAGGGTGCCCTGCTGTGTGCGCGTGCTGGCGTCAGCGCGCGTCAGTCGTACGGAGGAGGGAGAAGGAAAAGCGGGCCGCGCACGCTACGTGCTGGGTGGAAGGTGGGCTGGGCTGGCCCAGTCTGCCTCCCCCAGCCGTTTGTTGTTTTTATTTTTTTATTTCTCTTTTTTTTTTGCAGAAAAGAAAAGGGAAAGAAAGAAGAGAAATGGAAGGGTTTTTGTGATTGAAAAAAATTGGGGATAAATTTTTATGAGTTATTTATCACAAAAGCACAAGTGTGCAACTTTCAGTTTTTCAAAAATTCAAAGTTGGTTGCTGTTTAAAATTCAAATGGATTTGATTGAATTTTGGTATTAATTGAATAATTGAAAGAAGCAAGTTAATAGTTTTTTAATTTCAAGTTTATTAGAAACAAATGATTGGTTTGATTGCAAGTTTTATTTGAAACATTGTAACAGCACAAGTATGAAACAAATAGATTTGAATTTTGGTTTGAAAATCAAATCAACATATGGATGGAATATGATGACATGATGCAATTGAAAATAAAAACAGGAAACAAACATTCTAAATTGGGAGTTTTCATACTTGGGATGTTACATTAGAATTCAAAGAATTCACATGGTCTAACTTGCACATTGTAACACCATAACCATGTAGATTCATAGTCCTCTCAATATGTTGATCAAATGACTCGGTGACATAAAAAAAAGCTAATTCAGAAAGCATGATCTGCCATCTGTACTCGCTATTGACTGGTAAGTCGCATGGCCCCATATAAAGAACCAACGGACCATTTTCATATGGAGAGCTAAATTAGGCATTTGCTATTGTTCTGCCTTGAACTTGATTGATGCAAAACTGTGTCGGGTTTGATAACAACATATTTCTTTCCTATACTTACCAAATGACTAATGCAAAATTTAGTAACTAATACTACCACTTTGTGGATGTGACTGGAGCTCTGGTTCCCTTTGTGGATGTGACCAGAGTTCAGGCTTCCAATTTTCTGATTGCAGGATGGAAGCTGTCACGACTCTTGACAACAATGTTGGTTTAATTCCCAGGCTAAGAAATAAAAGATAGGTGCAATTCATTAACTTTACCCACCACAACATATCATCGCTTGGTTAACATCATGACAGCCTAGTTCTGGACCATAACTCATCCCATCTGATCAACCAAATAGCCATACACGATAAATTAGGCTCACATGGCAGTATTCTCAAGCATAACATACACAGCAATTCGCATCATACTATGTCGCAAAATCGGTGACATATGAATCGTTGAATTCATGTAAGACATGCTAGATCTACCCGCCGCCCTCCACATGTAGCAAAGAAAAAAAGTGCAGTAGCATTACATCATAAGATAAATAGATCCAATTGGCTCAGGTGGCCAGTCTCAACCATGACATTCGCGACAAGTCAAAATATGCTAAGACATATCAACTACTGAATTCGGCAAAGATGCTAGAATCTACTCATAGCGCTAACACATGGTTACTCACATTCAGAATCGATGGTGGATCGGGTGATAAACTCCACACTTTGCTTCAACACCTGGTTGCTTGCTTTCCTCGCAGTCTGCACAAAACAAAACAAAAATGCATGATCATCTAATATCGATGAGACACACAATACTGCAACTTATTTCTAGGGATGGTGTACACTCCAACCTAGCATCACCAAAAGTTCTTAATGTCATCTTTTGGGTAGCACTCCTATTATTGCTGTATCCAACCTAGCATCACCAAACATTCTTAATGTCATCTTTTCGGTAATAATACTATTATTGTTGTCTCACTGGACAGATAGCCGCCAGTCTCAGTTATAGATACTTATGCAGTTTCCAGACAGCTATGACTTATAAATCATGACAACGAGGAGCATAATATTCTCATATGTCATATCCAAATAGTTAGTACCAAACATTTTGCTGCTTAGTCCAGAAATCCAAAAAAAATTGGTATTGTCAACCCAAACAGCCAGAGAACTATAGACACACAAACTACGAAAGACTACTATTTGGTACCACATGCAAAAAATTCCAGCATCCACCGCAGATAGACGGTCAATAACTCTAATTCCACAATCAAATGAAATATAAACTAACAAAGTACGAACTTCCTTACCTCAGTGTGTAGAAGATGGGCCTATCCTAGACTTCTACCACACCGACAACCTTTTGCTCCTGGGGTGGGGCCTAGAATTCAAATGCATATGTATTCGTTACTCAAGGCACAAATTGAAATATATAGCGCAGAGGACAACAATATATTCGCTCTTACCACATAAAGAACAGTGCTGAGTAAAATCACAAGACCAGAGAAGCAGTAAAAGATCCACCATTCAGTCGGGGTTACTGTCGCACCCGGACTTCTAGAGGATACTCGCAGTTCCGTTGAACAGTAGTGGATTGGATTACGGGGCTTACCGGCACCCGCGTCTCTTACGAGTAGGCCAACACACGTATGTGTGACAACCAACCCCTATCTGTTCATCGTCTATGTAAACCATCCCATAGAAATCAGGATACTACCATTGACGTACTTCATACCATACACACATGGTACGTCAACGGCGTTGAACAAAATGATAACACAACAGATCTCTAGGACACAAAAGATGGAAATAAGTTGCAAATAGCTCTCACTAGAGCAGAGATAGCAAATACAATCATCCAGAGGACACATGTCCCAACATATCATCATTACATCTCAGCGGAAGCATTCAAAGGGTCTGAGTACAGACAAATCCAAATAGGCTTAAGAAGCCGGGAATGAAAGGAAAACTGAGCCCATCCATGATGTCTCGGATCCTGCCCAGGTCCGCTATCTACTCGTCAGCAGCCTCGTCAAACTCCACGTAGTAGCCATCACGGGGATCCTCGTAGGCGTAGTCTGCGGAAACCACAGCCCCAAAGGGGTCAGTACATAAACGTACTGGCAAGCAAGACTCACAGTTCACCCAAAGTGTAACCCGTCAACACCAAGCACAGATGCTTTGGGTTCAACGGAAGAAAAGGGATACAAAAGATGCTGCAACTGGCTGCACTAACCAACTACAGATACAACTACAACTTCCGGCTAACAGAAAGGAGATAAGATAGCGTATCGTAACCAACTTTAGCTAACCACCAAACAAACCCATCCTGGATCTCGCCCCTTATCCAGAGAAGCAATCCGAGGATAACTCACACAGTTGGGTTAATGATGGTTCAAATTAATGTGTCAAATAAGACTATTACTAGTCAAGTTATCATTAGTTAGGTGTAAGTTGTTCTGAGTACTTGTTAGCCAGTACTTTCACCAAGTCAACCATAACCGCGGAAAACACGGCTTCTCGAGAAGATTTATCCCTGCAGGGGTGCACCAATTTGGCCGTACACGTAAGAATAACCCGCCAGATGGAATGCCTCCCACCAAGCGGGGCACTCAACACAACTCAACTCTTCTTCGCATCAAGCCCAAAGCACCATGTGTTGTGCGTGCGCGGCTAATCGAGCCCCACGAAGAAAAGGGGACCCTCGTAGCACTGGAAGACCACGCCGCCCTAAATGCCGACTACAAAAGTTCCACCCTGGCCTCGGGTTCGTACCTGCATATGCGTGCATCAAATGGAAAGCCCGAACTAAGTGTGGTGATTTGGACGAGATGCGAATCGAATCAAATTGAGGGGGGCGCCCATACACGCTTCCCACATGCGGATAGTGCGCTCATCATGGATCAGTAGACAAGACCCTTTTCCTAATTAGGGTCGACACTAGCAGGCCTCAAAACCACGCCGGGCCTCCTGCCGGTGCCTTATCAGCAAATTATTATTACCTCAAAATTAACAGGTTGTTGTTTAACATCGAGCCCCAGAACATAAATGAAAATATAGTAACAGAAAGTAACGGGTAACAGACTCGAGCAAAAACAACCCTAAGCATGCTAGTAAGACACGGGCTCAAACAACGGGGTTATAGGAGTGGAGGTGAGGCAATATCAGGGTTCAGGGTATCATGTGATAGGTTCGTAACAGAAACAACTATTCAAAAGGCTAGCAGAAATAGACAACGGAAAGTATCGGTAACCAATGTTGAAAGGAACACAGTGGTTCATGTGAGCGATAACTTGCCTGCAAACTCAGCAGCCTGGTACTGAGCTAGATCCTCAGAAGGGGTGTCGTAAGTATCGTCTGTCTCAACGTCGTCGTCTATCCGAGAAGAAGCAAACAAACAATGAAGAAAGATAAACAATCAATAACATGGCATAGTGCACAGTCATGGGATGATGCATGACCATTTAACTGATGCATCAAAATAAACTAGTTGACATGGTAACAACATGATTAAATGGACCCACATGCAATTTGGGGTTGCATATGAAAAGCCCATGAATTATGGTTGGGATAATTGTTTTCCAACTAATCAACAGGTGAAAGTGGATTAGTATGATGCATGGATGAGGAAAACAGAAAAATAACAACAATAGAAACAATTTAAAATAAGGTTTACCAAGTTTAGAAATTTATTGATTAAGTTAAGAAATTTTGGTTACTTAAAGGGATTACACAAATAGTTGTTGTTTTCACCAATTTAAATTGTGTAAAAATAAATAACAAAATTCATATTTGAAAAGAATACAAAATTTTAGTTGGATTACATGTTTCAAATATTGAAAAAGGAATTACAATAATTTAATTATGAATTAAACAAGATTAAACAAGTTTTAAATGAATTTAAAACAAGTTTGAATATTTTTTGAATTTTTATTTGCTCAAAACATAAATTCAAATACCTAGTTGAAAAGTTTATACTTTTCTAGTTTGAAAACATATTTTACATGTTCAAAAATAATTTAATTTGAGCAAGTTATAAATTTAGCAATTTTAAATGATTAAAACAAGGTTTAAATTATTTAAGCAATTTTAATTATTCAAAACATGAAACAAAATTTATATTTGAAAAGATGGTTCAAAATGGCATGGAAAACATATTTTATTTGCATTATTTGGATTAAGGATGAATTAGGTATGGAATTATTCAAATTACAAATGAATTGTTTGAATTCAAATTTGGATTGCATTTGAATTAGTCAAAATAGAAAACAAATGCCATAATAAGATAGAGAATTAAATTTGGGGCAGTGTACATATTTTACTTTTATTATTTGGATTTATAAAATGAAAGTTATTAGGGTTTTAGTTTTAGGGACCAATCTGTAAAGTTTAGGACTTAAACAGAAAAAAGAAAAACTGGAAATTGGATCTGCACCGTGCAGTGACCTAGCCAGGGTCACTGCCAGTGGGCCAAGGGGCCAGCGTGGCCACCGTGTGCTTGCGTGGCCGCAGCAGTGGCTGACAGGGGGGGCCACCCTGTCAGCGCGCTGCGCAAAAAAGGTTGGAAATTCCCGTGCGGGAGGGGGGACTCGAACCCTGCCCCCCCCTTGCGCGCACTGCACTGCAACCAGTGCGCTGAGCGATCGATTCTTATCAGTATACGATGCGCAACAAGGAAATGATTTAGTTTCGCGTATCTGAACTTAACTGACGAACAAAAGCTTCTGAACCTTGACAGCAACCGCGCGGTGGCCGACGGCGATCACCGTTGCTGCTGGATGCTGGCTCGTGTGCGTGCGGGTGTGCAGATCGTGTGCGTGATGCGTGTGCTAGCGAAAGAGAGGGAGCAGGAGGGAGAGGGAGCACGGTGGAGCTCACCATGAGGGTCAGCAGGTGGTCGACGGCGAGGTGGACGCCGCGGACAGAGGCGAGGATAGCGGCGTGGAAGCAGCGGCTCGCTGGCGTGGTGCAGGTGTCGGTGTGGACGAGGAGGATACGGTGGCTCGATTCCCGCGATCAGATCACAACGAGAGGCACGGCAGCGACGGTGAGCATCGGAGGTTCAGGTACGGTGGCACCGGTGAGGTTGCAGAGGTGAGGAAGGAGGGGGCAGAGAGGTGGAGGCGACGGTGGAGAAGAGGGAGAGGGGTGGAGTGGTGGCTAGGGCTCGAGGGAACCCTAGGGGGGTAGATATAGGGGTCTACGGCGAGGATCGGCCGTCGGAGGGGTGCTGCTGCCGCCGTGGCACCTCCCGATGCGGCGCCGTACACGAAAGAGAAGGAGGGGGAGGAGATCGAACCGGTACCGGGCCAGCGCGGAAGGAAAAGAAGTGGGCTGGGCTGCCCACTGCCCCTGGCGCTCGTTTTTTAATTTTTTAAAAATTTTCTCCTCTGTTTTCTTTTGCAGGAAATGGAATAGGAAGAAAAATGGGGTTTTTAAGTTAGTAAAATTTTTAGAAAAAATAGGGTGAGTTATTTAGGTCATCAACAAACACTTGCCACTTTCTGTTTTCCAAAATTTCAAAAATAACTTGCTGTTTGCAAATGGGTTCTAATTTGAATTAATTTGATTATTGATTGATTTATTAAAAACAAGAATTTAATTAGGGTGAACATATGGTTTAAATGGAAACAAGGGATTAGAATGTTTTGGTAATTTGCATAAATTCAAATTGGGTGCTGTTTGGGATTTGATTTGAATTTGAAATAACATTTGAATTTAAGTGATTGATTAAAAGCCATAATTTTAATAGTTGAACATTATGGAAATAAATGGAAACAATTGGTTGTTTTTATTTGAACTTTTTATTTAAAAGGTTGTAACATAACAAGTATGAAACAAAGCATTTGAATATTGTTTGAATTTCAATTGTGAAAACAGAGAAAAACAGATGCAAACCAAATGAAAACAAATGAAAACAAAGTAATGAGTATGATGACATGATGCAAAACTTTAATAAAACAAGAAACAAACATGCTAGGGGTGGTTTTTCATACTTGGGATGTTACAAAACGCCCCCCCCCCCCCCCTTGAAGGAATCGCGCCCCGAGATTCCTTACTGAGAAGAGAAAAGGTCCGGATACTTCTTGCGAAGATCCTCTTCGGTCTCCCACGTTTCCTCTTTATCGGAATGATGCGACCACTGCACTTTCAAGAACTTGGTGCTCTTGTTGCGAGTCTTACGCTCGGTCTCATCGAGAATACGAACAGGATGCTCCTCGTAAGATAGATCATCTTGCAGTTCAATGGAATCATGATCAACTGCACGATTAGGATCTTTGAAACACCTCTTGAGCTGTGACACATGAAACACATCGTGCACCTTGGATAGTTTTTCTGGAAGTTCAAGACGATAGGCATTTTCCGCACGCCTTGAGATAATGTTGAAAGGGCCAATGTATCTTGGTGCAAGCTTTCCTTTCACACCAAAACGATGAGTGCCTCTGAGGGGAGTTACACGGAGATATGCTTTGTCACCAGGTGCATAGATCATATCCCTGTGCTTGCTGTCATAGTAGCTTTTCTGACGAGACTGAGCAATCTTGAGATTGTCACGAATGATGCGAACTTTCTCTTCGGCTTCCTTAACAATGTCAGGGCCTAAGAGTGAACGTTCACCAGCTCCAGACCAATTGATTGGACTCCTGCATCTACGGCCATAGAGAGCTTCAAATGGTGCCATGCCTAGGCTTGCCTGGAAGCTGTTGTTGTAGGAGAATTCAGCATATGGAAGGCAATCTTCCCATTTCATGCCAAAGGAGAGACCACATGCTCTGAGCATATCCTCGAGAATCTGATTGACTCTTTCAACTTTCCCTTGAGACTGAGGGTGATAGGCTGTGCTGAACAGAAGTTTGGTGCCCAATGCTTCTTGAAAGCTTTTCCAGAAATGAGAAGTGAATATGCTTCCACGGTCTGAGCTTATTTCCAATGGAACACCATGAAGGGGAACAATCTTTGTTGTGTAGAATTCCGCTAACTGGCTAGCTGAGATTGTTTCTTTGACAGGAAAGAAGTGGGCTACTTTAGTGAGACGATCAATGACAACGAAGATTGCATCGTTGCCCTTTTTGGACTTTGGAAAACCAGTGACGAAATCCATTTCAATCATGTCCCACTTCCACTCAGGAATTTTCAGAGGTTGGAGAAGGCCGGCTGTTTTCTGATGAACTGCCTTAACACGTTGACAAACGTCACATTCAGAAACGTATTGAGCAATTTCACGTTTCATGCCAGGCCAGCAATACAGTGTCTTAAGATCCTGGTACATCTTTGTACTTCCAGGGTGGATGGAGAGAGGAGTTTCATGAGCCTCCTTGAGAATGACATCTTTGAGACTTTGAACTTGAGGAACTGCAATGCGTCCTTCGAATAACACAGTTCCTTTGTCATCAATTGAGAAGGACTTGAATTTCTCCTTGCCTTTTTTGATGTGTTCTACCATCTTCTTGATTTCAGCATCACGAAGTTGTTCAGAACGAATCTTGTCCTCGAGAGTTGGACTGGCTGTCAAGCTAGCAAGATAACCTTGAGGAACAAGACCAAGGTTCAGCTTCTGGAATTCTTCATGAAGAGGAGGTTGGCTTTCCATGATCATGAGATTATTGCAATATGACTTGCGACTGAGAGCATCGGCCATAACATTAGCCTTGCCTGGAGTGTAAGAAATGGTGAGATCAAAGTCTTTAATCTTTTCAATCCATCTCCTTTGCCTGAGGTTTAGATCTGGTTGAGTGAAGATGTATTTCAGACTCTTATGATCGGAAAAGATTTCAGTGCGATTACCCAACAAGTATTGTCTCCATTTCTTGAGGGCAAACACAACTGCTGCAAGTTCAAGGTCATGTGTGGGATAGTTTTTCTCATGTGCATTCAACTGACGTGAAGCATAAGCCACCACTTGACGTTCTTGCATAAGAACTGCACCTAGACCTTGGAGAGATGCATCGCAGAATATCTGGAAAGGTTTGGTAGTATCTGGGCCAACCAGAACTGGTGTAGAAGTGAGTTTAGTCTTCAGGAGATTGAAACTTTCCTCACATTGTGGAGACCAAACGAACTTCTTGTCCTTCTTTGTGAGATTAGTGAGAGGTTTGGCAATCTTTGAGAAGTTTTGGACGAAACGACGGCAATAGCTAGCCAAGCAAAGAAAACTTCTAACTTGCTTCACCATCTTAGGAGGTTTCCAATCAACAATTGCTTTAACCTTTTCTGGATCAATGGCTATGCCCTTGGCTGAGATGACATGACCAAGGTAAGCAACTTCTGGAATCCAGAACTCACATTTGGAGAATTTGGCATATAGACGATGCTCGCGAAGTTTCATGAGAGTGAGACGAAGATGTTCTCCATGATCTTCCTTGGATTTTGAGTAGACCAGAATGTCATCAAGATATACCACAACGAACTTGTCTAGGTATTCATGGAAGACAGAATTCATGAGTCTAGAGAATGTCGCCGGTGCATTGGTGAGACCAAAGGACATGACGGTGTATTCATATAGACCGTACCGAGTGGTGAAAGCTGTCTTTGGAATATCTTCCTTTTTGATCTTTATTTGATGGTAACCCATCCTCAAGTCCAACTTTGAGAATATTGAGGATCCAGCAAGTTGATCAAAAAGATCATCGATACGAGGAATTGGATACTTGTTTTTGATGGTTTTCTCGTTAAGAGGACGATAGTCAACAACGAGTCTCTTGGTTTGATCCTTCTTCGCAACGAACAGAGTTGGGCAACCCCAAGCGGATGAACTAGGTTGAATGTAACCTTTCTCCATGTACATATCGATTTGCTCCTTCAACAATTTCAGTTCAGGAGGAGCTATCTTGTATGGATGCTTAGAGATTGGAGCAGTACCTGGTTCAAGCTCGATCACGAACTCAACTGCTCTGTCCGGAGGCATCCCTCGCAACTCTTCTGGAAAGACGTCAGGGAATTCACAAACCACCGGAACATTTTCAAGTAGAGGTAGAGGTTTAGCATCGAGGGTGTATAGCTGAACAGAACTTGATTCATTTGGAGAATAGACTATCTGGCCAGAAGGGTGGAACAGAGTTATTGACTTCTGAGCACAATCAATCGTAGCTTTATTGGCCTTCAACCAATCCATGCCAAGAATGACATCAATGTCAGAATTGCCAAGCAGAATGAGAGAAGCAAGGAATATGTGACCTCCAATTAGAATCTGATTCTCATGACTGATCTTGGAAGTTTGCATAGTTGCTCCTGGGGAGTTTACTACTAGCGGGGAACCCAAACCAACAAAGGGGAGTTTAACTGCTGTCGCAAAGATCTTTGACACGAAAGAATGCGATGCTCCGGTATCAAACAACACTTTAGCTGGGTTAGAGTTTACGGGGAATGTACCGAGAACGACGTTAGCAGCTTCCTCAGCTTTGTCGGCCTTGATATGATTCACCCTCGCGGTCCTCCCGACAGGCCTGTTGTTGGAGTTGAAGGCTTTAGCCGGGGGAGCACGCACCATTGCCTGGTTTGTGTTGGGACGAGGTGGTGGTGGAGGTAGCTGCCTCTGAGTGCACTTGTCAGCGTAGTGCCTCGTCTGCTTGCATTTGTAGCAAGTGACGACACGAGGTGCATCTGGCCTTGGCTGCCCCATTGAAAACCTCTGACCTTGCATGTGAGCTGGGTTGGGTGGGCGGGGAGCGAAGCCTGGAGAAGCTTGGGCATATGGATCCCTAGTGACAGCAGCATTTGGCACCCAGATGCGGCGCTTCTGCGGAGGGGTGGTCATGTTGGAGGAGGAACCACCCTCACGCGAGTGCTTTCGAGACTCCTCGAACGCCTTGCGCCCATTTTCCTCATTGAGCGTGGTGTTAACGAGCTCCTCAAAGTCCTTGGCCTTGATGTTGGTGAGGGCGTACTTGAGTTCCGGGTTAAAACCTCTGCGGAACCTTGCCATCTTCTTGGCCTCAGTGGACACCTCATCACCAGCGTAACGAGCGAGGCGATTGAACTCGTTCTGATAGCCAATGACGTCCAGCTTGCCCTGCTTGAGAGAGAAAAACTCTTCACGCATCCTTTCCATGAGACCATCTGGGATGTGGTGCTTCAGGAAAGCTTCCTTGAAACAACCCCAGGTGATTGGGTAGCCAGCTCTCATGGTCTGGTAGTTCTCCCACCAAGTAGCTGCCTGACCCTTCAGTAGATAGGAGGCATACTTGACTTTGTCTTCTTCAGCAACGTGAGCAATGTCCAGATCCCTGGCCATCTCACGGATCCAGTCATCAGCATCCAGAGGCTCGCGTGTTGCCACGAAAGCTCTCGGGCCTAGACTCAGAAACTCCTTGATACTGACTCGTGGAGCGTTCTGGTTGTTGTGCTGATTAGCCTGGAACTGGGCCATCTGCGTCACGACCTGAGTCATCTGAGTCAACAGCTCCGTGATTGGCGGTGGCTCAGGCGGGTTGTTCCTTGTTGGCGGCATCCTGAATAGACATGCATTTTAGCACAACAACAGAAAAAGGATAGACTTGGTAACCGAAAGAGAGATTATTCCGACGCATGAATAGATAACCAACAGGTACATCATCACATGTTCAAATACATCAGAATATCCAACACACCATAAATGGTTCGAATGCCAAAGGATAACTAAACATAACTAAGAATGGATACATCGGTACTCCCATGCTCATCACGCAGGACGGCGGTGAGTAGTACGACGAGAGATACGGTGAGGAGCACGCCCACGAAAGTAGGTAGAACGACGATCCACATAGATCTGACGTGGTCTGAGAGCGACTCTAGGTGTGGTGAAGTACGTAGCGTCGACTCCCTGTGCTCCAAATCGTGGAATCCCAGTGTAACCAGCACCGAGGTTGAGGAGTGGACCTCTGATCGGCTCGTAAACTCCAGCATCTGGCAGACGACGACCAACTGGCTGATCGAAACGTGCAAAGCGCTCATCTCCAACAAAGTCTGTGGTGTAAGTCGCCAGACGAGTCAAAGCAAGGTAGAGCTGCTCTCTGACTGAGGCCAACTCCTGAGAAAGTGTGGTGGCAACTGCGTCACTGTGCCTCACAAACTGAGCGGTGGTGTGCAGCCTGGTGTTATGATGCTCGTAGACATCCAGGTTGTCGTAGAGAGTGAAGTGAGCACCCTCCGAGGTGATGTAACCACGGGGGATATGGCGATAGATAGAATCGTCAAATCCCCAGTAGTCAGCACGAAGGACGGTGAGACTCACATAAGCTGCCTGCTGCACGGCCATATCCACTGTGGAACCTACTGCCTCGTAGCGGTGGACGACGCTCATGCCATCATCTGACAGAATGTAGACGATAGCCTGGTAGTAGGTCTGGTCAAACTCTCGCTGCTGCTCATAGACCTGGTACTCTGGTGCCCAACGGAACCCCAGATAAGTGACCATGTCCCTCAGCATCTCCGGATAACCGGCAGTGCTCTCGCAACGAGTCATCCGAACCACCTGCGGGTAGAACCTGAGATCCAACTGCAGATGATCGGGGAAGTTTTGATTAGACGCCGGTAGAAGAACTGAAGTGGAAAGCAACAACAAGGTTTCAACGGACGAAAAGGATGTTGAGAAGAACAGGATATCGAAGCAACATCGGGAAACACGAGACCAAAAACTCCTGAGGTACTACGGAAAACCCATCCGGGCTTCTAAAGGATCAATATCTACTGCTTAAGGAATAGAGGATTTGCTTCCGGGGCTTACACGCCTCCGTTCTCAATCGTGAGTAGGCAACATGATAAATCATGTCACAACCACCTCCATTCCTATGGTCTAGTAGATATAACTATCCTAGAGAAACCAGGATTCGTGAAATCCTAACTTGAAAGTTTAGGTGAGAAGAGAAAAAAAAAACGTTGCACTTCCTTACCAGAAAAGGGTGGGTGGGTGGGGAAAGAAGAAAAATGGCAGAATTCCTACTCTCACGTTTCATTTTTCCTATATAGCTACAAAAATAGTTTCTAGACTCAACTGCGACCAGTAAAAGGGATCCTACAGGCAGACAGGCTCTGATACCATTTGTCGCACCCGGACTTCTAGAGGATACTCGCAGTTCCGTTGAACAGTAGTGGATTGGATTACGGGGCTTACCGGCACCCTCATCTCTTACGAGTAGGCCAACACACATATGTGTGACAACCAACCCCTATCTGTTCATCGTCTACGTAAACCATCCCATAGAAATCAGGATACTACCATTGACGTACTTCATACCATACACACATGGTACGTCAACGGCGTTGAACAAAATGATAACACAACAGATCTCTAGGACACAAAAGATGGAAATAAGTTGCAAATAGCTCTCACTAGAGCAGAGATAGCAAATACAATCATCCAGAGGACACATGTCCCAACATATCATCATTACATCTCAGCGGAAGCATTCAAAGGGTCTGAGTACAGACAAATCCAAATAGGCTTAAGAAGCCGGGAATGAAAGGAAAACGGAGCCCATCCATGATGTCTCGGATCCTGCCCAGGTCCGCTATCTACTCGTCAGCAGCCTCGTCAAACTCCACGTAGTAGCCATCACGGGGATCCTCGTAGGCGTAGTCTGCGGAAACCACAGCCCCAAAGGGGTCAGTACATAAACGTACTAGCAAGCAAGACTCACAGTTCACCCAAAGTGTAACCCGTCAACACCAAGCACAGATGCTTTGGGTTCAACGGAAGAAAAGGGATACAAAAGATGCTGCAACTGGCTGCATTAACCAACTACAGATACAACTACAACTTCCGGCTAACAGAAAGGAGATAAGATAGCGTATCGTAACCAACTTTAGCTAACCACCAAACAAACCCATCCTGGATCTCGCCCCTTATCCAGAGAAGCGATCCGAGGATAACTCACACAGTTGGGTTAATGATGGTTCAAATTAATGTGTCAAATAAGACTATTACTAGTCAAGTTATCATTAGTTAGGTGTAAGTTGTTCTGAGTACTTGTTAGCCATTACTTTCACCAAGTCAACCATAACCGCGGAAAACACGGCTTCTCGAGAAGATTTATCCCTGCAGGGGTGCACCAATTTGGCCATACACGTAAGAATAACCCGCCAGATGGAATGCCTCCCACCAAGCGGGGCACTCAACACAACTCAACTCTTCTTCGCATCAAGCCCAAAGCACCACGTGCTGTGCGTGCGCGGCTAATTGAGCCCCACGAAGAAAAGGGGACCCTCATAGCACTGGAAGACCACGCCGCCCTAAATGCCGACTACAAAAGTTCCACCCTGGCCTCGGGTTCGTACCTGCATATGCGTGCATCAAATGGAAAGCCCGAACTAAGTGTGGTGATTTGGACGAGATGCGAATCGAATCAAATTGAGGGGGCGCCCATACACGCTTCCCACATGCGGATAGTGCGCTCATCACGGATCAGTAGACAAGACCCTTTTCCTAATTAGGGTCGACACTAGCAGGCCTCAAAACCACGCCGGGCCTCCTGCCGGTGCCTTATCAGCAAATTATTATTACCTCAAAATTAACAGGTTGTTGTTTAACATTGAGCCCCAGAACATAAATGAAAATATAGTAACAAAAAGTAACGGGTAACAGACTCGAGCAAAAACAACCCTAAGCATGCTAGTAAGACACGGGCTCAAACAACGGGGTTATAGGAGTGGAGGTGAGGCAATATCAGGGTTCAGGGTATCATGTGATAGGTTCGTAACAGAAACAACTATTCAAAAGGCTAGCAGAAATAGACAACGGAAAGTATCGGTAACCAATGTTGAAAGGAACACAGTGGTTCATGTGAGCGATAACTTGCCTGCAAACTCAGCAGCCTGGTACTGAGCTAGATCCTCAGAAGGGGTGTCGTAAGTATCGTCTGTCTCAACGTCGTCGTCTATCCGAGAAGAAGCAAACAAACAATGAAGAAAGATAAACAATCAATAACATGGCATAGTGCACAGTCATGGGATGATGCATGACCATTTAATTGATGCATCAAAATAAACTAGTTGACATGGTAACAACATGATTAAATGGACCCACATGCAATTTGGGGTTGCATATGAAAAGTCCATGAATTATGGTTGGGATAATTGTTTTCCAACTAATCAACGGGTGAAAGTGGATTAGTATGATGCATGGATGAGGAAAACAGAAAAATAACAACAATAGAAACAATTTAAAATAAGGTTTACCAAGTTTAGAAATTTATTGATTAAGTTAAGAAATTTTGGTTACTTAAAGGGATTACACAAATAGTTGTTGTTTTCACCAATTTAAATTGTGTAAAAATAAATAACAAAATTCATATTTGAAAAGAATACAAAATTTTAGTTGGATTACATGTTTCAAATATTGAAAAAGGAATTACAATAATTTAATTATGAATTAAATAAGATTAAACAAGTTTTAAATGAATTTAAAACAAGTTTGAATATTATTTGAATTTTTATTTGCTCAAAACATAAATTCAAATTCCTAGTTGAAAAGTTTATACTTTTCTAGTTTGAAAACATATTTTACATGTTCAAAAATAATTTAATTTGAGCAAGTTATAAATTTAGCAATTTTAAATGATTAAAACAAGGTTTAAATTATTTAAGCAATTTTAATTATTCAAAACATGAAACAAAATTTATATTTGAAAAGATGGTTCAAAATGGCATGGAAAACATATTTTATTTGCATTATTTGGATTAAGATGAATTAGTTATGGAATTTTTCAAATTACAAATGAATTGTTTGAATTCAAATTTGTAATGCACTTGAATTAGTCAAAACAGAAAACAAATGCCATAAATAGATAGAGAATTAAATTTGGGGCAGTGTACATATTTTACTTTTATTATTTGGATTTATAAAATGAAAGTTATTAGGGTTTTAGTTTTAGGGACCAATCTGTAAAGTTGAGGACTTAAACAGAAAAAAGAAAAACTGGAAATTGGATCTGCACCGTGCAGTGACCTAGCCAGGGTCACTGCCAGTGGGCCAAGGGGCCAGCGTGGCCACCGTGTGCTTGCGTGGCCGCAGCAGTGGCTGACAGGGGGGCCACCCTGTCAGCGCGCTGCGCAAAAAAGGTTGGAAATTCCCGTGCGGGAGGGGGGACTCGAACCCTGCCCCCCCCCCCCCCCGTGCGCGCACTGCACTGCAACCAGTGCGCTGAGCGATCGATTCTTATCAGTATACGATGCGCAACAAGGATATGATTCAGTTTCGCGTATCTGAACTTAACTGACGAACAAAAGCTTCTGAACCTTGACAGCAACCGCGCGGTGGCCGGCGGCGATCACCGTTGCTGCTGGATGCTGGCTCGTGTGCGTGCGGGTGTGCAGATCGTGTGCGTGATGCGTGTGCTAGCGAAAGAGAGGGAGCAGGAGGGAGAGGGAGCACGGTGGAGCTCACCGTGAGGGTCAGCAGGTGGTCGACGGCGAGGTGGACGCCGCGGACAGAGGCGAGGATGGCGGCGTGGAAGCAGCGGCTCGCTGGCGTGGTGCAGGTGTCGGTGTGGACGAGGAGGATACGGCGGCTCGATTCCCGCGATCAGATCACAACGAGAGGCACGGCAGCGACGGTGAGCATCGGAGGTTCAAGTACGGTGGCGTCGGTGAGGTTGCAGAGGTGAGGAAGGAGGTGGCAGAGAGGTGGAGGCGACGGCGGAGAAGAGGGAGAGGGGTGGAGTGGTGGCTAGGGCTCGAGGGAACCCTAGGGGGGTAGATATAGGGGTCTACGGCGAGGATCGGCCGTCGGAGGGGTGCTGCTGCCGCCGTGGCACCTCCCGATGCGGCGCCGTACACGAAAGAGAAGGAGGGGGAGGAGATCGAACCGGTACCGGGCCAGCGCGGAAGGAAAAGCAGTGGGCTGGGCTGCCCACTGCCCCTGGCGCTCGTTTTTTATTTTTTTAAAATTTTTCTCCTCTGTTTATTTTTTTGCAGGAAATGGAATAGGAAGAAAAATGGGGTTTTTAAGTTAGTAAAAATTTTAGAAAAAATAGGGTGATTTATTTAGGTCATCAACAAACACTTGCCACTTTCTGTTTTCCAAAATTTCAAAAATAACTTGCTGTTTGCAAATGGGTTCTAATTTGAATTAATTTGATTATTGATTGATTTATTAAAAACAAGAATTTAATTAGGGTGAACATATGGTTTAAATGGAAACAAGGGATTAGAATGTTTTGGTAATTTGCATAAATTCAAATTGGGTGATGTTTGGGATTTGATTTGAATTTGAAATAACATTTGAATTTAAGTGATTGATTAAAAGCCATAATTTTAATAGTTGAACATTATGGAAATAAATGGAAACAATTGGTTGTTTTTATTTGAACTTTTTATTTAAAAGGTTGTAACATAACAAGTATGAAACAAAGCATTTGAATATTGTTTGAATTTCAATTGTGAAAACAGAGAAAAACAGATGCAAACCAAATGAAAACAAATGCAAACAAAGTAATGAGTATGATGACATGATGCAAAACTTTAATAAAACAAGAGACAAACATGCTAGGGGTGGTTATTCATACTTGGGATGTTACAGTTACCCCATAGCGACTTAGAGCAATGTAGTTGAGGTAATAGGAGATAGTAATCAGGCACATCACGAAGGGTTTAGCTAAAGCATAGGATTTGTTCATCTGGGGAGCGCCAGCATGGGGTTTCATAAGGATTTGCCCAAGAAGAATGAGATGTATAACAAGGACGGTAAAGAAAGAGGTCACAGTCATCGCCATACTATGCCTATCTGTGGTGTCCCACAGATCATGGTCATAGTCACGCAGAGGAGGGGGAGAAGGGGGGCCTCCAGGTGGGGATGGAGGTGCATGAAGAACTGGTGGCCTGCCACTGACCACACTCATACGGCATGTCCTTACCGCAGTAGTAAACCCCATCACCAGCGGGTACGCAGCCATAGAAAGAACAAAGAGTGGATTGAGCGCGCTCTTGGCCTGAAAAGGAAAAGATCATACTAGTGGTGTAAATAACTGAGATATAAAGATATGATCATATGACATGGTAAGAAACAACGAAGATACAGAGCAATCAAGTCTAATCACATCAAGTACCAACATTTGCGATCAAGACTGTGAACATCTGGAACAGCTACAGATTGCAGCCTCGCACAAGGAGAATAATAATTAAAAGGGACTAATTCGACTACCAATTTTTTGGGATCAAGACTACCATCTAAGCCAACATTGACAGCTACAAATTGCAGCCTCGCACAAGGAGAATAATAAAAAAAACAAGATATGATCATATGGCATGGTAAGAAACAACAAAGATACTGAGCAATCAAGTCTAATCACATCAAGTACCAACATTTTGCGATCAAGACTGCGAACATCTGGAACAGCTACAGATTGCAACCTCGCACAAGCAGAATACTAAAAAAAGACTAATTGAATTGTAGAAGGCTAATCACATCGAGTACCAATATTTTGGGATAAGACTGCCATCTAAGCCAACATCCGGAACAGCTACAGATTGCAGCCTCGCACAAGGAGAATAATAATTAAAAAAGACTAATTCGACTATCAATTTTTTGGGATCAAGACTACCATCTAAGCCATCATTGACAGCTACAAATTGCAGCCTCGCACAAGGAGAATAAAAAAAAAAAAGATATGATCATATGACATGGTAAGAAACAACAAAGATACAGAGCAATCAAGTCTAATCACATCAAGTACCAACATTTCGCGAGCAAGACTACGAACATTTGGAACAGCTACAGATTGCAGCCTCGCACAAGGAGAATACTAAAAAAAAGACTAATTGGATTGTAGAAGGTTAATCACACCGAGTACCAATATTTTGGGATAAGACTGCCATCTAAGCCAACATCCGGAACAGCTACAGATTGCAGCCTCGCACAAAGAGAATAATAGTTTAAAAAAGACTAATTCGACTACCAATTTTTTTGGGATCAAGACTACCATCTAAGCCATCATTGACAGCTACAAATTGCAGTCCCGCACAAGGAGAATAATAAAAAAAAAGACATGATCATATGACATGGTAAGAAACAACAAAGATACATAGCAATCAAGTCTAATCACATCAAGTACCAACATTTTGCGATCAAGACTGCAAACATCTAAAACAGCTACAGATTGCAGCCTCGCACAAGCAGAATACTAGAAAAAGACTAATTGGATTGTAGAAGGCTAATCACATCGAGTACCAATATTTTGGGATAAGACTGCCATCTAAGCCAACATCCGGAACAGCTACAGATTGCAGCCTCGCACAAGGAGAATAATAATTAAAAAAGACTAATTCGACTACCAATTTTTTGGGATCAAGACTACCATCTAAGCCAACATTGACAACTACAAATTGCAGCCTCGGACAAGGAGAATAATAAAAAAAGAAGATATGATCATATGACATGGTAAGAAACAACAAAGATACATAGCAATCAAGTCTAATCACATCAAGTACCAACATTTTGCGATCAAGACTGCGAACATCTGGAACAGCTACAGATTGCAGACTCGCACAAGGAGAATACTAAAAAAAGACTAATTGGATTGTAGAAGGCTAATCACATCGAGTACCAATATTTTGGGATAAGACTTCCATCTAAGCCAACATCCGGAACAGGTACAGATTGCAGCCTCGCACAAGGAGAATAATAATTAAAAAAAAATCGACTACCAATTTTTTGGTATGAAGACTACCATCTAAGCCAACATTGACACCTAAAAATTGCAGCCTCGCACAAGGAGAATAATGAAAAAAGACTAATTATATTATATTACAAATTCTTTAGCCCAAACTCACACCCCTGCAGATCTTTATAGTTCCCCAATTCAAAGGCGAGAAGAGCATTCCTCGGCCAACGAAAAAATATAAAAGGAGATTGGAAAATAAAAACCCTAATAAAAACAAGAAAAAAATTTCATTTTTAAGAAAAATATTTCCGTGATGGAGGAATGACTTGGGTTTAAGAGGAAAAGGGTCTGTGCGCGACTAAAAGATAGTTTGGCAGAGAAAAAATCGCTTACAATCCCGCGAGAAAAGGGGGGAAACCTAAAAAAAATGCTTTTTTCCAGAAGGAAGGGGGAGACGAGGAGGCCAAAAAAATCAAGACCGCGGAGAAGAAGGGCTACAGAGACGAGGAGCCTTAAATCTATGAAGAATCAAATCAAAAGCCGTAAAAAAAAGGGGAAAACCACAAAAAAAAATGCTTTTTTAGGCAAGTTAGTGAGGGTTGGGAAGAGGAGGTCAAAAGAAAAAACATCAAAGAACCTGGAACGCAACATAGAGCGTACACGGTCTGGAGAGCACGGCGTTTTCGTGGAGAAAATCCATGAGGAACCTACTGAAACCACAAATAATTGCTGAAAGAAAGCCCTTTCCAGAAAAGGAAGAGGGGGAAAGGGAGAGGAGGAGACGGAAACAAACCCTTGCGGCTTGGTCTTCGAAGTCCGCGGCATCTGCAGTAAAGAATAGCACTACTAGTTTAGGACGCGTAGAGTTGCGGAACAAGAAGATCCAAGGGTGAGTATAAAAATTAGGACCCTACCGAGGGCTTGCTGCTCCACCATGTCGACAGGGACGGGCCGCCTGCACGAGGAGCTCGCGGAGGAGGACGCTTGTCGAATGTCTAGTAACCCCTGTTCGCAAGTGGAGGAAAGGACGAGAGAGCAACCTTATATTTCTACAAACCAATCATTGTTCCGTTGTTGGCTACCGTGGCCGCAGCCGTCCGATACTTCACGGCCGTCGTCACGGTTTGTCTAGGAGCAATACTAATTATATTTGTTTTCTTGATACCTATGTACTATAATTTATAAATAGAGTATACAATATATTAACCAATTCATTTTCATTCGGTCTGATTTATAAAGATTTCAGACAATGAGCATATGAATTCAGTCAAAAGTCAAGGTTTACGAAATTTGACCAAATCTAAAAGTATAAATGGTGAGCTTTTTAGATGCCCCCTCAGTGACCGTAGGTTTCTGTCCGTTCGATCTACTCATATGGTGGATCCACAACGTTCATTCACGTTGGCCTCTTGACGCGGCACACATAGGTTTGTCTGCAATCGCCGCGTGCACGCTTTTTCGCCCATCTAGGCTGATTGACGGTGACCCCGAGCGCATGCGGGTCGCGTTGCGGCTTGGAGGTCACACATTGCCTCGCCTTGGAGTTTTATCATTCCGGTTTTTTTTCGTTCGTCATATTGTTGCACCCGTGTCTCGTGGCTCTCGCTCTTCGGGGCCGGCTTCCTTTCGATTGCTCGTGTCAGTTTGACGTTGGTTCTCGGTGTTGTTTTCAGGTCGACGGGGATTTCTCTTATGCGGGGCATAACGGGGTTTTCGTGTCGTTGGCCTCTTCACCGTCTCGGGTCTCAGTGTGTTTGTCTTGATGCTTGTTCGCCATTAATCAGCGGGTTTATTCTACTGTCTAGGCAACACATTTTCTCTGTCGCCCGCCTCCCAGTGATCGTTCGTTAAGCCCGGGACTTGCTTGGTCTAGTCCACCTTCCAACCGGACGGGTCGGATGGAGGTATGTTGTGTTGTTCTTTTGACCCGCCAGAAATATCTCCTCCAAGAGGGGGTATGATGTGGTTTTTGCCTCGCTTGGGTCCCGGCGTGGTTAGACATGGTTCGCTCGTCTTGTTGTCATCTCTTCATTAGAGTCGATGGGTACATTCGACTTTGTGCAGTGAGTGTATACATGCACGACATGGGGAGGATGGTTACGGTCGTCATTTTTTTCTCGTTTTTTTTCTCCCTCGCTGGTCCAACTTCCTAGATTTATTCAGTTCGTGTTGTGCTTATAGATTCGCTCTGCTTGCATGTTCTTTGCTCGTCATGTGCCAGTTGTCGTCTCTTTCATGGAGTTTGATAGTGCAGATGTTGCACTCGTTGGGAGACCCCAAGAGAAAGGTATGATGAGCACAGCGGCAGTTTTCCCTCATAAAGAAACCAAGGTTTAATCGACCAGTAGGAGGAAGGAGTAACTTCAGAAGGTTGATGCAGCTGAGATGGCAAGGCGCACTACCGATTCAGCAGCAACATGGAACCTACACAACACAATCAAATCACTTTGCCCCCAACGAAGCAGCGAGGTTGTCAATCTCACTGGTTTTGCTGAACACAAAGAGGTTAGACGTATGGTGTGGAAAACGGTATGAAAACAGTAGCGACAGTATGAGAGCTCTGGAAACAGTGGTTGTATTATCAGAATTAGAAAATGGACCGGGGTTCACAGTTCACTAATGGTGTCTCTCCGTAAAAGATAAATAACATGTGTGGTGAACAAATTACTGCTGGACAATTGTCAGAAATGAAGGCTGCACCGTAGTGCATATGCAATACATAAAGATTACTATATGATTCATGTGGGAATTACAACAAGATACATAGACCGTCATCCAACTGCATCTATGACTAACAATCCACCCTCTGAATATCATCCGAACAAACGTTGGGTCTTAAGTTGGAAGCAACAAATAACTGCATTAAGCAAAGTGTGTAATGTAAACAATAACATCATCCTTAGACAAAGCATTGTTGTTTTCTCCCTAATGGCAACAACACATCCTCCATCTGTCACGTTTCTGTCACTCGAGCACAGATGCAAAGGAGGCATGAACCCACTATCAAGCATAAATACTCCCTCTTGAAGTTACTAGCATCTACTTGGCCAGAGCATCTACTAATAACGGAGAGCATGCAAGATCATAAATAACATATGCATGAAGATAACATGATAAATTGATAATCAGAATATATAACATTCAACATTCATCGGATCCCAGTAAACACAACATGTAGCATTACATAAAGATGATCTCGATCATGTGAGGCAGCTCACGAGATCTAAACATGAGGCATAAAGTGGAGGAGACAACCTGGCCTATGGTGTGGACCCTCTCTAGGTCTCTTCGGGACTCCGTGGAACCTTCGGGAATTCTAAGACTTCCGGGCTTCAAATTTTCCAATTCCAAGAATGTTTCCAGAACAACTTTTCTGAAACTAAAAACAGCAGAAAACAAGGAACTGGCTCTATGGCATCTTGTTAATAGGTTAGTCCCGGAAATCGATAAAAATGACATAAAGTGTATAGCAAACATGTGGGAAATAACATGAAAACAACATGGAACATCAGAAATTAAGGATACATTTATGACGTATCAGAGTTCTTATGCCCTCGTTCCAATTAAGGTGATCCATAGGAATTCATTTGGATACTTGATGCATCTAAAGCGTATCTATAATTTTTTTTATTGTTATATTCTATGATTATATCACTGCTACATATTTATACTGTAATTTTATAGCATTTTACTATACTAACCTATTGACAAGATGTCAAGTGTGAGTTCTTGTTTTTTGTTATTTTGTGTTTAAGAAAGGTTCTAAAGGAAAAGTCGGCGAAAAAATCCATGGGAGGAAGGTCGCCAAAAATCAGCGCGGGGGTGGGGGGCAGCAACCATGCAAGCAGGTACCATTCGCGAACCCACCCTTGGCCACGACCCAAGCTGGCAAGTGGGCCGCTCATGTCATACGGCCCTTCGCCTATAAAACACCCCCCCTAAAAGTCGAGGGATGGAGATTATTTTACAAAAAGAGATATTGAGTCATCGTGATGAGGATATAATAGGGGTCCGTGGTGATTATACATGCTTAAGTTGGAAGGAAATATTGAGCCTCACTAATGTTCATTGTAAGGTGAATTCTTTTCTCGTAATAAATAATGTTTCTATTTATTAGAATGTTATACTACCTAAGCCTATGCATTTATGTATTAGCATGGTTATTGATAACACAAGAATTGGTGGAGCAATGGAGCTGGTTGAAGAGGATGGCAAGCACGAGGGGGCGAGGGAGGAAGTGGAGCCATCAAGGAAAAGATATTCGGTTAGGACTGGCAGAAGTCCCGAATTTGAAACGATCATGATGAGGACATCCCAGGTCTTTACCACACAAGGAGGTTGTTATACAAGAGAAGCCTGGTGAAATAAGACTTGGACCAATAACAAGATCAAGGGCCAAGTTATTACAACAACAGGTGAATTCACTCCTTATTGAATATGATGTTTGTGATAGTGAGAAATTTATATTTCCTAAGTCTATGCATTTATTTATGATCAGGGTTATTGATAACACAAAAATGGTGGTGGAAAACAACCAAGAGGAGCTGGAAAACAAGATGGAGATACTGGAAAACAAGCTTACAAGTGGGGAAAACAAGAGTACAATGGTGAAAACAAATTTACAAGAAGGTGAAAACAAATGTACAAGTGTGGAAAACAACTCCAGGAATGTTCTTCCACACTAAGGAATGGTGAAAACAAGTGGAGGGTGCCCCCATTGAAGATTAATGCACCATATAGAAGTCCTAATTCAATTAGGCATGGCATGTATGCCATAATGGCCAAATCCCCCTAAAGTGGGTCGGTTTGTATCCCTTCCTAGTCCAAGTAGGAGTCATAGTTGAGTCCTAGTCCTAGTAGGAGAGTGCTTGTGCAAGGAAGCCCTTGTGGTCGCATCCCTCCACCTATATATACTCCCCACCAGCGTGTGGATTAGTACAACAAGTTTAAACCAAAGAAACCATAGCCTCTAGATTTTATTGCTGCTAAGCATTCATCTTGAAGTATACCTTTGCAAAGTTGTGTGATATCTTGTTGTTCTACTAGGAATAAGGGGATACATGACCACTCGTGATCTTTGATTGCATGTGCAAGAGTGTGTAGTAGAGAATATCCAAAGGGGTTGATTGTTGTTGCACTAGCAACAGGGATTATCCAAGGAGAGTTCTTAGTGTAGCACTAGTTATAAGAAAATCCACAAAACATCCACCAAAAATAGAGAGAGCTCATTGACAAGATCGGGCCACCCCATATCATATTGGTATTAGATTCTCGGGTTTACTCGGTGAGAAAATTCCATCGAGTCTAGTTGTTTTTATTTCCTATCCATAAAAAGCCACACAAAAATATTAGGGTTAGAATTGCCAAAGCGTAGATCAACACCAATTTGCATCTACTAGTTGTTGTTTCTCGTTGATTTGCGTTCATGTTTTTCAATTTCTAGATTTCATCTTTTAGGGTTAGGTTTCATCTAGTTCATCGTTGTTTCCTTCATAAACAGAAAATAGAATCAAAAAAAATATTGCTTATGTGTCCTTTACCTCTATTTTCTCTCGGGAAAACAAGACCTACAATTTGCTTGCAAGTTGAATTTGTTTCTCTAGTTGATATTGTTGTCATGTGGTTTTTCCTAGCCATACTCGGACTCCATACTGAGTTCTACCGTGTACGCGTTTGATCTTTACCTCGAGTTCATCCTAGCTCTAATCGTACTCGGATCCGATCCCTGCCTCACGCGCTTTCCTCGAACTCGATGTCACGCGCGCGCCCACTCCTAGTCCTACTCGGACTCGCTGTCCTGGTACAAAAACAGCGTGTTTTCTGCCGTGATAACCACCATACGACACGCGTTCCTGCCACGACACAGTTTTTCCAAGTTCTCTGCCGCACGCCTAGTTCCTGCCGTCATCACGCACAAGCACATGTGCGCGCTCTGCCGGGCACAAAATTTGCGCATATTTGCTGCCGCCACGACACAAAAGTGTATGTTTCTCTGTCGTGGGCAATTTTTTTCCTGTTTTCTCTATTTTTCTTAGTTTTCCTTTGTTTTATTCTTGTTTTCTCTCTAGGTAATCTGTTCTGATCTTGGTTAAGCCTAGCCACAACCTATCTACAACAATTTTTAGGAACCTACCCAAAGACTAGTTGTTTTTATTGCTCTAACGGGATGTTCAATTTGATCATTTCTTGTCCATAATTTCTGTTTTCTTCTACTTTTTGCTCCTAGTTGATTCAAAGGCCATTGAAAGGGTATAAAAAATAGAAAAAGAGAAAAAATATAAAAAATTAGAAAGAGAGAAAAATTAAAAGAGGTTGAGCCATTACTATATCACTAGTGGAGCTTGATACATCATATCTTGGATATTTTTGTGGACATATTTGAGCAATCTTGTGCTTGTTTTCATAGAGTATTTGCTAGTATCTGTCTAGTGCTTGCAATAACTCTTCCATATAATTTCTAAGCCACATTTGTCTCCCAGAGTGAGTGTGTTCCTTTAGTGTTTTTCATCACATTAGACAGTAAATAGGAGTTGCTATTTTGGTGTTGTTAGGAATCCCAACCAAGCCCCACCGAATACCCTATTTTGTCTTGTGACACTTGATATCATGGTTATTCTCTTCTCACACTTGGTACACTCTTCATCGATACTTGTTGGTAAGTAAATCCTGTTCACTTTGGAATGGTAAGAGAAACAATCCTTTGCTGGTTTTGAGTGAGTTGTGAGAGAACACCACAACCCATTGTTATTTTTTTACTAACAAGTTAACCAATGGAGTTCTCTATAGTTGATGCTTGCATTTACACATTTTGGGAGGAGGATACTAATGGGATTCCAGAAAAAGATTTATTCCACTTCACAACAGACATCAAGGGAAGCCAAGTTGTTATTACCCTTGATAAAGGTACACGGTATAACTTTGTTAGTTCTGAGGTTATTGAACAATTGCAGCTCGTTCCAAAAACATGTGATCCATTTAGGTTACCTAAATATGATGATGAACTTATTATTACTCACATATTTTTTGTTCCTTTAACCATTCATGGCCATAAGGAAATAATTTTATGTTATGTGATGCCTAGAGCTATTACTTGTTCTCATCTTTTGTTGGGACGACAAAGGTGCACTAGATATAGTGTTAATTTTGTCAGCCATTATCCTGATTTACAATTCTACTGGAACAAAAAGAAAAATTGGATAATACGTGCATGGCGTCCAAAATTTCGGGACATTAGACGTCAACCATTATTTTTGTCTCCTCAATTCCTTGAAAAGGAAAGACCTGAAATCCTTGCGATGCAATGGTTTGATAATATAGAGGTTATAGAAACATGTAAGGCTGTTTCTCCTAATGTAATCATGTCTACTCCTAGTGTTGTTTCTTGTGATGTGTAGGTTGCTTTTGAAGAATGGGAGTCTATAGTACAACTTGCACCGCCACCACATTCATTGGAGGAGCATGCTATTGTGCCTAGTATTGTTTCTTGTGACATGCAGGTTACTTTTGAAGAAAGAGAGCCCCCACTAGTACAACCTGCATCACCACTTGAGAAAGATGAATTAGTACCTACTAAGTCTAAGGAGGATGTCATTGATATTGGTGCTGATTTTGAGCTACAAACTACAAGTGCTGAATTTTGTGAATCTCCTAATTTGCTAGTTGATTCTTGTGAGCTGACAAGCTTATATAGTTCACCACCATGTGATAATTTGATAATTTCGAATTTTGAGCATGTGGTATTGATTACACATAAAGAAGTTCTTGCCAAAATACCACATATGAATATTGTGTATTCCATCATGTTATATGAACCAATTACTGGGCAATGTGCTATGAATAAGATTGCTGAAATTTCATATGTCAATTCTAGCACCTAAACTACTTGTTTCACTTTTAATTTGGTTGGTGCCTATAACATGAATGAAATTTTTATTGTGGATCAAATATGTATTACTTGTGATAGAATTGTTGAATTAACATTGTGTTACCTCGGTTGGATTTTTTACAATTTGATAAATATGAGCATAATGTTACACATATGTTTGATTTGCCACAAACTTTGATAAATAAATATGCTACTGGTTTTATAAACTTGACTTATACTTGCAATTGTGATTGCTATTTGATGAGATGCTATTTGTTTTCATATGAAAATTATGTGTTATTTACATGCAAATTCGTGGTCCCATGTCATGTGAGAAATTTTATCATGTCCACACAACTAATGCACCCCATTATAGATACATATATTGTGCATACACGGTGTTCTTTTTGTTTCTTCCACATTCATCTTACCACATGCCGCAAACTTCTTGTCTTGAAGAAAGGGAGTATGATGAGGATATAATAGGGTTTCATGGTGATTATACATGCTTAAGTTGGAAGTAAATATTGAGCCTCACTGATGTACATTATAAGGTGAATTCTTTCCTAGTAATAAATAATGTTCGTGTTTATAAGAATATTATACTACCTAAGCCTATGCATTTATTTATTAGAAGGGTTATCGATAACACAAGCATTGGTGGAGCAATGGAGCTGGTTGAAGAGGATGGCAAGCACGAGGGAGGCGAGGGAGGAAGTGGAGGCTTCAAGGAAAATATATTAGGTTTGGACCGGCGGAAGTCCCTAATTTGAAACTATCGTGATGAGGACATCCCTAGTTCTTTACCACACAAGGAGGTTGTTATCCAAGAGAATACTAATGAAATAAGACTTGGACCAATAACAAGATCAAGGGCCAAGTTATTACAACAACAGGTGAATTCACTCCTTATTGAATATGATGTTTGTGATAGTGAGAATTTTATACTGCCTAAGTCTATGCATTTATGTATGATTAGGGGTATTGATAACACGAACATGGTGGTGGAAAACAACCAAGAGGAGCTAGAAAACATGATGGAGATGATGGAAAACAAGCTTACAAGTGGTGAAAACAATAGCACAATGGTGAAAATAGATTTACAAGAAGGTGAAAACAAATGTACAAGTGTGGAAAACAACCCCAGGAATGTTCTTCCACACTAAGGAAAGGTGAAAACAAGTGGAGGGCGCCCCATTTAAAGATCAATGCGCCATATAGAAGTCCTAATTTAATTGGGCATGGCATGTATGCCATAATGGCTGAATCCCCCTAAAGTGGGTCGATTTGTATCCCTTCCTAGTCCAAGTAGGAGTCCTAGTTGAGTCCTAGTCCTAGTAGGAGAGTGCTTGCGCAAGGAAGCCCTTGTTGCTGCACCCCTCCACCTATATATACTCCCCACATGCGTGTGGATTAGTAGAACAAGTTTAAACCAAAGAAACCTTAGACTCTAGATTGTATTGCTACTAAGCATTCATCTTGAAGTATACCTTTGCAAAGTTGCGTGATATCTTGTTGTTCCACTAGGAATAAGGGGATACAGGACCACTCATCATCTTTGATTGCGTGTGCAAGAGTGTGTAGTTGAGAATATCCAAAGGGTTTGATTGTTGTTGCACTTGCAACAGGGATTATCCAAGGAGAGTTATTAGTGTAGCACTAGTTATCAGAAAATCCACAAAACATCCATAAAAAATAGAGAGAGCTCACTGAGAAGATCGGGCCATCCCATATCATATCGTTGTCGCAAATACCCTAATTCAGGGTTCTAGAGTCATGTTTCGGCTCCAGAGGAGGAAATCATCGTTGGAGGAATCTATGCCACCATGATTGCCTCCATAACAATGTGTGGGTAGTTCATAATTGGACTATGGGTTGGGTTCAAAACAATAGCTAGATGGTGATCTCTGATGCGCGTGTAACACACGTTTGTTGGGAGACCCCAACAGAAAGGTATGAAGAGCACAATAGCAAGTTTTCCTCAGAAAGAAACCAAGGTTGAATTGACTAGTAGGAGAAAGAAATCACTTCCGAAGGTTGATGCAGCTGATGTGGCAGGGCGCACTACCGGTTCAGAAGCAACGTGGAACCTACACAACACAATAAAATCAGTTTGCCTCAACAAAATTGACAGATATAAAGGCTGCACCGTAGTGCATATGCATGACATGATGATTACTATGTGATTCATGCGGGCATTACAACAAGATACATAGACTGTTATCCAACTGAATCTATGACTAATAATCCACCCTTTGAATGTCATCCGAGCAAACCTTGGGTATTAAATTGCAAGCAATAGATAATTGGAGTATGCAAAGTGTGTAATGTAAAGAATGTAAACAATGTAAACATCGTTGTTTTCTCCCTAATGGCAACAACACATCTCCCACCCGTTTACGGGTCTGTCACTTGAGCGTGAGTGAAAGGTAGGCATGAACCAACTATCGAGCATAAATACTCCCTCTTGGAGCTACAAGCATCGACTTGGCCAGAGCATCTACTAGCAACGGAGAGCATGCAAGATCAAAATAACATACAAATGAAAGAACATGATAGATTGATAATCATTGGACGTAGCATTCAATCATCGGATCCTAGCAAACACAACATGTAGCATTACAATAAGATGATCTTGATCATGTTAGGGAGCTCACAAGATCTAAACATGAGGCATCAAGAGGAGATAACAATCATCTAGCTACTGCTATGGACCCATAGTCCAAGGATGAACTACTCACGCATCATTCCGGAGGCGGGCATGGTGGTGTAGAGCCCTCCGGTGATGATTCCCCCTCCCATCAGGGTGCCCGGGAGAGCTCCAGAACCCTCCCGAACTAGGGTTAGCGATGACGGCGGCTGCGGATGTTTTTGGTGGAAAAGGCTTCTGTCTCTAGGGTTAACCTCCCGAGAGGTATAAATAGGCGAGAGGGCAACGTCGGTGGGCAGCCAGGGTCCCCACACCACCCCCAGGCGCGGCCAGAGGGGAGGCGTGTCGCCCTATGGTGTGGGGCCCTAAGGCCCCCCTCCGGGTCCTCTCCGGACTCCGTGTGCACGACATATTTCTAAGACTTACAGGCTTCAAATCGTCCAATTTCGAGAATATTTCCAGAACAATTTTCTGAAACTAAAAACAGCAGAAAACAGGAACTGGCTCTGTGACATCCTGTCAATAGGTTAGTCCCAGAAAATCGATAAAAATGGCATAAAGTGTAAGGGAAACATGTAGCATATAGTATGAAAACAACATGGAACATCAGAAATTATGGATACGTTGATGACGTATCAATCTCTCCTCCATGTTCTTCAATACAAAGGTCGTTTAGCTTCATAACATGATCAACAACATTATGGTGTAGTTATTTCATGATGTTGTGTTTGATGGGGTCCGGTGAATCATCATGTTATGATCAGATTATGCATGTTTAATATACTATTTACTTTCTATCATATCTAAGATTTGTGTCGAAGATAAGTGGGTTTAGGCCATGTACTTACCTTGACCTGCACCACTTCGATCCCACGATGTCCATAGAAGCGACTCCCCGACCGATGGAGAGCCTATAGAAGCTTATGTAAATGACTTAAGACCTAACGTGCTGCATCAAGGCTTTACTGAAGAGTCCTCAAGACGAACTACATTGAAGGAATCCAGGAAAGCTATAGATCAAGACATTCATACAAGGAAATGATGAGAAACCCTAGGTGTAGAAGGCAAAAACATTTACTACACAGTGACACATTCAACTTACGCCCAAGATACACGAGATCACGTCTCGGAACTCGCCGAGATCACATCCTTTGTAATAGAATATTCTTAGCTTAGAAACCCTAGATACCATCCAAAACGCTTGTCAAGAGTCGATCTGTGAACTCACCAAGGTCCAATTTGTACCGATTTGTAGCCACACTATCAATATCTTCATCTAAATCATGTTACAACTCCAATCTGTTGACCCGCACCACTGATGCGGTGAAATACCGGCGTATGTTGCAGAATTTTCAAAATTTTCCCAACGTAACCACCAAGATAAGCTATGAAGATAACGAGGTAATACCATACATGCGATGATCTGGCACTTACGATTATTGGCATTGAAAAAACGGTGTAGCTGTAGTAGATTCTGAACAATCGTAGATCCTCACAACTGGGTCTAGTTGCAAGGATGTCGCTTAGCTTTGGTCGTCGTATGAAACACGACATCACCATCAAAGTGATGCTAAGATATTCTACAAGCGGGACACTACTGTGGGGCGAAGGTGCTCGCGTGGGATTGGGCACAAGCGTGACACACGTTGTACCTAGGTTCAGGGCCCTTTATGTGAGGCAAAACCCCTACTCCTACAAAAACGGAACTATGGTGGATATTACAAGCTTGCTCCTTGAGCTCTATCAAGGTGGAAAAGCAGAGAGAGCCTCTAGGTTTTCTATTCGAGAACAATTGATCGACCCGTCCTAAAGGTGCCCTGGTCTGCCTTATATAGGGGCCGGCAGGCCGCTTACATGTTGGACCGACTGCGCTACAATGAGGCAGTTGTGCCCAATGGACTTATGCTACATCGTCGTGCCCCCAGCTAGCGGTGGGCACTGTGCTCAACCGCCTGGTACAGAGCACTGTTGGAGGCATGTGAGGTTGGCTCCTCCCGCTAGGTCTTCTGGTCTTTGTCATGTTGAGGTACTGACGACATGGGGGCGCAGCGGACGGCGCGGCTGTGCATACTGCCCATGCCTCCTTTTCGCCTTAACTTCTGGCAGCCAGCTCCAATTAGCTAGCCGGCGAGGAATTTTCTCCGACCGAACAAGATTTTGGCTGGCTCCTCCAGCCAGCCGTATAATCCTAGGCTCTACTTCATATCCGGCTAAGCCTAGCCGGTGGATGCCTTTGAGCATATATCTTCTAAGTGATATGGACCACCAGGGGTCACCCCCCCCCCACCGACAGTAGCCCCCGAGCGGGCACTCTGCTAGCAGATATGAACCCGCCAACTAGTTAATATATGCCTAGAGGGCGGCTTCAAAAAAATATGCTTAGAGTCAATATAGTAGCCTAGTTATTATATAAATGTCTTTTTGTGTTGGCTCTAAGTGTGTGGCAAGACTATATAGCCAGCAGCTGGCTATGTTTATTGTAGTTTCTCTAAAGGCATCGTCGATATAACAATTTTTAGACTAGACAGACCACTCAAAAGCTCGAGCGAACCTGCCTCCATTGATACGTCATAAACGTATCCATAATTTCTGATGTTCCATATTGTTTTCATACTATATGCTACATGTTTCCTTTACACTTTATGCTATTTTTATCGATTTTCTAGCACTAACCAATTGACAAGGTGCCACAGAGCTAGTTCCTGTTTTCTGCTGTTTTTTATTTTAGAAAAATTGTTCTAGAAATATTCTCGGACTTGGACAATTCGAAAACCAAAAGTCTTAGAAATCTGCCGCGTACACGGAGTCCGGAGGGGACCCGGAGAAAGGCCACAAGGTCCCCACACCATAGGGCGGTGCACCCCCCCCCCCTCTGGGTGCGCCCAGGGGTGGCGTGGGCCCCCTGGCCACCCACTAACGTTGCCCTTCCACCTATTTATACCTTTTCATGGGTTAACCCTAAATACCCAAACCTTTTCCACCAAAAGCATCCGCAGCCGCCGTCATCTTCAACCCTAGTTCGGGAGAGTTCACGAGCTCTCCCCGGCACCCTGTCGGGAGGGAGAATCATCACCGGAGGGCTCTACACCACCATGCCGCCTCCGGAGTGATGCGTGAGTAGTTCATCCCTGGACTCTGGCCAAGTTGATGCTTGTAACTCCAAGAGGGAGTATTTATGCTCGATAGTGGGTTCATGCCTCCCTTTTACTCATGCTCGAGTGACGGAAACGTAGCGGGTGGGGGATGTGTTGTTGACATTAGGGGGAAAACAACAATGTTTACATTACACACTTTTCTTAATGCGATTATCTGTTGCTTGCAACTTAATACGACATTTGATACGTCATAAACGTATCCTTAATTTCTGATGTTCCATGTTGTTTTCATGTTATTTGCTACATGTTTGCTATACACTTTATGTCATTTTTATCGATTTCTGGGACTAACCTATTGATAAGATGCCACAGAGCCAGTTCCATGTTTTCTGTTGTTTTTAGTTTCAAAAAAGTTGTTCTAGAAATATTCGCGGAATTGGAAAATTTGAAGCCCGGAAGTCTTAGAAATCCTGAAGGTTCCACGGAGTCCTGAAGAGGCCCGGAGGGGGCACAGGGGGTCACACCATAGGGTGGCGCGCCACCCTGGCCGCGCCATGGGGTGGTGTGGGCCCCTCGGGCGTCCACCGGCATCGCCCTTTCACCTATTTATCCCCCGATACGTGAACCCTAGATATATACCACTTTTTCCCGAGAAACACCTGAGGCCGCCGTCATCGTCAACCCGAGATCGGGAGGGTTCTAGAGCTCTCCCCGGCTGTCCAATATGCATCTCAACAAGTCCCTCGGATGAACTGATAGAGTTTCGAGTAAGAGAACGAGTAGGCGCTGGTGACAATCGTCGGCTAACAGGGGGCAAGATTTACCCAGGTTCGGGGCCCTCGTAGAGGTAAAACCCTTACTCCTGCTTCTGTCGATCTGTATTAATGAGTAGATCGGTTACAACATGGGATGCTCAAGTCGAGAGTATGATCTCGATCTCAAGGCTTTGATGGTGCGGTATTGCTTGGTCCTCCCCCTGGTGGTTCTTTTGGCTTTATATAGGTAGCCAGGTCTCAAACCGTGCCCGGGGGGATACAAACTGTCGTGGGATAATCACGGCAGATGTTACCGGGGGTAACTGATCTAGGGGCAAGTCGACACAGGTATTTGGGAGAGGGTTTAGCTTGAAGGAAGACATGGCGAAAAGCAATCTAAGAGCCGGAACACAACTCGCCGGATCTCGATATGATTATACTGGATACTCGATAATAGGTGTTACAGTTATGACTTGAATCTCTCTCAGGCGAAGCCTAGGGGTTGGTTTATATAGTACTCATACCCCCTTTGGCTTGCCATACAAAGCGCTCCTTGAGTCCTACTCGAACTCTATATACAAACCTAACTTTCCTTACCATAACCCACAATCCGGGTTACGATCCTTACAAGCCCTGGGCCTTTCTGAAGCTTCTTTGTTCTTAGCCGGATTTGGTCCATCCGCCGTTTGGGCCGGATTACACCTGGGAGTTGGCATACCGGGTTACTATCCCCTCATCAGTAGTCCCCAGGATAGCGCGGGCTTCATGGATTCATTCTTGAGGCGCTCGCTATCCCGATAGCTCGATCCTTCCTCGAACGCCTAATGGGCCTTTCCATATTTGAACCCTTGCTCCGAACGCCCACAACGCCAAATCCGCGCGGATAATTACTGTTCCGCAATTTCCGGCTTTCTGGCCGCGGGTGAGCTCACCACCTCCCTTATAAATATCAGCAGAGGGTAACCCTAAACCATTCACCTCGTTTCGTCATTTCTTTCTCCTCGCTCCCTCACAGTTCCGGCCGCCGGGCTCACGCGCGCTTCCAGAGATAAGGCCACCTCCGGCCTACGCCGTAAATACCGGGTAACTACCTTTATTTGCATTTTCTCGTACTTGTTACCTTTCCTTTTTCGGTACCTTCCACCGATCCATGTCCTCCTTCTTGTCTTCAGCGCCACAGTTACGCTGAGCGACCAGGATATTCCTGAACCGGAAGGACAGGAAGAGGAGAAGCCGAGTGATGACATGGACGTTGAGATTGAAGACGAGGCCGAGGACGGAAAAGAAGAAGACCCTTTCAAGGACCCAATTCCACCGAAAACTGCATCACCCCAGCCCTCTGAAGAAGTGGACGAAGACATCATCTTGGAGACCAAGCCGGGCTCTCCTAACCCGGACGTTCAAACGACCCGGGTTTCGACCCCCAGACCCGGAACAGCTCCTCCACAAGAGGGCCAATCCTCCGGCCCTTCTCAACTTCGTCCTGAAGACATGACCTTTGCTCAGATGCTAGATGCCCTTCATACCTTGAAGGGTGACGAAGAAAACTTACTAGATGCCTTAATACTCAAGCACGAGGTAATCCCGACTAACACCAATTGATTCCATATATAGTCCCCAAGTTCCGAGTAAATTACTAGGTAGCTTGCTTGGAACTTTGCATAATGTTTCTGGCTGACCCTTCTTCATGCTTCCCTACAGGACTATGTTTCACAGTTGGAGAAGAAACTGGCCAAATCCACCAAGCTTGCTGAAAAAGAAGCGGCCCTTCGTGAAGCTGCTGAGACTGAGGCTCACAGGTGCCAGAAGATGACGAAAAAGTACAAGAAGAGAGCTCGTAAGGCAAAAGGCAAACTGACAACTCTTTCTGCTCAAATTGATGGTGTTTATCGTACCGCAACTGGTAAGATTTTTGAATTTCACCTTTTGTGACTCGGATTACTTTGATTTGAACAACTGCACTTGTTTGCCTACTATCTTTGCTTCTTTTGCCTTTTTTAGCAGGGCCACATGACGCTGCCCCCGAAGGAGATGATGCTGCCAAGCTTAAAACCATCAAGAATACTCTTCGCCAACTTTGCAGCGGAGTCAGTTGGATACTTGACGAGTTACGTCTGCCGGGTATCAGGCCAGATAACATGAAGAAGTTACTAGAAAGCTGCTCTACCATCCCCGAATGGATTTGGCATTGGAAACGGTCCTCCTGCCGCTTTGGGGTAACCCGGGGACTCGCGTTAGCTAAGGCCTACGCTCCCAAGCTAGAGCTGTCCAAGCTTATGAGCGGATTCCCAGAGTTCAACTTGGATGGGTCCAAGTTTTTGCCAAAGGACTTCAAGGCTATTCAGAAAGAAGTCCGTCATCCGGCTAGTGTTATCGCTGATGCCTTAGAAATTGATGTGATTCTTCCGGCTTATGATGCTAATGACAAGGTTGTCAAGGCTGACCGCCCCCAGCCGTTCGATATGCTTGTCCGTTGGAGGGAGGAAGCGATCAAGTTAAAGGAAGAAGCCGCCAAGAAGGCCGAGGTCGACTCTGCTCCTGCAACTTCTGCTGCGCAGCCCGAGACTACTACTGATCCAAGTGGCACCAAGGGCAAGGCCAAGGTGGATCCTGCAGCTTGAAGTAACGCTTATCATTCCACATGCGTCAATCGGCGAAGCGTCGTTTACAACAGCTTTACTATTCGTTTAAGCAGAGCGCCTGTGCTCTTTTGATACTTTTATGATATTGTAATACTTTGAGTTAAACTCCCGATGCACTTTGCGCCCCTTTGGGCTTTTGATGAATGTATCTTTGCGTTTTCTTATTCTTGATATCCACTTGCTTTATTCTCGATAACTTATACTTCTTTTTTCTTAGCAAAGCCCGTCCTCCGGGTTTCGTCTGAGACCCGGATGCGTGGCTCGTTGTAATTTAATCGGCTGGATGATGTTGTTTCCTCATTAGAGCTCATAAGTCCCCAGCCCGGGTTTCCGCGTCTAGGACACATGATTGTTTCTTTTCAAGGAAACGAATCGCCCATCGCTGGATGCCCAAAACTTCAGGACAGCTTTTATGAGGTTTGAAGTTATGCTTGATAATCGTTGAGTTTCCGGCTGTAAGCCTTATACTCTGCATAACCTGTGGTTTAGATGACCCTTTCGACTATCTTGTACTATAAGCCGGCTTTCGCGTGGATACCATGTTGTTACATCAATACGAAAACTGGGTCAAACAAGTCCCTTTTGGGTCTCATGACTGATAGTAATCGTAGGCGAACAGATCATGCCACTTTGTTGCGAGTCACATCGAGCTTAAGTAAGAATAGACGAGAATTTTGGACTTCTTTGTCCGGTTATAAGATTGTAGCCGCACTCGTTTTTTCGAGTTGCCGGCCCCTATAACTCATTGGCATCAAGGCCGGGTCTTTTTTGAGTTTGCAGCTGTGCTTGTAGGAGCAACTAGCCCTCAAGACCTAAATATTTTACGCCGTATAAATGACAATTGTCTCTTTTCTCGATAATCCCCTTTTTATTTGATATGAGAAAATTAGGCCAGCAAGCCGCCTCATTAAAAACCCATCCAGTCCCCAAGGGTGCCCTGGGTAGGAAAAGAGTGCGTCTGAAACCTGCTGCCTGTTACATCATTCTCTGCTAAGTATAGTATGGACGTAGCTGAGCCACGTTCCATGGTCTATCTCTTTCTTGCATAGGTGCAGTAGTATGAGCAGTGTCGTTGACTGTGGCCGATTCTTCTCTTGCATCTACCAAGTAATATGACCCATTATGTAGACTCCGGCTTATGATGAAAGGTCCTTCCCATGGCGGCGATAGCTTGTGTTTTCCCTCGTTTGTTTGAACCAAGCGCAGGACCAAGTCTCCCTCCTGGAAGACCCGTTGTTCCGATCGATTCTTCTTTTTCCGATTGAATACGCGTGTCCTCCCCTGACACAGAATCAGATTCAAGATTATCACGGCTTGAATTGGAAGCACATACCATACCGATGAAGACGTTGATGCGGCCGACTGTCACGACGGATCCGGTTTCGAGGTGATCCGACCCTGGCCCCCAGCCAGAATCGTCTACCATCTTCTCTCCTTGGTTGTTGACGTAGATTTCTCCGACGACGAGGTTCCTCATGTTCTTCCGAGCTTCTCCCGTGATGTAAACACCTTTGGACGCAGGCCCCACGGTGGGCGCCAACTGTCGTGGGATAATCACGGCAGATGTTACCGGGGGTAACTGATCTAGGGGCAAGTCGACACAGGTATTTGGGAGAGGGTTTAGCTTGAAGGAAGACATGGCGAAAAGCAATCTAAGAGCCGGAACACAACTCGCCGGATCTCGATATGATTATACTGGATACTCGATAATAGGTGTTACAGTTATGACTTGAATCTCTCTCAGGCGAAGCCTAGGGGTTGGTTTATATAGTACTCATACCCCCTTTGGCTTGCCATACAAAGCGCTCCTTGAGTCCTACTCGAACTCTATATACAAACCTAACTTTCCTTACCATAACCCACAATCCGGGTTACGATCCTTACAAGCCCTGGGCCTTTCTGAAGCTTCTTTGTTCTTAGCCGGATTTGGTCCATCCGCCGTTTGGGCCGGATTACACCTGGGAGTTGGCATACCGGGTTACTATCCCCTCATCACAAACCCTAACCTAAAGTCGGTTACAGGTTTCCTTTCTTAACCCGCAAGGCTTTGCGGGTGGGCCTTGATTGGGCCTTCTAGAAGAGTCCACGGTGTCTCCCTTGCAGCTTGGGTCTTGGGCCTTAGACCGGGCAGGCTCACCCGATAGGTCCAGGATCCATCCCTTCGTCAGTAGCCCCCGAGCGTTTACTCGGCTGATAATCTGTCGGGTAGACGCTCAAAGTTCGTCTTGATTTCCTTTCGACTGGTGACTTCAATCGTTTGAAGAGGGTGTGAACCCCGTATGCGATGCATTTCTTGTACTCGAGTATCGAGAAAATAAGGTGCCTGTGTATTGGCCGTTTTGGCAGAAGGATGTGGCTCAGTTGCTTGGCTCTCCCAAAAGCTCAGGGCCAATTAATTGCATCTAGGGCAAAAACGAGTGATGCGTGAGTAGTTCATCCCTGGACTCTGGCCAAGTTGATGCTTGTAACTCCAAGAGGGAGTATTTATGCTCGATAGTGGGTTCATGCCTCCCTTTTACTCATGCTCGAGTGACGGAAACGTAGCGGGTGGGGGATGTGTTGTTGACATTAGGGGGAAAACAACAATGTTTACATTACACACTTTTCTTAATGCGATTATCTGTTGCTTGCAACTTAATACGACATTTGATACGTCATAAACGTATCCTTAATTTCTGATGTTCCATGTTGTTTTCATGTTATTTGCTACATGTTTGCTATACACTTTATGTCATTTTTATCGATTTCTGGGACTAACCTATTGATAAGATGCCACAGAGCCAGTTCCCTGTTTTCTGTTGTTTTTAGTTTCAGAAAAGTTGTTCTAGAAATATTCGCGGAATTGGAAAATTTGAAGCCCGGAAGTCTTAGAAATCCTGAAGGTTCCACGGAGTCCCGAAGAGGCCCGGAGGGGGCACAGGGGGGCCACACCATAGGGTGGCGCGCCACCCTGGCCGCGCCATGGGGTGGTGTGGGCCCCTCGGGCGTCCACCGGCATCGCCCTTTCACCTATTTATCCCCCGATACGTGAACCCTAGATATATACCACTTTTTTCCGAGAAACACCTGAGGCCGCCGTCATCGTCAACCCGAGATCGGGAGGGTTCTAGAGCTCTCCCCGGCTGTCCAATATGCATCTCAACAAGTCCCTCGGATGAACTGATAGAGTTTCGAGTAAGAGAACGAGTAGGCGCTGGTGACAATCGTCGGCTAACAGGGGGCAAGATTTACCCAGGTTCGGGGCCCTCGTAGAGGTAAAACCCTTACTCCTGCTTCTGTCGATCTGTATTAATGAGTAGATCGGTTACAACATGGGATGCTCAAGTCGAGAGTATGATCTCGATCTCAAGGCTTTGATGGTGCGGTATTTCTTGGTCCTCCCCCCGGTGGTTCTTTTGGCTTTATATAGGTAGCCAGGTCTCAAACCGTGCCCGGGGGGATACAAACCCTAACCTAAAGTCGGTTACAGGTTTCCTTTCTTAACCCGCAAGGCTTTGCGGGTGGGCCTTGATTGGGCCTTCTAGAAGAGTCCACGGTGTCTCCCTTGCAGCTTGGGTCTTGGGCCTTAGACCGGGCAGGCTCACCCGATAGGTCCAGGATCCATCCCTTTGTCAGTAGCCCCCGAGCGTTTACTCGGCTGATAATCTGTCGGGTAGACGCTCAAAGTTCGTCTTGATTTCCTTTCGACTGGTGACTTCAATCGTTTGAAGAGGGTGTGAACCCCGTATGCGATGCATTTCTTGTACTCGAGTATCGAGAAAATAAGGTGCCTGTGTATTGGCCGTTTTGGCAGAAGGATGTGGCTCAGTTGCTTGGCTCTCCCAAAAGCTCAGGGCCAATTAATTGCATCTAGGGCAAAAACAGTTCTGGCCAACGCAGATTCGAGACCTCCGACTCGAATCTGGTGAGGTGATAATTGCGACTGGCCCGTTGAGGTCTTACCTAGTCGAACTTAACCTATGAGGGTACCCGGCGCCTCCGCTAGGATTTTTCTTCGTGTTGTTGACACAGAAATATACCGGAGGACGCAGCTTGAGTGCGATTCCAGGCCCTCAAGAAAGATATTTTGGGTCTTACCTTCGTATCAAGAGGATACGGCATCCGGATGTGCCTAGTCGGCTGAACGATCCAGGGTAAAGATGTGTATACATCGTATGTTAGAGTGGCAGGGACTGCTCACCCGCGAATATTTCCTCACGACTTTGCGAGTAAAGAATTTTTCCTTGTTTGAATTTACGCATAAGGATCTTGCATTTGTGTTTTCCTGTCCATACAAGAGAATTTTCTTGTCCGGAAGCCTTGTTGTGCCTATACGAAAGAAATTTCGTGTCAAGGACTTTTGTGCTTAAGAGTTTTAGCGTATTGAAGTGTCCATACGAAAGAAATTTCGTGTTATGGGCTTTTGTGCGAAAGAGTTTTCGCGTATAGAAGTGTCCATACGAAAGAAATTTCGTGTTATGGAGTTTATGCGAAATAGTTTTCGCATCTTGAAGTGTCCATATGAAAGAAATTTCGTGTTTATGGAGTTTATGCGAAAGATTTTTCGCGTCTTGATGTGTCCATACGAAAGAAATTTCGTGTTTAGGATCCTACCCGAGGGAATACTCGGGTTTGATGATGTACGCAATGATGTTATTGTGCACTTTGTTCGTTCTGACTACTCCCGATGGGACGTGACGAAGTGAAAACAGGACACGCTGGCCCACCTTGTCAGCATTTTGGCCGGAAACGAGACATCGTTTCATGTTTTTCCGCGAGCCACGCGCAGTAAATGTGAACGATCTGTTGTTAAGATCGTGGCATAAAACAGCTTTCCACCACCGCTTCGTTTCCACTCCACGCGTGGCAGCCGCGATGGACGCCACGTCCCTTGATCTGCGGCCCAGATGGGCTTGGTTTGTGTATAAATATCCACCCTTAGCGGAAAGTAAAAAACTTCCCGGCCATTTGCTTCCCTTTCTTCTTCCTTGCGCGCATCTCCTCCTCTGCAAGTACTCACAAGCTCTCATGGCGGGAGGCAAGAAACGCGGCGGTGCTGCTTCGTCGTCGAGGGCGACCGAGGATGTCCCTATGCTGTCCGTCGCGAGGACGGGCGACTGGCGCTCCGCCAACACCACCAACAAAAGCATCAAGGAGATGCAGAGGGAGGGGCTGCTTCCCCCTGAAGGCGACAAGCGTGTTCTCCTAGGCAAGAAGGAGGAGGTATCAAATCCTCACGCGAACGAGCGCGTGATCTTCGCGTATCACGTCTCGCGCGGTCTTTCCCTTCCTCTTCATCCCTTCCTCCTAGGACTGATGTATGTCTATGGCATACAGCTCCACGATCTGCCTCCAAATGCAGTGCAACACATCTCGTGCTTCATTGTACTTTGCGAGTGCTTCTTAGGCATTCGCCCGCACTCGGGCCTTTGGAAGGCCCTATTAAAAGTGCGGGTCTCCCACGAGAAGTCGCGGGTGGAGAACCAGCTTGGAGAGACGCTGCGAACTGGCGGCTTCGGAATCCAGGCGAAGACTGATAGCTCCTACTTGGAGATGCACTTCATCGACTCCGCGCAAGGATGGCGGAGGAAGTGGTTTTATGTCGTCGACAACAACGCGGGTGGAACTCATGAATTCCACCCGTTCGCTGTTTTGAAGCGGCGGAAGTCCTGGACGCATAAGCTCTCAGCCGAAGAAAACCGGATCGTCGCTCCGCTACTCGCGAAGGTGGCAGCTCTTCGCGACCAGACAACAGGGGTCGCGCTGAATGGTCTGCACCTAGCGAGCGTCTCCCTCTGGTGCAGGATCCAGCCTCTTCAAGAGAGGCCATCAACTATGTGGGAGTACCAGGGCGTTCAAGACCCTAGCCGTGTGTGTCAAGATATTCTCTCGAATGCCGAATTTGAGAAGAAAATTGCGTCTATCACCAAGCTGAAGGTAGGCGAGCCCTTTGCTGCTTGCCCTCTTGAAGCATTCGAGGCTTCAAAGCCTCCTCCAGCCGATGTAAGTTTTTTTCTCTTCTCTGTTTTAACCTTTTTGTTACTCGAGGGTCTGTCGACTGAGTTTTCTCTTTTCCTCTTCTTCTTCTCTTGTAGAGTTTGGAAGTAGCAACGTGCTACCCGCCAGTCTCGGCTGAGGATGCCTCGGACCTCCTGGCGAGCAATGTTGAGGCTGCTCTCGACACCAGTGTTGCTGAGGCCGACTCGAGTTCCGAGCACGGCTCTTCAGACGACGTGGAAGAGTCGGGTAGCGACCTCCATCACCACAAGCGCCGCCGGCAGGTGGACGATGAAGCCACTTCCAAAGATAGTTCTTTGGGTGGCGGATCTGGCAAGGCGACAAATCCTCTCGTGGTGACGCCTCTCAACGTGCTTCCTCCTGTAGCTCCCAAGTCGAGGGTCACCACCGCTTGGAATGCGGATATGCTGGATGATGATAACGATGATGAGTGAGTCCTTTCTTTCGCTTTATCCTTCAGTCGAAAGTTTTCTCTTGTTTCCTTTATGCCTTTGTTTGATTCTTCCTTTCATGACAGGCTTCAAACCATGAGCCCTGGTTAGTTTGCTTCTTCTATTCCTTCTGTGAAGAGAAAAGAAGCAACTGCAGGTGAAACTCCAGTCGTCAAGGCCACACAGAAGTCTCCGAGCCCAGCACCAGCAGATGCGGCTCCAGATTATAGGTTGCCTGGCTTCGCGGGTGGAGCTTCGGCGAGCAAAAAAGTTTTGGTAGCTCGGCAGACCCTGTGTGCACCGCCTAGGGCCATGTAAATCTTGTCACATCTTCTGTACTTCCTGCTTCGCTCGTTTATATTTTTTATCGGGTGCACGTCAGTGCTCCCCCGGGGTCGTGGTTAATCGCTTGCGGTTAGCCACAGACTCAAGTTTATGCTTTTTTTTCTTTCCTTGATTTTATCGGGTGCACGGCAGTGCTCCCGATGGGAGTAGCCCCCGAGGCTATACTCGACTGTGTACAGTCGTGAATAGGCTCAAGAGTTTTTCCTTTAACTTAAACTTCGTTTTGTGATTTTGCAGTCTCTTCTTGATTCTCTTGCCGCCATTGGTCGCCGCATGTTTTCGGCTGAGGCAGATTGCGCCGCCCTTCGGCTGGATCGTGATCGACTCGTCGAGGATGGACAAGCTCTCCAAGGTAGGTTAATCCGCTCCATTTTTCTTTCGCTGTTTCTTTTGATCATATAGGTTTTGTTTGGGCTGAATTCACTGCTCTACAGCTCAAGTCGATCTCCTGAAGGCCGATAAAACTGAAGCCGTCACTCGGGTGAAAACCCTTGAGGCCGAGTTGGAGTCCACCCGAAAGGAGTTGGAGTCCACTCGCAAGCATTCGACTGACTTTGAGGGAAAACTCGCCGAGGCCCAGGAGACGTTGAAGCAGTAGGAGGATGCTGGTGCTAAACATGATAACGATCTTGTTGGCATCATCCGCCCTCTGGCTCAGCAATTTGCGGGTAAGTTGCACTTGATTTCTGCTGCGATGCAATTTTAATTGGCTATCTCGGGAGTTTATGATGTCCTTTTGTAGATATCCTTAGTGTTGCACTGGAGCTACCTGGGAGCCGGCGATTGGATGCTTTGACGGACTCCTGCACCCAGCTTTAGAAACACGCGAGTGGGATCTGCTCCCTCGTTGGCAAAGCCATTCGAGTGTTGCGCAATTCCGCGAGCGTCTTCTGGTGGATGCCGCGGTTCCGCCTACGCTGGGCGGCCTTCTGAAGGTTTTCCTGGAGGATGATCTTCTTCAGGCTTATTCGGTTGCCCAGTCTGAATGCGGAGCAAAGACTGCTATCCAGTTTGCGTTGGCGCACGGAGTTGAGGGTCTGGAGAAGGCGTACTCGAGCCTTCCTTACGACGTCGCCACAGGCAGAAAGATAGCACTTCGTCCCTTTGGCGATCCGGCTGAAGCCCTTGCCAAGAAGCTATCTGAATTGCTTGCCCGCGCTAGTCTCGAGGGGCATCCTGCTGTGAGTGGCAGTACCTCTGCAGTTCCATAGGATAGTCTGTTTTCACTTTGCCCTTTCGATATAATGAACCTTGGGATGTATTCCCGTATTTTGCTTTTAATCGAAGTGTTCTTTGATGTCTAAAATGCCTGATTGTTGCGATTGAAGCGTTACGAGCTCCCGATGGGAGTAGCCCCCGAGCACCTGTTAACTAGGTGGTATATTTATCGAGTGGGGTCTTGGAGTGTATCTGAAGTTGTTTCATTTCCTTCCAGGTTGTGGATCCTAACGCAGAGTCTTCGAGTGGATCTGCTGCACGAGTGGATCCCCTTGTTGCTGCTATTAGTACATTTGCCTCGCTCCGTGATCGCGTCACGGATGGCGAGCGCAAGCTGAAAGCTTTGCGTGGAGTGGCTGATGTGGCTAAGTCAAAGCAAAAGTTTGCAGCTGAGCGTGAACAGTTCGTGATGAAGGAGCTGGCCGCTGTTACCAAAGACATGCTTTGTAAGCATGCTAGCCCCCTAGCACTTTGTTGTTTACCTTCTTTTCACCTTTTAACCTTTTGTACTTTCCTTTGTAGTTGTTGAGCCTGACGGTCCGTGTGAAGCGCATTGGGTGGATAATCATATTGTTCATGAGGCGGGTAGCTAAAAACCGCATGCGAACAACTTCTGGTCTGACCGCAGTCAAGGCTTCATCTTGGCTACTTTGAAGTATCGAGTAGGCCAGGTGAAGATAATTGTTGATGCTTATCGTGAAGCTCTGACATCTGTGCACAAGACTTTTTATCCGCTTGGTGAAGTTCCAGAAGGTTTGAGCAAGATGCTAAGAATCTTTGGTCGGGTAGGGGAAGTGCGCGAGTGCGTTTGTCAGCAGCTTATCTGCGGATCTCAAGTAGCGCTTGCTTTTGTTCGGGTGTGGCACCCAGAGGTCAATTTCAATTCTGTGGCTAGGCTTCCCAATGCTCTAGCCGATTTTACTCCTCATTATGCAGTCGTTCAACCTGCGGCGGAGGAGATCATTCGACTGACTTCCGAAGAGGTTGACCAAATGCTGGCCGAGAAAACTGCTCATCCTCAGGTGTAATCGTAGGATGTAGATATCATGTTACCTTGTATAGTTCACTTGAGATTTTATAAGGTGTTTTATAAGGCGTGGACCTTTTTTGTACCTTGTATTTATAAATTTTCCTTTAATGCTTAGTTAGGCGTAGCCCCCGTGCGCTTTAGGTGTATACCTGTTGTTTTAGCATGTAAAATGAAGAAACACGAATAGCTAAGATTGAGAAACCATGTGTTTTTATTGATATGGCTGAGAAGCCATGTATTTACTCGAGCTACAAGATGGCTAGTATAGCCTTATTTTTGTGAATAGAATAATCCTAAGGATACAACTTGCGGAGATGCGCAACGTTCCATGGATTGGAGTAGATGCCACCGGTCTCCGGGTTCTTCAATCGATACGCTCCGCCTGGGATAACTTCGTGTATGATGAAGGGTCCTTCCCATGGTGGCTCGAGCTTGTGCCCTTCCTTTTGCTTGAGCCGCAACACCAGGTCGCCTACACGAACGATCTGTGGCGTATGCGACGACTGCGGTATAAGTACAGTGGCTCCCGTTCTTGTGGCGCTGCCAGGACACGCCTACTCTGCAGTGCTCGCTTGAGGTCTGCGAATGCTTTTTGCGCTTCAGGTGTCCACTCGAACTTATCCGTTTTCTTCAGTAGCTTGTAGAAAGGAAATGCTTGCTTGCCCAGCCTTGCAATGAATCTGCTTAGAGCGGCTAGTCGTCCTGCGAGCTGCTGCACACCGTGGAGATTGGTTGGCTCCTTCATTGTCAGGATCGCTTGGATTTTCTCCGGGTTGGCTTCAATTCCTCGAGAAGACACCAGGTACCCGAGAAGTTGTCCTGCAGGGACGCCAAAGACGCATTTGGTCGGATTGAGCTTGATTCGGCACGCGTTCAGCGCGTCGAATGTTTCTCTGATGTCATCGAGGAGCATGTACTCTACTCGAGTCTTGATGACGGTGTCGTCAATGTACACTTGTACATTCTTGCCAATGAGTTTGGCGAGGCATTTTTGCATGCAACGCTGATATGTTGCGCCTGCATTCTTTAGCCCGAAGGGCATTGTCGTGTAGCATGATAAACGCTGTCTTCTCCTCGTCCTCCTTTATCATCCTGGTCTGATTATAGCCCGAGTAGGCGTCCAAGAAGGAGAGGCGCTGGCAGCCTGCTGTGGAGTCCACGATCTGGTCGATCCGTGGTAGGGGAAGTTATCCTTGGGGCAGTGGTTGTTCAGCGACGTGTAGTCGATGCACACGCGAAGGATGTCAGTATTTTTCTTCGGGACCAGCACCGGGTTTGCTAACCAGGTAGAGATCTTTATCTCGCGGATGATATTTTCTGCGAGTAATCTGTTTAATTCTTCTCCAAGTGCTTTTTGCTTTGGCTATGAAAACCGTCGGGTTGTCTGCTTGATAGGCTTGGCGTCTTTGCAAACTTCAAGTGAGTGCTCGGCGAACTCCCTGGGTATCCCCGGCATATCTGAAGGCTGCCAGGCAAAAATTTCCCAGTACTCATGGAGGAGTTCGACGAGCGCGCCTTCCTATGCTGGCGAGAGGATGGTGGACACCATCGCCATTTTCGTAGACTCGGTCGAGTGCACCTGATGTTTTCGAGTGCCGTTGTTTGCGCTGAACTCGAGCTCTGGGGCGTTCTTTTTGGTGAGAGGCATCACAGAGTGATCTGTGGTTTTTGCTATGTCTTCCAGCTCCTCCTACATCCCAAAGGATTTGGCGATCTCGTTGAACTCGATGTCGCATTTATTGGATTTTTGGAAATCGCCGTCGATGGTGATGGTGCCATGTTCCCCAGGTAACTTGAGCTTCAGGTATGCATAGTGTGGTACTGCCATGAACCTGGCGAACGCTGTTCGGCCAAGAATAGCGTGGTACTGTGAGGGCCAGTCGACTACTTTGAAGTCGAGGAATTCTCGTCTGTAATTGCTTCGGTTGCCAAGCACCACCTCGAAGTTTATTGTTCCGAGTGGGCGGACTGCCTTCCCTGGTACTATGCCGTGAAAAGATGTCTCTGATTCCGCGAGTCCGTCCAGGTTCCTGTTCATCCTGCGGAGTGTGTCCGCGTAAATGATGTTAATCCCACTGCCTCCGTCCATGAACACTCGGGCAAGTTCGTAGTTGCCTATCTGTGCCTGGATGACGAGTGCGGCCCTGGTCGATAGACTCGGGGGGGGGGGGGGGGTCCTCCTTGGAGAAAATTATCGGCTGGTCGGCCATCTTCAGATACTCGGGTTTAGACGGTGGGGCCTGGACAGCCATGAATACTTGTCGAGTGTTTGTTTTCTGGGCCCTGCGGGACGGGCAAACTTTCTATATCATCCCTAGGAGTCCTGCTGGGTTCGGGTATCCGTTGGCTCGTTGGTTTGCGGCGGGTGGCGCTGGTAGCGCGGCTAGCATCGTGTTTTGGTTTCCTGGTGGAGGTAGGGCTTGCGGCGGGTGGAATCCTTGGGCTCCTCCTCCAGGGAGCTGCGGGTAGCCCTGATTGACTGCTGCTCTGTTTTTCTTTGAGAAGTCCTCGTGAATGTCAAGAAACTTTCGGCAATCCTTGAGAAGGTGTGTTGCCTTAGTTTTGCCCATGCGCTTATCTATAAATAGATGTAGCGTGCAGTAACCATCGAGGTCCTCCTCGGGAGTTTTGTCCTCTGGCTTTGGCTTCCACTCGCGATTTCCGCGATATCCGCTGTCACGATTTCTTGTGAATTCTGCTGCCACCAGTTCTTCCCGATCATCGTGATCGTAATGCTTTCTCCTTTTCTTTCGACCACGGCGATCGTCTTCTGGTGCTGGTGATGATGCTTTCTCGTTGTGCACCGCGTCCTCGCCGTTGGTCCATCTGTCGGCTATAGCCATCAGTTCTCCAATGGTTTTGGGTGCGGCCCATCCTAGTTCTTCCCGGAAGGCGGTTCGCCGAGCTCCTTTGGTGAATGCTTCGGCTGCAACTTCTTCTGATATATTTCCTGCTGTATTCCTAAGTGTGGTCCATCACTGAATATATTCGCGAGTAGACTCGCCACTTTTCTGCTTGCAGGCTCGTAATTCCTTGATGGTCGCAGGTCTTTTGTATGTCGCCCGGAAGTTCTTGCAGAAGTCGAAGGTTAGATCGTCCCATGATCTGTAGCACGCCTTCGGTCTTCCTTCGAGCCAGCTGCGCGCAGCGCCTACAAGGTGTAGGTTAAGGTACTGCATAGCCGTGTTTTTGTTCCCACGTTGGCATTTTACTGCCGTCAGGTAATCTGACAACCAGGATTGTGGCTCTAGCGAACTGTCGTATTTTGGCACCTCCGTAGTGATCTTAAACCTCTTGGGCATTGGTGCCTCGCGGATGTTGATGGCTAGGTTGAGACTCCAAGTGCAGAGTGTGTAGCTAGTGGCAAGCCTTCTTCCCCACGAGGGTGACTCGAGGGTTTATATCGAACTCTTGGGGATCCAGTATTTCAGCAGTTGACTTCCAAGCTTCCTCCAGGATCCTGCAAACAAGTAGAGAATTTTGTGCCCTCAACCTCACCAAGTGGTTGTCAAGCACAAGGTGTGAGACTTCTAAATTGCAATGCAAAACTGAAAGTAAATGTGCAATAATTAAATCTACTACTAGATGCAAATGAGAAAATAAATATGCAATGGATTGTTTTTGTATTTTTGTGATGCAAGTGGTGATGGAGATAATGTAAATTCGAATTGGAGATGCAAGTAAAGTAAAGTGCAAGTAAAGTAAATTGCAGCAAAGTAACTAGAGTGTTTTCTTATATTTAAAATAGGACCGGGGTTCATGGTTTCACACTTGCATTCTCTCAAATAAAGTAGACGGTGGACATAAAGAATTACATGTGAGATTACAATAACATGTTTAACATTGGGTACTTTCATATGGGCATCACGTCCTAGCATAGAGATCTCTACGGTCATATTGATCCCTCTTATACTCCACCAAGATGCGAAATAAATCATAACACCTCTATAATTAAGGAAAAACCAGAGTATAGCTTTAAGCAATGTGACATGAAGTTGAAGTAAGAACTTGCTAGATCTAGTCATGGAGATTGATTAGTGTCACTTCAAATCCCCGGTAACAAGGTACTCCTTTTTATCCCTAGTGAGGTAACTAAGAAAGGTTTAACAAAACCTAAGTGGATCGCTGAACTTATGTCACTTTCACAGCACTAGCCCCCCCCCCCCCGTTACTCCAACTAATGCACCCATCACCCCACACACACTCTCAAGAACTAGATTGATCAAAGCTAGCAAATAAGAACGGGGTACATAAGATACATCTACTCAAATAACTCAAGAGAAACCATTGCAATCTCAGATTCAATAACTCATAGAAAAGATCCACCACATAGGAATTACAATGGTGCCCGTAATCATGTGAGGCAGCTCATACGGATCTAATTAGTGAAGCACATAGAGAGAGAGAGAGAGAGATACAAGTGCTACTCCACAAACCCATAGCCCTGGGGTGGACTACTCCCTCTTCATGGAGATGTCGATGGAGATGACGTTGGAGGGGTAGGAGATCACACCGGCGGCGCCCCGCCGGAGTTTTCCCCCTCCAATCTGGAACTCCAGGTCTCTGTTTCGGCGGCGCTCCCCTCCGTAAGGGTACGGGGAACCCTTTTTATAGTCGGTTTTAGGTCAAGACGGAGTCGGTAAATCGAAGATGGAAGGAATTGGGGCCACAGGGGCCAAAAGGGGGCCTCTCACGCGGCCAAGGAATCTGGCCGCGTGGAGGGTCCTCTTTTGGGCCTCCTTGCCCAATTCTCGTGGATCCTTCGCCCGCAAGTCTTCTCCTTCCAACAAAATGACCCCTTCAGATTTTCAGGTGATTTCGCGGAAGTTTGCCCCCTGAAACGTCAAAAATATAGAAAACGGGGTTTCTGACAGGCAGGGTTAATTCCATAAAAGTTGGGGGACTTTGTAATTTAACCCCAAAATACTATAAAACATTTAATTATACCCTTATATGATGCAATATGTAATAGAAAACCATGTGAAAATATGCAAAGTTCATCTATGCATTTTACGTGCATCAACATCCCCAAACTTAACCCATGCTCGTCCTCGAGTATGAAGGTGATAAAACTAAGATGGGTTTTGCATATTGAAACAATCATGGGATATCAAGGAGTATTATTCATGCTACATATAATCAAATGATTAATACTAGAAATGAGTAGCAATATACAATTCATGTTGTAAGAAATATCAAATATGCAAGCAAAGATGCTTCATGAAAGTTCACAAAGTGTATAATGAAATAAAAGCACTATGGACCAAATGCATACACAAAATGAAAAATAAAATCCTATATTGGTCAAAGAATAGCATAATGGAGAATAGAAAATATGGTGGACACTTTGGAGAAAACTGAGTAGAGGTAAAACATGATCAAGTCTTATTTAGCCTCTAAATTATTCAACTAAAATTACTAATTGAAATGTGGTATCCATTGATCTAGGACTCTCATTTCCCCTTTATCACTATCATCTTAAAATTTTGAGTATTGAAGTAATGAGAATGACAAGGTGGTTGAAAGCCTCATGCCCCGTGAGTGTGAAAACCTACTCCATGATTACTCAACTTAAGATTTCTAATAAGCTTTGTACAATCATAATAAGTATTAATGACATCATAGAGAACTGCAAAGAGATACCTCTTGCCCCATGACATGGAAACAAGCCCATGTTACAATGACAAGATGAACAAACGGAGTAGACTCATCATCCTTTTTATTTTCATTCACTATTATGCATAGCTTCTTATTTTATTATAGGATGTGTTGTAGAGTCACTCAAGCTGTAAGTAAATTTCCACCATGATAAAGCATGGCTTGGGTTAGCGGCCCAATGCGTTTCTCTAGTCATATAGATACTTACTCATCAAAACTTACTATTCCTCTATTTCATTTCGGCATGGCAGGAGTCCAAAAACAAAAGTACATGATATCAACCAAATGTAAATTTTTTGTGCAATGTTGAAAGGTTTCCGGTGATACACGTTTATAGCTAGCTCCCAACCACACACTTGTCAAACACAAAACTTGTGGCTCCCATTATTGGGTCATGTTTATTAGATGCATAAAGAGTAAAGTGTGCCTTCAAAAGTTCGTGAGAGTCCTATCCCAAGTTCAACCCATGACAATTAATAAAGTGAATATCTTAATTTAGAACATAAATAACACAATAACATGGTGAACATACTCGGAATAGCAATGAAGCTAATGGGAAGATATGGTGGACTCACTGGAAATACTTGGCTAAGGAGTGTTGGAAACAAGTTTTTTACTTGTTGGAATTTTTAAAATTTTTGGGCTAGCAAGAGGGAGATAGTTGACCAGCTACTATGCATGCATATGTCCATAGAACTACTCATTTCATGACAAACTAAATAAACCAGCAATTAACACCAAGGACATGAATAAGAGATAGCTCAAGACAACATTATTGCAAATTTCTACACATAAAAAGCCTATAAATCATGCAAACATATGTAGCTCTTCAAATCAACCATGGCATCCCTATTCCAAGTCATAATACTAGCATCCAATACATTCCAACCCCAAACTCCAGTAGCTCAATCTCATATAAAATGATGGTGGTGGTCTTATCAAAACAAAAATAAAAACAAAAACTAGACGCTTCAAGTCTCCACGATAAATGCTTTGCTTAGAAAAACAGAAAGTAGACGTGTGCTAACCAAAAGAGTGTAGCTCCAGTGGGGTGTTCATCACATCCCCAAACTTATGGCTTTCACCATTCTTGGATGTCTTGAGGCGCAGCTCCTCTATTCCCTGTGAAAAAAAAAACTTCACAAAACATGTTTCTCCCATTCTTTTTCTGTGGGGTGAGATTAGCAAGGACAAACAAATCACATGCTTGCTGTGCAAAATTCCAAATAAAATGCTCCAGTAGATAGAAAATAAGGTTAATTATGTTGTATGTTCACTCTCTTGCTTGAAAGAATCATGGAATTCGATTCCCAAGCCCAAAGAGTGCATAAAACAAAAGAAGGCAGAATCTGTCAAGAAAAGCAGCAGCAGCAAAACGAACGTTTTTTCCTAAGCTAGACTCGTCAAAAAATTAAGCCAATTTTTATGCTTACAGAGGACGAAAAGTTGCAGAACATAATAAAAGATTAGCTCAATCCGACATACCAATAAAAAACGTAAAATCATACGGTGAGCAGACTCGTGCTGAAACAGAATTTTTCATGCACTAGGATAGCAACTTATAAGTCCAAATGGGTTTGACTTGACTCTTTATTGAAAACTCCAAAATTAAAACAAAAAAACAAATCTCTTGAGACAGCAAGAGTACACTAGCAAAATCCAAACAAAAACAACCGGGTTGCCTCCCGTAAAGCGCTTTCTTTATAGCCATATAGCTAGGCTTTACTTACTTGATAATCAAGAGGGATAAAGCTCATGAGGGAGCTTGTTCTTCAGCGTGCCCCTCTTCCTTGGGAAGTGCTCCATGCTTTTCTTGTGAGGGAACTGAAACTTGACATTCCCTTCCTTGGAGTCTATGATTGCACCTGTAGTACGAAGAAAAGGTCTAGCCAAAATAATAGGACTAGGGGATTTATCCCCCATATCCATAATAATGAAATCAACGGGTACGAAAGTCATGTGCAATACAATCATAACATATTTTACTTGTCCTACAGCATGTTTAGTAGAGTTATCAGCAAGGACAAATTCACTTAAGCACTTTTCTAAATTTTCTAGTTCTAGCAATTCATATAATTCTTTAGAGAGTACCGATACACTAGAACCTAGATCTAACATAGCATGGTGAATTTCTTTTCCAATTGAAACTAGCACCTTGGGGATCCATGCATCCCCAAGCTTAGGAGGTATCATGGCATCATTCTTGTACCTAGCAATTTTTTCTTGCAAGACATGATTAGCAATATAAGATCCAAAGCCAGGTTGATTAACATTTATAGTGGGATCACTAGAAAATTTTTGTAGAGTAGCAATAAGTTCTTGCAAGCTACTTTTTTCTAAATCAAGCAATGGATCCTTAATTTCAGTAAGCATCATAATTTCCTCTACTTTTCCTTTTCTATTATGCATATTAAAAATCTCATAGCGATCATCAAAAATATCCTCGGGTACTTCAGCCTTTTTTAAGCTCTCTTTAATTTTAACCTCTAAGAGCAAACTTTCAAGCAAAACATGGGTATTTGCAGCATTAGTACTAGTAAAAGATCCCCCACATTCATTATCTAAAAAGGCTCTAGAAGTTTCAGAAAGTCCCTTATAAAACATATGCATAAGTATCCAATCTCTAAAGCCATGCCCTATTCCATATGCTCTACTTCTAAATCTCTCCCATGCTTGTATTTCAGGTGTAGCAATTGGCCTAGCAATGAATTGGTCATTGGGTGTATTTGTGTAGTCACTTAATTTAGTTCTATCACCCATTTTAACAGTTTTTATGTGGTTTTTAATTTTTTATGCAAAATTGAAAAGTAAAGTAACTAGGCAAATTCGAAATACTAAAATAAACTAGATAACTAAATGCAAAACTAAAATGCAAACTAAAATAAAATATGCAAGACAAAACAAAAACAAGAACAATAACAAAACAAAAACAAAAACAAGACAAGAAACAAAACAATATACTTGAAACAAGGTGGAGATAGAAAGGACGGTACTCACGTAGGTACAACCTCCCCAAGCTTAGGTGTTTGCGCACCTTGTTGGTGATGAAGACTTCTTGTGAGCTCCCTTGGACAACTCCTTCACCTATGGCTCCCCGGCAACGGCGCTAGAAAAACGCTTGATGGCTAGGTTGAAACTCCAAGTGCAGAGTGTGTAGCTAGTGGCAAGCCTTCTTCCCCACAAGGGTGACTCGAGGGTTTATATCGAACTCTTGGGGATCCAGTATTTCAGCAGTTGTCTTCCAAGCTTCCTCCAGGATCCTGCAAACAAGTAGAGAATTTTGTGCCCTCAACCTCACCGAGTGGTTGTCAAGCACAAGGTTTGAGACTTCTAAATTGCAATGCAAAACTGAAAGTAAATGTGCAATAATTAAATCTACTACTAAATGCAAATGAGAAAATAAATATGCAATGGATTGTTTTTGTATTTTTGTGATGCAAGTGGTGATGGAGATAATGTAAATTCGAATTGGAGATGCAAGTAAAGTAAAGTGCAAGTAAAGTAAATTGCAGCAAAGTAACTAGAGTGTTTTCTTATATTTAAAATAGGATCGGGGTTCATGGTTTCACACTTGCATTCTCTCAAATAAAGTAGACGGTGGACATAAAGAATTACATGTGAGATTACAATAACATGTTTAACATTGAGTACTTTCATATGGGCATCACGTCCTAGCATAGAGATCTCTACGGTCATATTGATCCCTCTTATACTCCACCAAGATGCGAAATAAATCATAACACCTCGATAATTAAGGAAAAACCAGAGTATAGCTTTAAGCAATGTGACATGAAGTTGAAGTAAGAACTTGCTAGATCTAGTCATGGAGATTGATTAGTGTCACTTCAAATCCCCGGTAACAAGGTACTCCTTTTTATCCCTAGTGAGGTAACTAAGAAAGGTTTAACAAAACCTAAGTGGATCGCTGAACTTCTGTCACTTTCACAGCACTAGTCACCCCCCGTTACTCCAACTAATGCACCCATCACCCCACACATGCTCTCAAGAACTAGATTGATCAAAGCTAGCAAATAAGAACGGGGTACATAAGATACATCTACTCAAATAACTCAAGAGAAACAATTGCAATCTCTGATTCAATAACTCATAGAAAAGATCCACCACATAGGAATTACAATGGTGCCCGTAATCATGTGAGGCAGCTCATACGGATCTAATTAGTGAAGCACATAGAGAGAGAGATACAAGTGCTACTTCCACAAACCCATAGCCCTGGGGTGGACTATTCCCTCTTCATGGAGATGTCGATGGAGATGACGTTGGAGGGGTAGGAGATCACACCGGCGGCGCCCCGCTGGAGTTTTCCCCCTCCAATCTGGAACTCCAGGTCTCTGTTTCGGTGGCGCTCCCCTCCGTAAGGGTACGGGGGACCCTTTTTATAGTCGGTTTTAGGTCAAGACGGAGTCGGTAAGTCGAAGATGGAAGGAATTGGGGCCACAGGGGCCAAAAGGGGGCCTCTCACGCGGCCAAGGAATCTGGCCGCGTGGAGGGTCCTCTTTTGGGCCTCCTTGCCCAATTCTCGTGGATCCTTCGCCCGCAAGTCTTCTCCTTCCAAGAAAATGACCCCCGCAGATTTTCAGGTGATTTCGCGGAAGTTTGCCCCCTGAAACGTCAAAAATATAGAAAACAGGGTTTCTGACAGGCAGGGTTAATTCCATAAAAGTTGGGGGACTTTGTAATTTAACCCCAAAAAACTATAAAACATTGAATTATACCCTTATATGATGCAATATGTAATAGAAAACCATGTGAAAATATGCAAAATTCATCTATGCATTTTACATGCATCTGATGTCGCGAGCAAAGCATAAAGCTCCGCATACCTCTTCGTCGGAAGAGGTAGATGAGGAACGCGCGCGGTTCCTGGCCGCTCGAGCTTTGTCGATTTTGTGCTGAGCGATGTCTGATCGCGCGTTGTACCCAGGCTCGTCGCGATTGACGTCTCTCCGCGGCTCCTTGCTGCGGTCTCGCGAGCGACTGCTGTGACATCGTGGGCTGCGATCTCGATCTTTCCGCGGGCTGCGATCTCGACCTCTCCGCGGGCTACGATCTCGACCTCTCGGGCTGTCGTCACTGTCACTCGGACTGTCTCCGCATCGTCGAGCTTCTTTTCCTCGCGCACGACGAGGTGACTTCTCCTTCCTGGGTGACGTACTCCTATGTCCCCGAGGTGCTTCCTTATCTTTTTGTGCACCCGCCTTCCTGCGGTCGTAAGAGGCGAGTCTTGCGGCTGCCATGCCTAGCCCTTTCTGGGTCTGCCTATATTGCTCTGCGCGGGGGTCGTTCTCCCCTGGTTGGTTTGTTTGCAGGTAGGTGGCTGCAGCTAGTACTGCGGCGACATGAGTCGTCGGGTGCACGTTGTCGTCTTCGTCGACGCGCATAAGGGAGGCCTCGAGTGACTTACTGATCCCAGTTAGGGATTCGCCATCCATAGTCGCGGTTCTTGAGACGTGTCTTTTTCTCCCGGGATGGTTCCCGACAGAATATGTCTTTGAGAGCGCTGCACGGCGTTGACTAGACTCGTCCGCTAGCTTCCTTCGTTCAGCCAGGTCTTTTCGAGCTTCCTTGATTAAAGTTGCCGCTCTCACTAGGTGGTAGTGGTATGCAGTCATATCTTCATGAGGGGCTCCGGCTTCGAGCGGCTTGCTTGTGCGGATGGCCTCCTTTGCCCGATCCCAAGCGCCTCGCAATACGTTGATGGCCGTGCGTTCCCTTGCGCTATCTTCAGTTTCTTCGGGTGGATCTGCTGATCCTGCCATGCAGACCTGGGCCAGATATGGCTCGTGAGTTCTAGGCGTAGTTTGGAAAGCTTTCTTGACCCGAGAAGGTTCCTCTGTGGAGAGGGTATGGAAATTGCGGGTGCTGAGGCGGATGGATTCGCCGCTTTTTGCTAAGTTGTGATCCGCGTAGTTGGGCAGCGAGTCGATAGCTCCTGGACTCGATATCGACTCCGAGCCCGATCCATCGAGATTGGATTGGTCGGGGAAGTGCAGAATTCCTTCTTTGTCAGCGTAGAACTGGAAGCTCCCGAACGTCAGGGTAATGCTCTTCTCCAATTTGCTGAACACCGGGCGCGATTCCGGCAAGTGAGGGGTGACGACGACCGACCCAATGCGGATCGGATTGGTTGGAGTCGAAGTTCCGGGGTTCCAGCGTGAGTTGTTTGTCGATGAGGCCGAAGATGCCGGAGATCCAGCGCTCGCAATTGTTGAATATGCATCTCAACAAGTCCCTCGGATGAACAGATAGAGTTTCGAGTAAGAGAACGAGTAGGCGCTGATGACAATTGTCGGCTAACAGGGGACAAGATTTACCCAGGTTCGGGGCCCTCGTAGAGGTAAAACCCTTACTCCTGCTTCTGTCGATCTGTATTAATGAGTAGATCGGTTACAACGGGGGATGCTCAAGTCGAGATTATGATCTCGATCTCAAGGCTTTGATGGTGCGGTATTGCTTGGTCCTCCCCCTGGTGGTTCTCCTGCCTTTATATAGGTAGCCAGGTCTCAAACCGTGCCCAGGGGGATACAAACCCTAACCTAAAGTCGGTTACAGGTTTCCTTTCTTAACCCGCAAGGCTTTGCGGGTTGGCCTTGATTGGGCCTTCTAGAACAGTCCATGTTGTCTCTCTTGGAGCTTGGGTGTTGGGCCTTAGACCGGGTAGGCTCACCCGATAGATCCAGGATCCATCCCTTCGTCACCGGCACCCTGCCGGGAGGGAAATTCATCACCGGAGGGGTCTACACCACCATGCCCTCCTCTGAAGTGATGCGTGAGTAGTTCATCCCTGGACTACGGGTCTATAGCAGCAGCTAGATGGTTGTCTTCTCCACTTTATGCCTCATGTTTAGATCTTGTGAGCTGCCTTACATGATCGAGATCATCTTATTGTAATGCTACATGTTGTGTTTGATGGGATTCGATGAATGTTGAATGCTATGTCTTTTGATTATCAATCTATCATGTTATCTTCATGCATATGTTATTTATGATCTTGCATGCTCTCCGTTATTAGTAGATGCTCTGGCCAAGTAGATGCTAGTAACTCCAAGAGGGAGTATTTATGCTCGATAGTGGGTTCATGCCTCCTTTGCATGTTTGCTCGAGTGACAAAAACATAACGGATGGAGGATGTGTTGTTTCCATTAGGGAGAAAATAACGATATTTACTTCGTTTTCATTGTTTACATTACACACTTTGCTTACTGTAATTATCTGTTTCTTGCACCTTAATACCCAACGTTTGTTCGGATGATATTTGGTGGGTGGATTATTAGTCATAGGTGCAGTTGAATGACGGTCTATGTATTTTATTGTAATTCCCGCATGAATCACATAGTAATCTTTATGTCTTGCATATGCACTACGGTGCAGCCTTCATTCTATCAATTGCCTAGTTGTAATTCGTTCACCACACATGTTATTTATTTTCTATGGAGAGACACCACTAGTGAACTGACTCCGGTCCATTTTCTCATACTGATAATACAACCACTGCAATTACTGTTTTCACATTGCTGCTACTGTTTAACCTCTTTGTGTTCAGTAAAACCGGTGAGATTGACAACCTCACTGCTTCGTTGGGGCAAAGTGATTTGATTGTGTTGTGTAGGTTCCACGTTGCTGTTGAACCGATAGTGCGCCCTACCATCTCAAATGCATCAACCTTCTGAAGTTACTCCTTCCTCCTACTGGTCGATTAAACCTTGGTTTCTTTCTGAGGGAAAACTGCTGTTGTGCTCATTATACCTTCCTCTTGGTGTCTCCCAACGAGTGCAAGATCTACACCATCTACATTCTGTGGGTGGATTGTTAGTCATAGATGCAGTTGGATAACAGTCTATGAATTTTGTTGTAATACCCGCATGAATCACATAGTAATCATCATGTCATGCATGTGCACCACGGTGTAGCCAACATGCTATCTATCTGTAATTTGTCCAATTGTAATTTGTTTACCCAACATGCTATCTATCTGTTTTGGAGAGACACCACTAGTGAATTGTGGACCCCGGTCCATTTCCTTTATACTGATAATACAACCACTTTAATCACTGTTTTCATACTATTACTACTATTTTCTCACTGCCATCATTGTTCTCTTTTCATCTACTGCAAACAAGTATTGTTTTCCACACCATACGTTTAACCTCTTTGTTTTCAGCAAAACCGGTGAGATTGACAACCTCACTGCTTCGTTGGGGCAAAGTGATTTGATTGTGTTGTGTAGGTTCCACGTTGCTTCTGAACCGGTAGTGCGCCCTGCCAACATCAGCTGCATCAACCTTCGGAAGTGATTTCTTTCTCCTACTGGTCGATTCAACCTTGGTTTCTTTCTGAGGGAAAACTTGTCGATGCACTCTTCATACCTTACACTTGGGGTCTACAAACAAGTGCAAGCCCTGCACCATCATCCATATCCTTGCTGAGAAGCAATGCGGGGCAAAGCAGTAGGCTATGCTCGAGCGCTAAGGCTAGGAGCATCAACGAGCGAGGTTTTGCAGCCGCGAGGATGATGTCAACGACCCACTTCACATGCGCAAGGTCGACGACATCTAGATTTTTTCGACTCTGAGACACAACCTCATTGCCACTTAAATGGCAGTACAGTCATAAACAAGTTGTGCTCACGTTGTGGAACTTCAAGTCGGTAGCAGATATGCCCTTCTCACAAAACAAAGGTTTACACTTGGGTTTTTTCTATACATTGTTTAGTGTTTAGCATTGTTACAATTCAGATATGCGAGATGTGGACTATGGATTGTCTATCATTAGTGAAGGGGAGGTGACCTCAACAATCCCCATGGTAAGGGACCCGGGGTTTCGTCAAGGAAAAGGTGTTGGTGGACTACTCGACTCGACGGGTTGCTGCCCGCCGGATTTTATTCCGATGAGGTGAAAAGTATCGATTACAGGGGGTGTTGCTTACAGATTGAATCTAGCTTAGTTCTGAATCTTTGGTTGTCCGTCTCGTTTGTGACCCCCTCCCGTGCTTTATATAGATAGTCGGGTCATGTGGGCCACACATGAGGTGGACTCGATTCTGAGTTGGTTATTACTTTTTTCAATTCTTGCTATCCAAGTCTTTCCTTGTTCTTGTTCCTGGGCAATCTTCTATCATGGGCCTTCATGCGGCTACTCGAGGAGCCCGCCAAGGAACCCCCTTATTGGGCCATACCGGGTAAACCCATCGTGGGGAGTCTCTCGGGTACCCCCACGTCAATTAGCCAAAAACAAACCGCGTCTCGTGTCGCCCCCGCCCGGGGGATGGAGACGCCCAGCCCCTATGTCGCAGCCAGTCCCTCCCTCCTGCCACTCCTCTCTATCGTCGCTGGCGTGCGCCGACGGGCTAGGCCTGCGCATGGCCGGCGGCGGCGGGATCGACTCCTTCCCCTCTCGCGGTAGCTAGGGCGCGGATTCTGGCGGCCGAAATAAGCGACGCCCTTGGCGAGCGGGGCGGCGGCGTGGTGGACAGCTTATCAAGGATCTCCGGCGGGCGAGGGATCTTCTAGGAGACGGCGCACCGAGTCGGGGCCCGATTTGGGCCTGCCGCGGGCCAGGCGCGCCCGTGGCGGCCAGGAATGAGCCGTGACGAGGGGGGCACCCTGGAGCAGTGGGCGCCGGTGCTGGCCATGGCGAGGTGCTAAGGTGGGATGGGGAGAACGGGGATAGCGGTGGCGGCGGCTGTCTTGCTACAACGTGGTGGCGGGGACTTCACAGGCCCGATCTAGGGCCCGACCGGGCCAGAGGGCTCTGTGTGCCCCTGCTGCCGCATCCGGTCGACAGTCGCCTACTGTGGTGAAGGATGGTCTCCTTCGGATGACCCCGATGTTGCCGCCCTTTGGTCACGTCCGTCCTTGCCATGTTCGTCTTGCAGGCCATACGGTGTGCCTTGCTACACGAGCGCAAGTCTGCGAATGTCGGGGCGGCAGCCCCGCAAGGTGAACTGCACGAGTGTCTTGACGGCAGGGCGGCGTTGCGGTGGTGATGGCCCATCTCTTTGGACAATGTGGGTGGCGAGGAGTGGTCTTTGGGGTCTCTTGGTGTTGGCGACGACAGCTTGTTCAACGCCCAAGCTCGGCTCGGGGTCGTCGGTGTGAGATTCCTAATTCGGGATCGGCCGCCGTCGGCGGCCTCCACATCTTTCGCCCGATTCCGGATGCTCGCCCGCCGGTCATCCGCTAGCCTCTGTCGACATGTTGTATCGACCACCGCCCCCTGTCGCGAGCCGAAGCGACTGCTGTGCCCGCCATCGTAATAAATCAGCCACCTCCCCTTGCGCCTCACCGCGAGCAACGGGCAAGAACAAGGCCATCTCATCCTCCCCGTCGACATCTCTGGTGTCACCTCCACCTCGACGTTGCCGGCTCCGACCACCTCGGCCTCGACGCTGCCGACCGTGACCTCCTCCAAACCTGCACATTTCCCTATTTTTCATCATCTACCGAACAGAAAAGTTTGGTGCCCTATAACTCATTTTTTGGGTGCCCTATCCCATTTTTTAGGTGCCCTAAAATAGATCATCAATTGGAGGTTCTCTAACTACATTTATGATTCAAAAAAAAATTTAGTAATACCTATATTGCACGTACGTGATAGTAACATATAATTCGTCTGGTCATCAAAGAGGCCTGGACTTGATCACGTATTCACGTCCTCCTAGTCCACGTGTCAAGCTACAATTGACTAGAATGGCGTAGCTGCTACGATCTCCGGTTTTGAAAGGAGTTTACGATTATGCAAAGCGATTTCGTTTCTTTTCCTTGCCGAGGAGACAATTATCTGTCGATATAAACACGCACGGTGAGTCGGTGACGGAGCCGCACAACCTCGCGGCACAAGTTACATGCATGCATGTTTCAAACTTGAAAGCATGGATCAACAAGACGTGGTGGACATCGAACTCGGATGCACCGGCGCCAGCGAACCCACTCGCTGCTGCGCGGTATGCACGGAACCGCCGGCACGGGTGACGGTCGGGAGGTGCGGCCACGACGTGGTATGCTCCAGATGTTGCATCGCAGACTCTCCATCGGCCATCGCCGCCAAAGCGGCTGACAGCACGCGTGGCGGCGGTCCGGCCGTCCCCGCCTCGAAGGTGGGCGAGTACCGGTACCACGGGGACACGGCGGCCTACTTCCACGACGAGCAGCAGGACCAGGAGGCATGCAAGAAAACATGGCCGCCCTATCTTCTATGGGTGAGTGCGTCAATTAAATTTGTTTTCCTATTTGTTATACTTATAACTAGCGGAAGTCAGTCCCGGCGAAGCCGGCGCTCCGATCTGCAGCTCACGCCGGACCCAGATACATGCATCTCCGTCAACGTTAGCTAGGGCAGATCGTAGATGCAACTCGTTGAACGGACGGAAAGAAAAGACAAAATTGGCAGAGCAAATCCTCATGCATATGTTTCCTTTGGGAGAGCAAATCGTGTGCGCTTGCTTTTTTGAGTTTCTTTTTGCTCAGCAAACATATGTACAGTTTGGATTTGAACTCAGACTCCTCTATGCATAAAAGAAACGATGTTAGCGTAGGATCCGCCCAACAGTTGCTTCTCGTACTAGTTCGACGCCTGAAATTTAATGTATCTATCAAGTTTGCTCTTCTATAACTAGTTTAGATAATACAACTATACGAGCGACATCTTTATAATCTCAACTCAAAGTGCAATTATAATTGCAATCAAAATATCTTCCTATTTCCAGCTTCAATTACATATTGTATTTCGTCCCTTGAGAGTTCTGTATTTTTATCGCTTTTCGGACTGCAACCAATCAAAGTGAATGTAGAGATGAGCCACTCCGACCATCATATATTTAGGAGGAGATTCGGAAAATGTCATTAAACGATTGAAGCATTTCAAGAGTGCCGTCAAAACTAGTCATTGTTCCAAGAATGCCATCAAATGAGTGTCATCATTTCGAAAATACCACTTTCGTTAGTTGACCGCTTGATGGCATTCTTAGAATGACGACTAGTTCAAAGGCTTGGAGCGTGAAAATCGTTTGATGACATTATTGGAATTTCCCCTATATTTAAAGTTTCAGCTTCTATGATTCACTATTTATCTTTCCATCTTGTTTTGCAGTTCATATTTATAGTTTTCGTGGGTGGCGTCTTTTGGTTGGAGTACCCTTGAGCTACACTATTTCTCGTGATATGAAGGACACCCAAATGATAGTATTATGGTATGTGTTGGGCATGTGTATAACAATGCCTACAGATTGTGTCCTCTTGTGCCCCTTCGCGTGGCGTTGTGGTGATGATTGAGTGGTTTGGAGCCCTCTAGGAGGTGATAGTTGCAAGGATGTACATAGAATTTGTAATACATCCATGGTGATATTTTGTAAGCTCAACATTTGAGTATGGAATAGTTATCATGCATACATGGTTTTGCTAATATTATAAATAAAATATCAAGCATGTTGCAGATTAAATAGAATTTTTATTCCTACGAGCCAACTTACATCGAATATATAAGTTTTGCGGAAATGGGAGAGCAACCATGCTAAACTGAACTCATTAACAAAATACTCCCGAGCATGATCAGATCGATTCCTTTTGACGTTTCTTCTGAATTTATTTTTTTACTTTTTGCATGTACTAAAAGTAGTCTAGAGCCCCATATATAGTGTTCAAAATATATACATAGTACTAGAATCATGAATAGAAGTCATGACACATTTCCTTTCACCTTTTTTCAACACTCTGTTCGTCCCACGAAGATCTGATTGTATGAAGTTAATGTGTCCAGTTTATTTCGTCCGCGGACTTATGAGGCTTGTGATGTTACTTAGCTTGCATACAAGTTTGTCACTTAGAGCCTTTGACTATGGAGAATTTCAAATTTATCACAAAAGTCTTCAGAAGAGAAGTGGAACATGCCTTCACAATCATAGCCCTTTTACTTAGACAACACAATTTTATTTGACTCAAACAACAACTTGAACCTATATTTTAGCAAACATAATCCACTAATGATATATTAATTGATATATAGAAGGGACATGTTGCATATTCTTTATTTGTGAAACCTTCCCTGAATTAAACTCCATATCTACAATGCCAACAATAATAACATATATAATAAAGTAACCGATCACTAGTGTGGCGCTGCAGAATTTTAAAAAATTCCCTACATAACCATCAAGATCAATATACAGATAGCGATGCATGTCCATACATGCATCGATCAGGATCACGACTCACCGGGCAGCGGATTCGATGTAGTCACACAAGAGTTCTGAACAATCGTAGATACTTATAATTAGGCCTAGTTGTAAGGATATCGCTAAGCTTCCCTCGTCAAGGATCACACGTGTAGTATCTCTTATAGTGTGCACATATACGCTCGTGTCAACCCTCCAGCGCTCCGCCTCTCAGGACTCGGCACTGACGAAGAGAGCCAGTCTTTCGTCTTTGTTAATTGGTAGCACTAATCAGCTGTGATTATAGCTATATGATTTTGCAAGTTTCTCAACACATGAGAGAGAATAGCAATTATAGCTAGGTCTAATCGGGAGAGTACACCTCAAAAACCTAATTAGAAGAAGATCTAATTCAATTAGATGGGCTCTAATTAGAAGGTCTAATTAGACACCCTAATTCTACTAGAGAGAGAGGGGGGGGGCTTGCGAGCCAATTGATGTGCTTTGCAATAAGCCTTGGAGTGCTTTTTATAGTTGGGGAGGAGGAGTTTTCTTAGGAAAAAGGAGTCCTACTCCTGCTAGGAGGAGGGGCTAACCGCACCAAAGGGGCGCACCGCCTCTCCTAGCCCTAGTCGGATTGGGCTCCCATGGGGAGTCCAGCTCCACCTCTTCTCCCTTTTTTCTTTTCCCTTTCGATTTTTCCTTTTTTTTCAACCAAAATAGGAAGGTTCTATGTGTCAAGCTTGGAGGCCATGTGGCCCACCTGCCAGCCCCCACTAAGTGGGTTCTCGAGAGCCTGTATGTGCATGCCCCCCCAATGTGACGAGCACCGTCGCTAGGAGATAATACCATTGCAGCAGCCCTCTACTTTGCGGCGCCACCGCCATTTGAAGGAGCTGGTGGTCATTGACTTTCAGAGAACAAACAGACAACTTCTTCGCCTTGTGAGTCTCACCGTGGAAGTATCCATTGCGTTGTGTCATGTCACTCTATTCAAGCATAGACATGTTGAAGTGAAGGGGCCGTGTGACTGGGAGGTGGTGAGCCATCAGAGCACGTGGAGCAACCAAGAGAAACTTGTTGCTCTCGACGAGATTTGCTCTCCAATGGCCTCACTTGAAGTGGTGTTTGGTTGAAATCAGTTTGCGTATTGTATGCGTATATGTATGTGTCTTAAATTATGATCCTTCTAGGGGCTTGATTTATCTTCTTTGAAATCCATTGATCATCATTGATGTAATTTGACCAAAAACGTACTAGCGCGGTTTTATATAATAAAATTTATGTGCTATTTTAACCGAATTTCTTCCGTCGGTTATTTCTACTCCTTTGCATCTGAGCTTACTCAGTAACGATGTAAATTGTGCTTGGCGGAGCATTGTTGTTCATGTTTATCCAATTTGTTCCACTGGACTAAAATCTTTGCTTATTGGATAAGTCACTAAATGGCCATCATGAGCTGACTAAAGGTCTCCCCACTCACGAATTAGACTGTCAGTGTTCAGCGAATGTTTTTTTGTAAAGTGAGATGGGAAGTTATCATTGTGTCAGTGGGATACACAACCTAACCCGTGAATGCCAATATATATCAGGCCCACCTTGTTGTTAATTAGAGTTGCCCGTATATACATACATAAAAATAAGCTCAACACTTGTATGTTGTCGCGTGTAAACATGAAGCCGGTTGGAACTTTAAGCAGGGATGATGTATTTTCTCGCAAACTACTAAATCAGGTAAAAGAAAGCGGCAACATCCTAACTTGTTACAACAAGTTGTGCACCCCACAACCAGTGGAAGGGGATAAAAATAGGGATTTTGGATGTAAACAGTTCACACGATTCATAAAGTATGCAGGAGATTCAAAAATTATTCTAAAAAACTGAATCTCTTTGAGAAATTCATATTCAAATATCAGATGTAAGACGCTCTAGTTACATGAATGGAATAATAGTTTCGACAAGCACATGGCAATGTTGAAACCACTTGAATTTGGAAGCTCGGTTCAAAAATATTTTATTTAAAAAAGTCTCAAAATAAAATAAAAATTCGTAGTCGTCCACCTCTAGGGTCTGGAGTCCCCCTCTCATCTGCTTCCCCATTTATTTTCTGTTTATAACACGTCGCGAGCAGGTAATCACTACAGAAAGGGAAACTTCTCAGAAGGTAAGCTGTGCGTGCTATCGTCATGACACTTGTCACATTTTCTTTCTCTCGCCGTTCCACGATGGGTGTCTGCATGTGGGACAAATGGCAACACTAAGAGTTTTGGGGAATTTCCCCTTCTCACATGGAAGGGTGTAAGCACATTTTTTAATAATATATCTTATGAATCGTTTGTCGAAATTACAAACCGTTTTCATATTTGAGATCCTCGCAGTGAGATCTTCAAAACTAGATCCTATGTTGATAGGCTACGGGAAAAAAATCTCGTACTTTATACTTCCTATTATGAATACTTTGTACTTGCAGTAGTAACGTGTACATACAGTAGCAGTGTGGTATACATCTAGTAGCAGCATGTACATCCAGTAGCAGCTTCGGTGTATATTCAGTAGCAACTGAGTCTAATTTATGGTACAACGTCGGTATACATTCAGTAGCAGCGCATACTTTCAGTACCAAGGAGGATGTACTAAAGATACAACGTGTGTACTTTCAAGAGCAACGTGATATATACTTACAGTACAACATGTGTGTACTTTCAGATACATCGTGGGTGTACATTCAGAAACAACGTGAATACTTTCGGTAGAACCGTGGATGTACTTTTCAAATACGTCGTGTGTACTTTCAGTTATATCGTGCGTGCACTTTCAGTAGTAATCATGGTGTACTTTTTAGATACATCATCATGATGTATCTTTTAGATACAGTGTTTATATTTCTCAGGTGGTGCGGGGTAGGTGCTCATGTTTCAGGTGAAGCTGAGCCGTAGCACGTACTATGACCAATGCGCACACCGATCTATGCACCTGCTTCAAATCTTTATGAAAATTTGATCAAGGCGAGTCGTGAAAGAATATCGAGTCAAACACAAGCCGTAATATTGAATATGGAAGTGGAGAGGGTGTACTTTCAAGTCAATGTGTTGTGTACTTTCAGCGTGGGTCCGATGGCTGTTCGTGGAAAACTAAAAGGAGCGGATTAGGCTAGTCACAGTGGGAGTAACATCAATGCCACATAAGTAAAAAAAATCTAACGTGGTAAACAATTAATATGAAGAAAGATGGTAGTAATAACATAGCTAGTTACCATAACATCACACGTCTCAATGCACTATGGGTCTACAACCTAATAATGCATGACACTACATTATGTTATTCCCCACTATGGAGGTAATAACATAGACTAGTAACATCATGATGTTACTAGTCATAGTTACTCCCCACTGTGACTAGCCTTAGCAACAATCTCATTATGCTCCACCGGGGTCACGCAATGACTCTGCCACGCGTCGATTGCGGGCTCTTCTCGCGTAGGAATTGGCCTTCCAAGAGGATCTCAGACCGTAGTTCGCTGTAGTTTTGGGCCATTAGAGCATACCCAACGCCCTCCAAAAGGGACCGAGATCGGTCATCTTTTGGTCCGTTTAGAGTGGTCCGTAGACTGAGCCTGGGTCGGACACCTGATTAAACCATCCGAACACCTCTCCCCCAAATTGAAATTAAAAAAAAAATGCAAAACACGAATTTAGCTAATCTTAGTTGCATTTTATATAGGGCCCGAAGGCCAACGCATACATCTTGGCCCGAAGGCCAGCACATACTTAATATTAACAAAATGAAACCTAGCTAGGTGCTAGGGTTCGCCGCTGCCGTCCGCCGCTGTTTGTCGTGCCGCCCGCCACCGTTGTGCCATGCCGTGTCGTTGGTACACCTACTCGTCGTCGTCGTTGACATCGATGTAGGCGGATACCAGCCCCGGAGGCGGAGTCTCTGGCGCGGTAGGGGCGTGTGGCCATGTGGGAGCAGGAGCTCATGGCTGCCTGGCCTCGCGGGCATGCCACAGTGACTAAGGTTCCTTGCGAACCTCGGCCGCCAAGACCTCGAGGGCGGCCGCCAGATCTGGTCACATCTTGGCCTGGTCCTCCTGCGAGGCCTCCATGGCGCGGTGCACGTCTGCGGCCTCCTCCTCCTCCACCTGGGCCTCAACTCGTCGACGTCCTCGACGTCCAGCTCCTGGTCCTCCTCCTCCGCCTCGGCCTCTTCCTCCGTCTCCATGGCGTCGAACTCGTCGAGCCCGCCGCCGTCGCGTTGTTATCGTCGGCGGTGGATCTCTATAGGCGGCAAGGCACGTGGGTGGCGTTGAGGTGCCAGTTGTGCGGAGGTGCACCTGGGGCCACGAGATTGGCACACGGTCGCGGTAGAAGCTCATGGCGATGTCGAGCGATATCCTCATCACTGGATGGGCCATGGTTGCTGGGGAGGGTGCTCCGCGGTCTTTTGGTGTGCTATGGTTTGGGGGTGGAGATGCAGATGGGACGCACACTGGTCCCATTAAAAAGGACGCAACGAGGTAGGCGAGAGGGTGTCCGTCACTGCCAGGTGGGCCACCAAGGACGGCGCAGTGACAGGGTGGATCAAGGATGACGAGACGTATGTCCCAGACTTGTGACTCGTTTTGGTGAACTCGGCCTGTCCACACACACTCCCGGTCCGATTTGAAGGGACCGTTGGAATGTGTTTTTTACACAAATCGTCCGCCCGGTCCGTTAGAGCAGGCCCAAACTTCCTCTCATGTTCTGGTCCAAGCCGACCTCAGTCGAGGAAAAGATCTCCAAAGCCGCCCCAAAACCTCTCCGGACCACCGCTGTGCCCTAGAGCTGCCGCCGGCGCCTCGTTCCCAAGCCCCTCCGCCTCTCAAGAGCGAGCGCTGTGGCCATCTCCGTTCCCGTGCGACCTCATCGCGTCCCTGCTGCCTCAACCCCGTCCCCAATTTGGGCAATTGGTTTCCGTCTTTCCGAGGTACGAGCATTTTGCTATCCATGATTCGTTAAAAGTTAAAACCCCACTGACCTAGAGAAATGTCGAGTGTGCCGGTGCACACCCGGAACGCCATCTAGGCCCTGCTTCAGCGCATCTTGCTGGGTTTAATTCATTTCGCTTTGATATTCTCAACCAGTTAGTTCTGGTAATTTTGGTAGTATTTTCGTATAAAGATTTGGAGTGATGAAGTGGCAGTTTCTGTATGTGACTGGGGGAAACTAAGAACTTCCTGAGACACTCCGTGGTGGTTTAGGTGTTTTAGTCCCATTTTTACTTGTACTGCAGTATCCCAATCTTTCGATTTAGTCATTGACTCATTGTTTGCCAAATCCCACCAGGAGTACAATTATTGTTTCTGATCTTCTTCTGGCTGCAATTTGCTCATGTTCTGACGTGATAGGTAGATCGAAGAAATGAAAGAGGTGGAAAATACCAGCAAGCTTAAAGCACCCGAGCTGGACTTGGAGGACAATTCCACCACTGCTGTTCTGGACGAGCAGCAGTCAGTGCCTGGCTCGACTGCCAAGCGTCAGAATCTCGCCCGGTCGTGTGTCCATGAGGTTGCTGTCCCCAAAATCTACGTTTTCTCCAAGGATGAGGCCATACATGGGACCCTTTCAAATCCTGTGTTTAATGGGGAGATGGCCAAGACATACCCGTTTCAGCTCGATCCCTTCCAGAGTGTCTCGATCGCTTGCTTGGAGCGCAACGAATCGGTCCTTGTCTCAGCTCACACCTCAGCGGGGAAGACAGCCATCGCTGAGTATGCCATTGCAATGGCATTCAGAGATAAGCAGAGGGTTATCTACACTTCTCCGTTGAAGGCTCTGAGCAATCAGAAGTACAGAGAGCTTAGTCATGAGTTTTCTGATGTTGGTTTGATGACTGGTGATGTGACGCTTCAGCCAAATGCTACTTGCCTGGTCATGACGACTGAAATCCTGAGGGGAATGCTCTATAGGGGCTCTCAGGTGATCAAAGAAGTTGGTTGGGTTATATTTGATGAGATCCACTACATGAAGGATCGTGAGAGAGGCGTTGTGTGGGAAGAGAGTATAGTTTTCCTACCCCCTGCCATCAAGATGGTCTTTCTTTCTGCTACCATGTCAAATGCAACCGAGTTTGCTGAGTGGATATGCAATCTGCACAAGCAGCCTTGTCACGTGGTGTATACAGACTTCAGGCCGACTCCATTACAGCACTCTGTGTTCCCAATAGGTGGGTGTGGTCTCTACCTTGTAGTGGATGAAAATGGTCAGTTCAGGGAGGATAATTTTGTGAAGCTACAGGACACATTTGCAAAGCAACCTAGTCAGTTAGATGGGAGGAAGGTTGGTGGGCCTAAGGCCAGTGGTCGAATTGCGAAAGGTGGAAATGCTTCTGGGACATCTGACATATACAGAATTGTCAAGGTAGGCAGTCACTGACATACCTAGTGCAAGATGAATTCTGGCCTTATTGTGCCTTTTGACTTTACCAACAATAGATGGTTTATGCTTTTGTAAAATTGTATGCACATCTTGTAGTTTACCCCCTGTTTTGTTAGAAGACTAGGGCACTGTTCACGTCACACTTGTAGGTATTCACTGTTTAGTTTTTGCCGTTTTATATTTTGGTTTAATTTCTTATAGTCACATTCCTCCTTAATTTCGATGAATGCTAATCTGCAGTTGATTATGGAGCTCAAGTTTCAGCCAGTCATAATTTTCAGCTTTAGTAGAAGAGAATGTGAGCACCATGCCATGTCAATGTCAAAACTTGATTTCAACACTGAAGAAGAAAAGGATAGCATCGAGCAGGTTTTCCGCAGTGCTATTTTCTGTTTAAGCGAGGAAGATAGAGGTTTACCTGCTATAGAGTTGATGCTGCCTCTTCTTAAACGAGGTATTGCAGTACACCATTCTGGACTGCTTCCAATAATTAAGGAGCTGGTGGAATTGCTCTTCCAAGAAGGTCTCGTGAAAGCTCTCTTTGCTACTGAGACGGTGTGCCCTTTAACCTGATTATCCCACTTGACCTTATACTTATTTATCCCTTTACATGTAGCATATGTGGAATTACATTCCTCAAAGGGACTTGTGGTTTTCGTTTTTGAACTTTGGAAAGTCAGAGAACTAATTTTTTCTTATCTTCTGGAATGCATCTTACTCTCTTTAGTACCAGTATTTAACCGAACATGATTGTTTTTTCCTCGGTTTGCCATGGGGCTGAACATGCCTGCAAAAACAGTTGTATTCACATCTGTCAAAAAATGGGACGGTGATAGTAACCGTTATATTGGTTCTGGAGAATATATACAGGTAAAACCTTTTGTGTATGAAGTAAAGTCAGGCATATGGGCAGAGTTGGTAGATTGGTCGTATGTGCAAGCCCTTCTTACTATAATTTTGTATTTATTTGTAGATGAGTGGAAGAGCTGGTCGACGTGGCAAGGATGACCGTGGCATTTGTATTATAATGATAGATGAGAAGGTTAGGATGTGCCAGTCTTCTGTTGGGATTATCTGTGTTTTTATTAATAAATTTTAGATAGCAGGATGATGGTGCAAGGTGGTTTATTTGTCTTTTTAAACTCAACAAGCCTAATGGACTCTTTTATCAGTACAATAATTTGTTCAAATGCATACTCCATACAGATTTTGCAGTTGTCTATTTGGGTTATTTCAGCATCATGAGATGTGACAAGTGATAATTGCTTTATGTTTGTCTAATGGAAATGGTTGCTATTTAACTTCTAGTCATGGTTCTGATTGCGATAGCTGTTTATCAGTTTCGGTATTTGCACTATAACACTTTCCTCAGTTATTGGTCTGCAGTAACATGTAGGACTACCTGAAGTCATTGTGATCTTAGATATGTTTTCGGATTACTGAACCTTCCCATATGAAAGATACATGACCTGTTCCTAGTTCTCACCTCCGAGTAGTTGTGCTAAGAGGTCATTTTGTTCTGTTGAAGTTGTCTTCCCAAGAGATATTCTTCTTATGCAAATTTATTTTGTTCTAACTTGGTAGTTGGGTCGACATACATTGTGTGCTATTGATAGTGTCTTCCAATACACTTATTTTATTCCATGTTCATGCCTGAATTGCTTGTCATATGAAGACTTATTTTGCGTGTCGTGGTTATTATGCAACGAAGATACTTTCAATTTTTGTTGTGTGCTTACGTGCTTCCTTTAGTTTGTCTTTTGTCAGTTGATCTTGACATAATTTGACTTTGCAGATGGAAATGAGTGTTATCAAGGATATGGTGTTAGGTAAACCAGCACCACTCATCAGTACTTTCCGACTGAGCTACTACACTATTCTGAATTTACTGAGTCGTGCGGAGGGCCAATTTACTGCTGAACACGTGATTCGGAATTCATTCCACCAGTTTCAATATGAAAAGGTTTGTTTCTCTTATCGATGCCTCCCCTGTCTCCTGACATTCCTCGCAATGTCAAAGATTAGCTTCCCTTGCTTTTCAGGCATTACCTGAAGTGGTTCAGAAGATTACAAGGTTGGAAAATGAAGCTACATTGCTGGACTCTTCTGGAGAGGTATGCCATATGCTGTTCTGATTGTAGTATACATTGTATCGCTCTGTTTGACCAACAGTCTTAACACTTGTCCCTGTACAGAATGATCTTGCTGAATATCACAATTTAGTGCTTGATATATCTGAACTCGAAAAGAAAATCATGTCTGAAATGATTAGACCAGAGAGAGCTTTGTTATATTTGGTCCCTGGAAGGCTGGTATGTAACTCTATTTCTCATAGGTTATGTTCCTACCTGAGGATGAGATGTACACGTTCACAAGTCATCACTGTTGTATTTGAGATAAGAAACAGCAATACGGCAGGAATACTTCATCTCCTTATGTTCGCCCATTTGTTTCTTTGTTTAACCGTTGCTTTGTTGTGACTTATGATGTTAGTTTTTTGTAAATTTGCACAAATTCCCTTGCACTCAGCAATTTCCATCATGACAGGTTAAGGTGAGAGATGGTTCAACAGACTGGGGATTGGGTGTGGTTGTAAATGTTGTGAAGAAACCTCCAGCATCTAGTTCTCTCCCTGCTGCATTAAGTGCATCTCGCAGTAATAACTATACAGTGGATACCTTACTTCATTGTTCTTCTAGTTCAAGCGAGAACGGACCGCGTTCAAAGCCATGCCCACCTCGTTCAGGGGATAAGGGCGAAATGCATGTGGTGAGTTGAAGCTCATGCGAAAGGGTCTTATTGTGGTGGCATAACCTCAATTTGCTAGACTATCATTTTATGGTGGTCATTTAAGAATGGCCTAAAATTTATTTTTGACTGATGTTGAGTGTTTTGCAGGTGCCTGTACCGTTACCTTTAGTATCTGGTCTAAGCAGCATTAGAATCAGCACTCCATCTGATCTACGACCACCTGAAGCAAGACAAAACATACTTTTTGCAGTTCAAGAACTAGGAAAGCGTTACCCCCAAGGGCTTCCAAAGCTACATCCAATTACGGTTAAAAATCTTCTTAAACAATGTCTTTTTAGTCTATTGTTAATTTTGCGCTTTGTGTACCTTTTTGCTTACAGAGACCGAAAAATCAAAAAGAAAACTGTAATGTATTTCATCAGGATTTAGATTTACATGTGCACAGCTGCCAGATGAGATATAGAAATATCTGCTTCCTTTGTGTCCGACATAGAAGTATCTGCAAACCCGTTAATGTCCTCTCTAGCTCTATCTTCTGTTGGCATCTCTTCCTGTCATATTTATTTGGTCCAGTTTCTCACAGCATCTTTTCCTAAATTATCATCTGTCATCCTAAAGTGATTTATTTGAATTCATGTTGTTCACTTTGAGTTTCTTGTAATGTTAGGACATGGGTATTGAAGAACCTGAATTAGTCGACTTGATTCATAAACTTGAGGATCTTGAACAGAAACTGTGTTCTCATCCCCTTCACAAGGTATGCTCTTTCAGTTAAGAAATGGCAAGTCCCTTTCTTACTTTGACCCGCTTATTATTTGATATTTCTGTGTATTAGTCTGAGCAAAGTGAACATCAACTGTCATGGTACGAAAGAAAAGCTGAAGTGAATCATGAAATTCAACAACTGAAGTCGAAGATGCGAGATTCACAGGTTGGTTAAATCTTTGCGTACCTGGTCCTTTTTAAACAGCTAATGTGTTCTTACATTCTCCTCCATTCAGCTACAAAAATTTAGGGATGAACTAAAGAATCGGTCCCGCGTTCTGAAGATGCTTGGTCACATTGACGCGGATGGTGTTCTCCAGTTGAAGGGACGTGCTGCCTGTTTAATAGACACTGGGGATGAGCTGCTTATTACTGAACTTATGTTTAATGGTAACTGTTTAGTATGATCCCATGTTTATTTTTTGTTTAATTTATATGCAGTATTGCAACAATATGTTTATGTGAATAGGTACATTTAATGATCTCGATCATCATCAAGTTGCTTCTGTTGTTAGCTGCTTTGTACCATGTGAGAAGTCAAGTGAGCAAATACGCCTGAGAAATGAGCTTTCTAAGCCAATGACGCAACTCCAGGAGGCTGCAAGAAAGATAGCTGAGGTGCATACTTGTTGTATCATCATTATTTCGCCATCTCCCTAGTCTCTATACTTTCTTGGGATCCCTGATCTCTCATTCTTGTTTTAGGTACAACGAGAATGCAAATTGGACGTAAATGTGGAGGAATACGTTGAATCAACTTGTAAACCCTACCTGATGGATGTTATATACTCCTGGTCAAAGGTTTGTCGACTATGCATCTGCAGTTCACGATAAAATAGATTTTCTTGCCTTTTTGGAAAATTTTCAGGCATTTAGATATCTTATTTCGATTGTGGCATGTGATCCTTATCAAGTCTAATCTCCCTCATTAGATGCGATTATACTCTACACCGTTACTGCTACTGCAGTTTTCTCAAACTATATGTCGATTTGTGATTATTATTTTTCACACAGGGCGCCACCTTCGGAGAGGTGATAGAAATGACCTATATCTTTGAAGGAAGCATCATACGGCTAGTTAGGAGGCTGGATGAATTTCTGAATCAGGTACCAGCTATATTCCTTCCCCTTCTCTGCTTGGATTCTATTCCACCTGTTGCCTCCCACTACTAGTACCTAAATCACTTGGACAATCAGAATGTCCCCCCCTTGATTATCCCCTTCGGATTAGTGTGCATGAGAATCAAAATTGTCTGCATTTGGCTATACCCTTTGGATCAATGTGCATGTGAATCAAAAAGCGGCAATGCTTCTTCTAGGGAAATCCCATTAATGTGTCAATGACCATTTACTTTAACTGTGACACAACCGAGTATGACGTACAAGTTGAAGTCTAGCCGGAATCATTCCATGGCTGGATTGCCCAAGAAAAGGTTGAACCAACTTTAATTATTTAGTTCCTGATTTCATAGCCTGGCGTAGTAAATAAGTGGTATTTGTTCAGATGTATAGGTGGCTTATGATTTTTATGTACTACAAAGAAATGTAGCTACATATGTAAATAATTTTCCCCTAGTTCTTTTATCTTCATGTAGTAATTGTGATTGGCATCCACTTCTTCCAAGCCCTTTTCTGTACATAGTCAACAAATTTAAACTTGCCTTGTTTTCCTTGTCGGACCAACTGACTGTGTTAGCCTGTTACCAGCTAAAAGCTGCTGCTGAAGCTGTTGGGGAGGTTAATCTTAAGAACAAGTTTGGATCGGCGAGCGAGAGCCTACGCAGGGGTATCATGTTTGCCAACTCGTTGTATCTGTGATCGTTGGAGCTTCAACAGTTGTAGCATGTGTTAGTAGAGCGAATGCAGTTGTATTCCCTTGTCTCTGACATGGCTTGGAAATGTAGCCCCAGTCTGTGAAAGTGTATGATGTAGCCTTCTACTGTTGTGAACTCCTAGGCATTAATTGTTTCATACTCCCTCCGTTCCAAAATAGATGACTCTCATTTGTCCAAACATGCATGTATGTGGCACTAAAACATGTCCACATAATGCATGTTTGGATAAATAGAAGTCATCTATTTTGGAACGGAGGGAGTAGAAGATTAGAACCCATCTTCATACATACATGTATCCGTCAAGAGGGCGGTAATTTTTGTACGGACATGTATTAGTCAGGAGGAGTATGAATTGGCACAAAAGTTTTATTGTACTCCATCATTATGGGATGATGTGGTTAGGAGGTTTTGGCTGCACTGACCAAAAACTTCTCTTTTCGTCGCGACAGCATGTGTTATGGAATCTGGTTAGCTACCGAAACTTTAAGCAGCTTTATCTATTTACTTGCTTCTATGTCTCCAAATATAAAGCATCTGTAGAAACGGACACCAATCCGGATGGTTTGCAGGCACCATCCATGGAGGGGTATGGTTAAAAATGAGCTGGACCGGCACAGGGAAAGTTGTTCTTTTACCAGCGCCTTGCTTCGCGCTAGCCATACATATTCAGAGACGGTACTGAAGCAATTCAGGGAACAATAGCAGATAAACATGATGAACATTCATGGTTGCATGCCAGGAACTCGGTATACATGATCCCAAATTGCTCAATTTGTCACGAGAATTATATAAGAACGGGCTACAGAGTACGATGTTCAATACCATCACGCTACCAATATCTGGAGCATTTACACGCAGCCTCGACAAGCTACAGTTCAACCAGACAGTACACTAGTTGATCACGTGGAGCTCCTAGATCCAGCCTAGTTCCTTGAGATCTCTTGAAGCACTGCAATTCGTACCAAGTTAGACTGCAGTAAACTTCTGTACCAACTACCAAGGCAAGTTACTATGCAAGGAAACCCTCTCAGACTATTAAAATCCAGATCTAAAATGCATATGAAACACGTGACACCGGGGAATGATCACTCTTGTTGATCAACCACACAATTTATTCTAACAGCAATTTTGGGTGTCTGCTACATCAACATATCATATCAGCTTGTACTTAAGCAGCAATGTTCTTACCTTGTAGATCCTGAGCGATTATATATTCTCCAAGCCAAAATCCCGCCATACATCCCCTTGTGCTGGCTGGCTTTCCTGATCTGTTAGGCATAAATAAATTCATATCACATATTATACCAGACAGTGACCACACTGATAGCAAATATTTCCCATCCAAATTTCTAAATAGTGCCCTAAAGATTGTATAGCATTCGCATTCGACCATTTGCAAATCTCAGAAATGTACTGGAGTGTTACTTATGCCTGGCAGATAATCAGACTTTCAAACTGAGTTCACGGTGTTTTTGCGATCCAAGTTTCTTCAAAGAGCAAAAGATTGCAGCGAAAAAACTATCATCGGGGGACAACATGTTTTTTTGCATCAGAAACCTAGCTCAATACTAGTACAATTTTCTGGATCAGGAAAAAAGATGACATTTGATCAACTGAAACAAGTCACATGAACAAAATTGCTAACAGAAAGCGTGACCTCCAGTCAAACTTGGATCAGGCAGTTGACTGTGGTCAAATAGTTTGCTGTTCAACGAATCAATAAAAATTTGACACCCACATTATACCATCGAGTGCAATAAGAAAGCCAAACAAAATCCTGGTATGAGCGAAGATGTCTACAGGTGATAAATAACTCGGTCTTAATTTGTTAAAAACCCATGCTCAATCGCATGCATACAGCAGCCGAAATAACTCAATCTCAATGCGGCGTCTCCAGCGCAGATAAGGCAGCTCACGTTTTGTTTTTTTCTATTGTGAATCTAAGGGCGCACACCACACCAGCAGGAACAGAACAATAGTCTATAACCGGTGCAATGGAATTCCAGTTTGATGAGATGCTCTAGAAGACTAGAACAGATACATTTCCCTAACTAGCGGCGATGGGGAGAGGATATGGCATGGTACATCCCCTCTTGCCTAATGTCTTTTTTGGCTATAGGCCCAATGTGACGATTCTAGCAGTTTGGTTACACAAAGTTAACCTCGAATCGCAATCTGGACGCTGAGCGGCTGTGCCTAGTACTAACAAGGTAACCCCAACAACATTAATCAACTGTCTAGGTACAACCGGAATTCGCCTCATGATCACGGCCAGATGCAGATCGGAATTGATCTGGAACTCGTCACCGGAAGTCACGGGCTGGGTAAGAGGAACGGATGGGAAGGAAAGGACGAGAGCGTACTTGCGGGCGCTGGTTCCTCCGCTTCCTCGGTCTTCACAGCCATGGCCTGGGGCACGGGTATATCTGCAACACAATTGCGTTAGTGGATCGATTCGGGCTAGTCGAAGGCGGAAGAAGAGAGGGCGCGTGTACCGTCGGCGGGGAGGGTGTCGCGCATCCACTGCTCGTCGACGATGTCGATGAGGATGCCCAGGCTCAGGCTCTGGTCCTGCTCCAGTCCACCCATCTTCTCCTCGGCCGCGTCGTCTCCCCTACTCTCCCGTTGGTCGCCGCCGCCGCTCCTTGGCTACCGGAGGAGTATCCTTGTGGGGTGGAGCGGAGTACTGCGGTTTCCACTGGGACGAAACGAATCAAAGCTGTATTTAGCCGGCCCGTGTGCTTTTGGGCCCGCGTTCGGCTCAAGCTGGGGAACGGGCCAGTGACTCGGCCCGTAGTCTGGTGGCCCTGGAGCCTTCTGGGATTCGGATGGGCACGGATTTTGTTCCTCCACATTTTTTCGACGGTTCAAGGGTACCACACCTTCTTTGTGTAGAAAAGAAATTGCGTTGGGTTACTTGCCACAACACTTTGGATCATCTAGGGGATCGCGCTCCCGTGTCGCACGAGAACTCGTGTCCAACCGACGCGGAAGAAAATGAGACATCTCGGAGGTGACCCCAACCTTATCTATTCGAAGTTCTTCGCCACATCATCCACCACGGGTCTTCCCGTCATGGCAGCCATGGCCGTATCCACCATCCCGGTGAGCCGAGCACCTTTTCCTTGCCTTACTTCTTGATATATAAGAGTGTGATACTCGAGGGTAGAACAGAATAGAAGCTAGTAAAACTTGTTTAATCTACGGATTACAAAACTTTGACCTGGTCCTAGAGATGAACGAGGTATTGGAGTTTGTTTCTCCTGACATCCCAAGGTGGAATGTTCTGACGGAAAACAAGAGCAAATGCATTGGAAGACTCCAACACGCATATGCAACTTGGTGTCCAAAACAGCGGATGGAGATTCAAGAGCAACTGGAAGACATGAACATGCTCAGGAGAATTCCTAAGATCACGTTGATTGCACAGGGGCTTTATTAGTCAAGTTTAAGTTTATCAAAGATAATTCAAACCACAACAACCTGACAAAGTAGATTCACGCATTGACCAGATTCATCAACCGGATGGATCAGATCACAACTAGGCATGGCTAAGCAAGACTCACGGGCTTTAACGATGCGCGCACAAACCAACCTATAGCTGCTAGGAGCAGTGGATCAGGATATTTAGGCGATGCAACAAGTATAGGAGAACTCTATCTAAGACCATAAATACTTTGAACCGCATGCAACATACGAGATTGAAAACACTTTGAAAACCATATATGAGTAGATAAGAGGTTATGCTTGCCTTGGTTATAAGAAAACCATATAAGAATCTTCTGGAATAAGTGCTTGACTTGTCGGTTAAGATCAAGTATTCACCATTGGATTGCTGGTCTTCTCGTCGGAGTCACGTTCTACCGAGGGGGAAACAACACCGAAAGAGAAATAACAATCAACACATGGCATCGATGCAATGCGCAATATGTATGCATGAGCAAGTTAATGCACTGAAATAAAACCCTAAACATGTTCAATGGGTTGCTAGGGTTCGTATGTCGGTTATGCAATTTTACTGAGATTAGCCCGAAATAGACCCTTGAGGGGCACTTCGGGCAATTCTGAAAGTGAGTACAATTTTAGTTTCTCACATGGGTTTGAAAACATCATAGAGAGGTTGCATTTATCATTTTGAGAAATTTGGTATATAACTTTTAATTTTCTAATTTTATTGATTAAAAACTTATTTTTCCATTTTTAAATGAATTAAACAATATTAAATAATGGTCATTTTTTTAACTTTGTCAGCATATATGAAAATGATATATTTGGGTAGATAATATTTTTAGAATCATAACCATACTCTTACTTTATTTTTATGAGTAATATAACAGAAGTTATTAATTATACAAATTTATTCATTTTCTGTAAATAGTAACCATTTTCTGGAAATTAGGAAAACTGGATTTGTGACGTCACAATGATGTCACTGTGACATCATGTGGAGGCAAACTTCTCTGTTGATGAAGCAATCGATCAATCCGAAGCAAATTGGTTCAAACAAAATACACCACGACGGAGAGGAGCTCGAGGGGAGCTGAAGGGTGGTGGCGGAAGGCCGAATGGCGGCCGGATTCCTCGCCGGCGACGAGGTCCGACAGCGGCCGGCGGTGGTGCACGGCATCGGGGCGGTACATAGGCAGAGGGGGCAAACGGAGAGCATGGGGAGGCTCACCACGGCGCGTTGGAGCGGATGGAGTGGTCGGAGACGGCAGGGGCGGACGGAGGCGACGGCATCGAGCTCGACCACCGGCGGCCGGAGCTCGGGAAGATGCGCACGGCGGCGTCTAGGCCATCCCGGCATCTCCAAGTGCTCGTGGAGGAAGAGGAGGATGCGGCGGTCCTGTGGAGCTTCTCATCGAGGCCGTGGGCGGGGTTAATCGGCGGCGACGGAGGATCTCCGGCGAGCTAGGCTTTCGGACGCGCAGAGAAGAGCAGAGAAAGAGGAGGTGTGCGAGGGAGGGGGCTTCTGCGGGGTTAGCTCAATCCATACGGCTCCTGGGGTGGTCATCCCCTCCACGTCGCGGAAGCATGAGGTGGCAAGGGCCACCTCGACGCTGCCCGCGTCCTCTTGGCCGGAGAAGAAGGAGAAAGGAAAAGAAAAGGCCATTTTTGGAATAACCCCCTGGAACTTTTGGAAATCACCAGGATGTCCTTTTCTGCTTTTAAAACAGTACCGAAAACATAGGTTTTGGGGGCCTTTTTGCAAATAGAAAATTTGGCAAAAATACTTTTTGGAAACCTCACAAAATTTCCAACCTCACCATGTTTTGTTTTGGTGAAATTGAAATATTTTTCAATACAAGATTTTGGAAACCACTTTAAGTACTATTTGTGGGATTTTTCTCAAACCATTTAAATTGTTTCAAAACATGGTTAAATTTTTTGTTTTCATGCATGTATGAGATGAACAACACCACACACCCTAATGTTAGCAAAAATGGGATGTTACATTGCCCCTCTCTCTTCCGACAACATCGACATCCTCCCAGCCCTGCCTCTACTTCGTGACGGAGCTCACCAGTCACCGTCGCAATTCCTCTTCCCGGTGTGTCGTCTTGATGCACTGACACCATGGAGGAGGAGCTCCGCCTCAGCCTCCTCCGCAGCGACGACGATGACCACGCCATGGATGCTCTCTCTTCTTCCCTACTCTATGATGTGGAGTAGGGGATGTTGCCGCTGATAGAGGCCGGCGATGATACCAAATCATGGTCGTCACTACAGCAGTCATAATGTGGGTAGTGTTGCAAAGAGACAAAACCGATGCTACCTTGGGCGGAAAGGGATGCTCCCATGGGCGGAGGAAAATGCTCCTGTGAAGTGTTGCAAGGAGATGACTGAAGGGAATATGCCCGAAATAGGATCCATGTACGAAAACCAAGTTTAAACTTTGGTGGACTTACCCGATGATCGCAAGGCCGTTGAGAACAAATGGATATTTAAAAAGAAAACTGACGCTGATGGTAACGTGACCGTCTATAAAGCTCGACTTGTCGCAAAAGGTTTCCGACAAATTTAAGGAGTTGAATACAATGAGACTTTCTCACCGGTAGCGATGCTAAAGTCAGTTAGGATTATGTTAGCAGTTGCTGCATTTTTTGAGTTATGGAATCTAGCAGATGAATGTCAAAACGGCATTCCTTAATGGTGACATTGAGGAAGAGTTGTATATGATGCAGTCCAAAGGTTTTGTTGATCCTAAGAATGCTGACAAGGTGTGCGTGCTTCAACGTTCCGTTTATGGTCTGAAGCAAGCATCCCGGAGTTGGAACCTCCATTTTGATAAGGTGATCAAAGGGTTTGGATTTGTCCAAACATGAGAAGAAGCTTGTATTTACAAGAAAGTGAGTGGGAGCTCTGTAGCATTTCTAGTACTATATGTGGATGACTATTGTTGATTTGAAATGATATAGAACTTTTTAAAAGCATAACAGGTTATTTGAACTGTAGTTTTTCGATGAAAGACCTCGATGAAGCAGCTTATATATTAGGCATCAAAATCTACCGGGATAGATCAAGACGCTTAATTGGACTTCCGCAAAGTACATACCTTGACAAGATTCTGAAGAAGTTCAGAATGAAGGATAGTAAGAAGCGGTTCTTACCAATGTTTCAAGGCAAAATGTTGAGTAAGACTCAATGTCCAGCTACAACAGAAGATAGAGAGATAATGAATAAGATTCCCTATGCTTCAGCCATAGGTTCTATCATGTATGATATGCTATGTACATTGATGTAGGTGTTGACCTCTTTGTTGGCCCGATCTTCACGAATCGACAAGAACGCACGAAGAACACACGAAGAACACGATGAACATGAGATGGGAAATCGAGGGGAAACATGGGCAAACGCGTAGAAACACAAAAGGGGGAAGATAACTCGTGAAGCCTACGAGGAATCGCAAACCCAAGTCAACAACACGCTAATTGAAACCGGTTCCTCTTACCGGCCGGTCCACCGATCCAACAGAAGCCACAAGGGGAAGGTTGGCAAGCGCTACTAGAATCACAAGGTGAGAGAGTAGCTCCTTGGAGAGATCTTGATTCGGTCCTAGATGAACATCATCAACATAGGAGTAGCCTCGTAAGAGGAGTCACCTCACAAGAGGGATACAAGGGCAAAGCCCGAAGTTCTCAAATCATTCCTAACCCTAGATCTGAAAATGGGGAGGACTATATATAGTCTAGTGCCAAGGGGGTAGGTGGGAGGATAAGGTACATGGGTCAAGGCCCAAAAGTGGCTTACAGGCCACGCAGGAGCGGAGGCTCCGGTGGTTTCCACCGGAGGTACCGGTGGATCGAGCGGAGGCTCCAGTGGGGGTCCGGTGGTGGCTCCGCTCTCAACCACCCGAAGGGGTTTTGGGCGGAGGCTGCACCGGAGGCTCCGGTGGCGAGCGTGGAGCGGAGGCTCCGGTGGGAGCACCGGAGGTTCCGTCGGGACTCCGCTGCTGGCTCCGGTGGTGGCTCCGCTCTCATCCACCCGAAGGGGTTTTGGGCGGAGGCTGCACCGGAGGTTCCGGTGGCTGGCGCGGAGCGGAGGCTCCGGTGGATGCACCGGAGGTTTTGCCGCCTGGGGCTTCATGCCTTCGCCTCCTTGCGCTGGTCCTCCTCGTTCGCCTTCCGCGTCTTCTTGGGCACTCGTGGAGGGTTCGAACCTGAGCACACAAAGGGTTGAACCATGAGGTAGCGCACCATCCGCCAAGTCACCGAAAGTGTTGAGCGAAAGGAGCGAGTTCACCTTATTGTGTATCGATGTTGTGCTTGGTTGAATACAGTGGGCTAAATCATCTCCCCCCTTGAAGAAGAGTCGTCCTCGACTCTCGTTCCATCCATTTGTGAGTCGTTGACGACGAAGATGTCGTTGAAGTTGAGCCGCTTGTCGAAGATCATGTGACGGTAGGCTCGTAGTGGGTGTGGTCCAAAGGCGATGACGATCTTGACATGTTCCTCAATGGGTGGATGAGTATGAGCTAGCAGAAGCGGTAGAGTGTAGATGAACTTGACGCATTGGTTGTTGTTGATGCTCGTGTCGAAGTCCATGTACATCGTGGCGGTTGATGTGTAGTCGTGGTGATCATTGTCGTTGACGCGCTTGTCGAACTCCAAGTGCATCTTGGCGAAGGGGATGTAGACGTGGTAGTCAGTATCGTTGACGCGCTTGTCGAACTCCATGCACATCGTGACATGAGGGATGCATGCGTAGAAGTCGTTGATGTTGAAGTGATTGTGATGCGCCGTGTAGATCTTGACTTGAGGAGTGTGGCTGGAGAATGCCTTGTCGTAGAAGCTCTTGTCAATCTCCATGTGGATCATGATGAGCGGAATGTGCTCCTTCCAACTCTTCAAGTCGGTGCCGATGTTCATGTGTTGTGGAGAGCCTTGTATGTGGAGGAGTCCATGAGGTCGAGGATGCTTGATAGGGTCACCAAATCTCTGCAAAATAGACAACAAAGATGGAGAGAAAGTTGGTAAGTCGTTAGTGTCGATAAGCACACATGGGGTTTTGCTCTCAACTCTCATCTCGCTATTGGTGGCTATCATGGCCATGCCTCTAGGAACACTCATGCTTTTTCCACTCATGATGGGCTTGTGGCGCTCACTCACGTGAATGTGGATCTCTCTCTCACCACTCATCTCACTAGAAGCTTTAGAGGGGACACTAGAAGGCTCCAACGTCTTGGCACAAGAGGTGTGCGGGTTTGTCGAAGTCGATGCATTGCTTGTAGTCGATAGTGTCATATCATGGTTGAGCTCCAATAGTGGGAAGGGTGGCTTTCTTGGAGGAGGAGGTAGGGTCATGGCTTGCGTCCGGATGGCACCCACCGGGTTCGAGGCCGGGTCGGCGTCCCCCATACCCGCCCCATTTCACTTGTCGGGTCTCATTTCTTACCATACCCACGACCCGGTCAGGTTCGGGGCCCCAACGGGTACCCATTTAAGGAGCGACAACGACACATGTGGGGAATAAAACAATGTATTATTGGGATAAGGTTGGTGGGAATAGACACGTGTGTACGTGTGTTGTCTTCGGGATTCCAGATTCCAACGCGTCCATGTGATGTGTGAGGTTTGTGGTACATAGCTCGTGGACGTGTGGTTAGGCATAGCATTATTAGGGATATGATTAGGACTTAGAACGGGTCTGCGGGTATGCGGGTACGGGTTTGCCACCCCCATACCCGCCCCATTAGACCTGGCGGGTCGAACATTCTACCAAACCCTCCCCATTTTAAGGCGGGTACCCATCGGGTTTGCGGGTTTCGGGGCCCCATTGCCATCTTTAGGCTTGTGTTGAAGAAGGTTCCATCAAGTTGGAATGTAAGCCATGCCTTGTAGCATCCTCAAGTGGTTGATGATGATGATATCCTTGGCTAGAATGGTGGTTTGAGGTTGGCCTTGTGGAGGTTGGCATAAGATGCTTTGAAGTCAAGTTGTGTGTGTCACCCAATTCGTCGTTACCTCCATCAATGATAGATGAGCCATTGACGCCGACTCGAGAGAGGTTGCATCGTTGGTTCTTATCTTGAGGATAGGCTTGAAGAACTCGTGTCATCACTCGCGATGAATTCTTGGCCTCATTGCAATAGACGCTTTCGCCACCATTGGTTGGCATGTCCAAGGAATTGAGAGCTAGTTGGTGCAAGGCATAGTATTGGCCTTCACTCATGTAGGCATGGTCACCATTTTGGTTGGCAACCATGATCATCTCATTGGTAGCATTGGGAGCTCTCTTGTGGATGGTCGGAGTTGTCACTTGTGTCATTGGAGACGAAGAAGAATAATGCCTTAGAGATGATGGCAAGGGATGAGCCTCTTTCACAATGTGACATGCATCAACGTCTTCATCATAGAGTGGTGGGGCGGTATCCTCATGCGCATGGTGATGTAGATCTTGTTTCATGGGAGGAATAGCTTCACACTCGTGATGTTGTTGTTGCGCTTGTGGAGGGAAGGGAAGCTCATGCTCTTGATCATTAAGGTCATTGTCCTTCCTCAAAGAATGTCGCTCATGGAAGTTGTGGGTTGGTGTTGATGGTGAAGTATCTCTCGCCTCTAGTCTCGATGAAGTAGTGGTATCATAGTGTCCATGGAGAGGATGTTCTTGATCCTTGTCGAAGACGGGGTGCGAAGAGAAAGCACATTCTTGGTGAAGATGAGTTGGAGGCTCCCATTCCTCATGTTGGTGATGATGCGATGGAATTCCGTGGTCAAGTTGGTGCGGTGCTTCATACAATATGGTGGGAGGATAATCATGGATAGCAACTCCATTGGCTTGTTGTTGGTGAGGTCGCTCATGTGGGTCCTCATCAAAAATAGGAAGTGAGAGGCCACTTGGAGAATCTTCGCTTGCTTGTTGGTGACGTGGTCGCTCAAGAGGTTCCTCATCAAACAAGGGAAATGTGAGATCATGGGTAGCATCCGCACCTAGTTGTGGTTGAAGTGGGCGCTCATAGGGGTCTTCATCAAAGAGAGGAAGTGAGATATCATTTGTAGCATGCCCACTTGGTTGTTGTTGATGGTGGTGCTCATAGGGGTCCTCAACAAAGATGGGAAGTGAAGTAGCAAATTGAGCAATCCCACTTGGTTGATGTTGAAGTGGACACTCATTGGGGTCTTCCTCAAAGATGGGGAAAGACAAGCCATATGGAGCATTCTCGCTTGCTTGGCGTTGCGGAAGCCTCTCGTGTGGGTCTTCATCAAAGATGGGTAGCGGAAGCTCAATTGGGTCATCCTCATTGGTTTGGCGGTGGCGGTCATGATGGAGAGGATGGCGTCGGTGGTCATTGTGGTGGAGTTGAGGGAGGCATTCACTAGAAGCCATGTCGAGGGCACCTTCTTTATGATGGCCTTTGTCGAATCTTTGACTCCACAAATCCCTCAGGTGACCCTATCGGGTTTCGACTAGGAGAAGTCATGAGCGCTGGTGAAATCGTCGGCTTGACAGGAGGCGAGATTTACCCATGTTCGGGGCCCTCAAAGAGGTAAAACCCTTACTCCTGCCTTCTGTTGATCTGTATTGGATGATTAGATCGGTTACAGGTTGCTCGAATCGAGAGTAGATCTCGAGTTCCGAGGCTTTTTGGTCGTGCGGTATTACTTGGTCCTCTCCTTGGGGGCTCTCCTGGCCTTATATAGATAGCCAGGTCTCGAGTTCTACCCGGAGAGGACTCAAACCCTAGCTGGGTCGGTTACAAGTTTCCTAACTTAACCCGCAAGCTGATGCGGGTGGGCTTCACATGGGCCTTCTAGAGTACTCCAAGGGCGCTTCCTCTTGGGCCTTGACCTTGGGCCTGAGAAGGGGTGTCCTTACCCGCAGGGTCCAGGATCCATATCTTCGTCAGTAGCCCCCGAGCGTGTGCTCGACTGGGACTTTTCCAGTCGGGTAGACGGTCAAACCTTCCTTATTTTATGGAGAACCGCCCTGACAGTCATTGTTTTTCAAAGGGTGTGTTCCTTGTATCATGGGTCTTCACGCTCGAGTGTCGAGCAATATAAGTGCCTGTTTTTACGGCTTTTTTCACAGAAGGATGTGGCACAGTAGCTTGGCTCTCCCGAGAGATCAGGGCCAATTAATTGCGACTAGGGCAAAAACATTCCTGGCCTACTCAGATTCGAGACCTCCGACTCGAACCCGATAAGGTGATTGTTGCGGCTGGGCCGTTGTGGACTTATCGAATCGAACTTAACCTATGGGGGTACCCGGCGCGTCCGCTAGGATTTTTCTTCGTGTTGTTGACACGGAATTATACCGGAGGACGCAGCTTTCGAGTGCGATTCCAGGCCCAAAAGAGAGATCTTTTCGGGTCTTACCTTCATATTCGAAGAATATGGCATCCGGATGTGCCTAGTCGGCTGAACAATCCAGGTTCTTATGATGTAAAATTATCATGTGTAGGAGAGGTAGGTTCTTTCTACCCGATTGATTTGTTTGAGCTCCATACGAAAGAAATTTCGTGCTGGAAGAAAAGCTAAGCCCATATGAAAGAGTTTTCATGTTCGGGATGCTGTGCCCATACGAAAGAGTTTTCGTGTATAGGGTATTTTTCTCTTGTTCGAAGAGGTTTTGCTTTATGAACTGTTCATGGAAAAGTTGCTTTTATCCGAAGGAATTGATATTCGTACGAAGATAATTTCGCGTTTGAATTTCCAATCGAAAAGATCTTGGTTTTGAATGACGAATGCCATGACGTCATGGCGCACTCCTCTTCTCCCGATGGGACGTGACGGAGTGGCAGCAGATGGTGGCCCACCTGGTCAGCTTTTTGACCGGGAAACGAGACGTCGTTCCCGGTTTTTACGCGAGACGCGCAGTAAATGCGCACGATCTTCTGTTAAGATCGTGGCACGAAACAGCGCTGTCCGCCGCTTTGTTTCATCTTCACGCGTGGCGGCCGTGATAGGCGCCACGTAGCGCATCGTACGGCTGAGATCGTCTCGCTCCGTGTATAAATACGGGTGTTAGCGCTACGGTAAAACTTTCCCAGCTCTCTGTCTTCATCTTCTTCCTTGCGCCCACCTTCGTCTTCCTCGCGCTCGAGCTCGTGCTGCAAGCAATGGCTGGCGGAAAAAGACGCGGTGCTGCCGGCTCTGCATCCGGTGAACCTTCTGCGCAACCCGCGCCCCGCGCCGGCGACTGGCGCTCCCCCAACACCACCGCGAAAAGCATCAAGGAGATGCAGCGGGAGGGGTTGCTGCCGGCGGAGACGGAGAAGCGAGTCCGTCTCGGAAAAAAGGAAGAGGTACCCAATCCTCAATCGAACGAGCGCGTGGTCTTTGTGGACCACGTGACTCGAGGCCTTTCTTTTCCCCTTCATCCCTTCTTCCTCGGGTTGCTGTGTGTCTATGGCATACAGCTTCACGATCTTCCCCCGAACGCGGTGCAGCACATTTCGTGCTTCATCGTGTTCTGCGAATGCTATCTCGGCATTCGCCCGCACTAGGCGCTTTGGAAGGCGCTCTTCAAAGTCCGGATCTTCCGCGAGAGATCACGGGTGGAGTCCGAGCTCGGCGAACCGCTTCGCACGGGCGGCTTCGGGATCCAAGCTCGACAAGAAGGCAGCTACTTCAACATGCATTTCGTCGACTCCGCTCAAAGCTGGCGGAAGAGGTGGTTCTACGTCACCGACAACAGCTCGGGTGGGATTGTGGAGTTCCACCCGTTCGCTGTTCTGACAAGGCGAAAGTCCTGGGGGCACAAGATGTCAGCCGAGGAGACTCAGACCGTTGCGCCTTTACTCGCAAGAGTAGCTGCTCTCCGGGATCAGACCGCGGGAGTCGTGCTCAACGGGATGCATCTGGCGAGCATCTTTTTGAAGCGCAGGATCCAGCCACTTCAACAAAGGCCCTCCGCTATGTGGGAGTATCAAGGCTCAGAGGACCCCAGCCGAGTAAGCCGCGAGGAGCTTTCGAATGTAGAATTCGAGAAGAAAATCGCGGGTATCACTCGACTGAAGGTGGGGGAGAAATTCCCCGATTGCTCAGTTGAAGCCTTCGCCGCTTCAAACCCTCCCCCAGCCGAGGTTAGTTTCTTCCTTTTCGTCTTTAATTGTTCCCTTTTTGTTCTGAGTCCTAGTCGATAAGGTTTTTCTCGTCTTCTTCTTGTCTTTGCAGAGCCTAGCTATGGCGGACTGCTACCCGCCAGCTGCGGGGGAGGCTGCCTCAGAGCAAGTGTCGAGTCATCAAGACGGCGCGATTGAAACCAGCGTCGCCAACGCCTCTTCGAGTTCAGAACACGATTCTTCGGATGACGTTGAAGACTCGAATGGCGCTCCTACGAAATGTCGTCGGGTAGATGAGGACGAAGCTACTTCCAAGGATAAATCCTTGGAAGCATCGCCCAGTCAAGCTCCTATCCATGCGACTCCACTTCGCTCCCTTGCCCCTTCGCCTTCGTTCCCAGTGATGACGCCCGCTTGGAACGCGGACTTGCTGGATGACGACGAGGATGACGAGTAAGTGCTTCTTCCTTAATCTTGGTCGAACATTTTCCGTGCTTCAATATCGATTGTTTCTATCTTTCGGTGCAGTCTGCAGACGATCAGTCCTCGCAGGTACGCCGCTGCCGTTCCTCCCGAAAAGAGGAATAAGGCAAAGGATGCGGGTGAAACTCCCACCGCGGGCACCGTCCAAAATTCCCCCAGAGCAGCCCCCGAAGCCGCGACGGTGGTACGTGAAGCCCCCAGCTTTGCCGCCAGGACTTCTGCTTCTAAGGAAGTGACGGATAGCTACGCGGATCCGCTCTCTCGTGCCACCGGCCAGGTAAACTTCATCTTCTATCTTCAAAAAAAATTTATCGGGTGCACGACAGTGCTCCCGATGGGAGTAGCCCCCGAGGCTGTAGTCGATCGCATGCGATCGGCCACAGGCTCAAAGTCTGGTTTAATTCTTCTTCATGATTTCATTTTTATCGGGTGCACGGCAGTGCTCCCGATGGGAGTAGCCCCCGAGGCTGTAGTCGATTGTAAATAATCGGGTACAGACTCCAATTTAATCCTTTTAACTCTTTCGTCTTCGTGCTTTTGCAGTCGCTTATTGATTCTCTTGCGGCGATTGGTCGCCGCGTCGTTCTCGCCGAGTCGGACTGCGAGTCGCTTCGAGCGGACCGTAGCCGACTTCAGACTGAAAACGTCCTTCTCAAGGGTAAGCTTTATCATCTCCCTGTCTTCAGTATTTCGTACATTCTTGAGTTTTGATAAGCATCTCTTTGCAGCTCGACTTGAATTTGCAGAATCCGAAAAGGTCAAACTCTCTGAGCAGGTAACTGCTCGGGAGGCTGACCTGACGGCCATTCGACAAGAGCTAGAGGCTTCCCGCATGTGTCGTGGGATGATCACGGCAGATGTTACCAGGGGTAACTGATCTTGGGGCAAGTCGACACAAGCGTTTGGGAGAGGGTTTACCTCAGAGGAAAGCAAGATAGAATTCAATCTGGTAGCCGGCGATGAAGTCGCCGAGTCTCCAATCTCGCTTTATAAACTCGATCTCTTTGTGTACAATGGATACTCGATATTCGGCGATATAATTACTACTTGGATCTCTCTTAAACTAAGGCTAGGAGCCGGTTTATAAAACACCCGCACCCCTACCTGGCTTGCCCTCAAAGGCACAACTTGAGTCCTACCCGAACACCGTTTACAAACCCTAACTTTCCTTACCGCAACCCACAATCCGGGTTACGAGGCCTACAAACTTTGGGCCTTCCAGAAGCGTCTTTATCCTTAGCCGGATCCTGCACAACGTCCTTTGGGCCGGGTTATACCATGGGATTGGCCTACCGGGTTATTATCTCCCCATGAGTAGTCCCCAGAATAGCTTGGGCTTCTCGAAATTCCCTTTGAAGCGCACGCTATTCCCTGCAAAGATACCAAACTCACCATTTCACGGGGGCCGGGTTAGGTTGCTTTGATAAACAGCTAGGCCTAACTCCATGGTGGTCACATAGCAACCCGGCTTTTCTCCAGACCCATTACTCGTTTTTCCGATCCGGTAATCACGGAAGAGATTTAGGTCACACCTATCCCGGAAATCTCGTCCAACATTTAACGTATATCTCGAAAAATCCGGGCAGACACGTTTTATCCGCAATTCCCGGTTTTCGCCCATTGGCCTAGGCTTATCCTGCCGCGCTCTATAAATAAGCACTTAGGAGTTAACCTAATCCCAACGACTCATTTCTCCTTCTTCTTCCCTCCGCTTCCGTGCTCGAACTCGCGAAGCACCACCACAGAAACCCTGCGCTCGTCTTTGGATCCGTCCTATTGCAGGCTGCGCTCCGCTGCAATTGGTTCCGCGCCGCCGTCGACCCTCACCGTCGCATCTGCGAGTGTCGGGCCGGTAATCACAAAAGGAGCATTCTTATCACGTTATTCGCCGCCGCCACGCGCTACTCCGACCCCCTCTGGTAAGCTTCTCGCACCCAGCAATTTGACCTTACAATCTCTAGATTTACTCCAGATTGGATCTAGGTCGATCCGCGAGCCGTTGTTCTTACCGCGTTGAATCAAACCGCCTAGATACTTGCTAGCTCCTTCAATAACTTGTTGGATGATCTCACACCACCCCCCTACCGCCATTAATCTCCAATTTCTTTATAAAATCACCTGCGAGCTCTCCTAACCTAGATCCATTTCGTCCAAACTTCCGCGCGTATCATTAACACCCGGAAAATCCTCCTTTTCCAGTTATTTCGCTTGCAGTAGAGACATGGGCAATCATCCGTGCGCCCCAAACTCTCCTCAACACGTAAGTGACCAATGATTTCCACAGCCGTACTCGATACCCGGACACCTCACAATCGGTGCTCCGGGGTGCGTTACCCAGATATTTTTAGTCTTCACACTTTCCGAATATTTCAAACTCGGGTAATCCAACACTTCCGAGACTTATTTCCTGCACCTCTTTTTCTCGCGTTTTGCAGGTTAACCCCATGGCTCCAAAAAGGCAAGGGAAACAACCGGCGCCGGTAAAGACTACCCAAACCATATCGGCCAATTGGGGTCGATCCACAGTAACAAATGCCAAGTTGGACGAGCTGGCCGAACTAGGAATCCTCCCCTCTCAGAAGGACATACACTGGAGGGCACCAGGCGACGAGACCCGCCCCACTCCTGCCGATAGTGAGGTAATTTGCTTCATTGAGCACGTGACCCGGGAATTCCGTCCTCCGGGTCACCCTTTCTTCCGAGAGGTCTTAAACTACTACGGTCTCCGGGTATTTGACATAGGGCCCAATTCCATGCTAAATATTACCCACTTCATCGTTCTATCGGAATCATACTTGTGCGTTCCGCCGAACTTGACCCTTTTTATTGAACTATTCCACTGCAAACCGTGCTGCGAAAGCAGTAACGGAACACTTCTTACTTGCGGCGGGGTATCCATCCAACGCCGCAAGCATTCACCAATGCCAACCCTCAACTTAAACTCCCACGTCAAAAACTGGCAATTGTCTTTCTTTTATTGCCATGATACCTCCCCGGACGGCGAAAGGAAGCTACCGGGTTACTCGGAAAGTCTCCTCGAGCCTTCCGAATCTTTCAGCGCCTTTGCCCCTGACTCGGACAGGGAGGCGATCCAGCCTTTGCTAGCTAAGTTGGCTGTTTTCTCGGCCCAAGGTCTTCTTGGGCTCAACTTGGTGAAGACCTGGGTGGATTTCCGGATCCAACCCAACTCCATCCGCTCCAAGCTGATGCACGAGTACTCTGGGCACACCACAGACGCGCTCCGGTATTCCACTAAGAACTTCGCAACCGGCGACACCATCAAGACCATCAAAGGCTTCCTGACTGAGAAGCTAGAGGTGATAAGGAATATCGCCGGGTTACCCCCATTCACTCGAGAAAACCCGGCTCCAACAGTAAGACCCGGTCCCCACAACTTATTTCAATACTTTAACTTGATACTGCCTCTGACTTCTGCTTTCATCTCCTCAATCATAGGCTGAAGATCCCTTCTGGAGGATCGAAACCTCCCCCCCGTCCAAAGACCCGGAAGTGGAGGACGAACCGGCCGATGACGACGAAGGTGCTTTCCCAAACCTTACCTTAGCCTTTTACCTATACTACTTTCCTATCGCCCATATTTCTTCTTGTCTGATACATACTCGACTTTCAGGGTTGGAGGACGAGGAAGAAAAAGAAGAGGATGACCCGGAGGCCACCGAATCAGACCAGGAAGTCACAGTCGGAAACAAGAGGAAGGCCAGAGGGGTGATTGCAAAGGTTCCTTTCTCCTTCATGTCTTCTGAGCCTTACTCCTTCGAAACTATGCGCATCCTTAATGAACGGTTGTCACACTCACCACTCTTGAAGGATCTCCTCTCGGCTAAGCGCAGGGTAACCCGGAGTTCCCCGGGGGACGATCCCCTTAACCCGGGTATCCCCCCTTCCCCTGCTCACCGAGCCAACATTCCTCCACCTCAGCGCCATCCATCTCCTAACCACCCACGCGCTGGGCTATTCCGGGTACCGCAGCCGGTACCATTGACAACTTCGTCCGCCTCCAGCAGCGAGCTCCCGCCGGATTATGCCATAAACACCGGGTAAGGGTCCTTGATATCTTTTTACACTTATCAACTCTAACATGTACTACTAACCACTCTTTCCTTTTTCCCTTTTAGTGCCCAAGTGACCACCGATGACCCGGAAATTCCTGAAGCAAAAAAGGCAAGAAGAGGAGGAGCCGCATATTAACACGGATGCTGCAGCTGATGAGGAAGCTGAGGACGAGCGAGAACAAGACCCCTTCAAAGAACCAGCTAAGCCGGAGACCGCATCCCCCAAATCCTCTGAAGAGGTAGATGAGGACATTATCTTGGAGACCAAGCCGGGCTCTCCTAACCCGGATACCCAGACGATCCGGGTTTCAACCCCAAAAGCCGGAAAGCTCCTTCAACCAGAAGACCAGTCTGCCGGTCCTTCACGAGTTCGTACTGAAGACATGACGTTTGCCCAAATGCTTGATGCCCTCTACACCTTGAGGTCCGACGAAGAAAATATTTTAGACGCCTTGATAACCAAGCACAAGGTAAGTCCGAGTAATATCATCTACATCCTTGTATAGTCCCCAAGTTCCGAGTGAATTACTGATTGATTTGCTTGGAACTTTGCGCAATGGCTCCAATTAACCCTTTGTCCTTGTGTTATCCATCTAGGACTTTGCTGCGCAATCTGAGAAGAAACTGGCCAAAGCTGCCAAACGTATCGAGAAGGAGACCGCTCTGCGCGAAGCAGCGGAAGCTGAAGCGCGCAGAAGCGGAAAAATCACAAGGAAATACAGAAAAAGGGCTCATATAGCTGAAGATAGGCTGACGTCTCTTTCAGTGCAGATTGCTGATATCTATCGCGTCGCAACCGGTACGATCTCTGAACTCTGGCGATTATGACCCATATTTCATTTGGTTGAATAACCGGATTTCTTACTCGTTACTTTCCTTGCTTTTCAACAGGCCCGAGTGAAGCTGCCCCTGAAGAAGAAGATGATACCGCCAAACTGCAACTGATTAAAGATACTATCCGGCAACTTGGCGCCGGTGTTGGATGGATTCTTGATGAGCTACGACTGCCGTGCGCTGCGCCGGGTAGCATGAAAAAGTTGCTAGAGGCCTGCTCCACCATTCCTGAATGGATTTGGCATTGGAAGCGCTCATCCTGCCGTTTTGGGGTAACCCGGGGACTCGCCCTGGCTAAAGCTTATGTTCCAAAGCTAGAACCGGCCAAAATGATAGCCGGGTTTCCGGAGTTCAATCAGGACGGGTCCAAGTTTTCGCCGAAGGATTTCAAAGCCATTCAAAAGGAAGTTCGTCACCCGGCCAGTGTGATCGCCGATAGCCTGGTCATTGACACCATTCTTCCTGCATATGATGCTAACGACAAAGTCATTAAAGCAGATCGCCCCAAGCCATTCGATATGCTTGCCCGATGGAAGGAAGACGTTGCCAAGATGCGAGAAGAAGCTGCACAGAAGAAGGCTGAAGCCGACTCTGCGCCCGTTACCTCAACACCCGTCGTCCCTCCACCAGCGCGAGCGGGCGGCGCTACTGATCCGAGTAGGGCTGCTACCCCAAGTGACAGCAAGGGTAAGGCCAAGATGGACCCGGCGGCCTAGAGTACCGAGTAATATCTGCCACTTCGTACTCGTTAGTCGACTGATGTGCCGTTGAAACAATTATTATTTGAATGGTGCGCTTGTGCGCCTTTGATACTCTTTGGTGAAATTTTGTAATGCACTCTAAGCTCCTGATGTGCCTTGTGCCTCTTCTGGCTGAAATCTATCTACTTTTGAATTCGTTTGCTCTTGATATCCAACCTTCTTTATCGTTGATATGCAACTTTCTTTGTTCTTGATATCCGAAATTCTTTTACTTTTGATATGCAACTTTTCTTTGTTCTTGATATCCAACATTCTTTATTTTTCCCTTTTTGAGACTCGGCATCCGGGTTATATGGGTGTTTATCAAGCGGACTTGCTTCTAAGTCCCCAAGTCCCCAAGACCCGGATGTTTGGGTTTGTTGGAAATTAAACAACTAAGCAATTTTTCCCTTCCAAGACCCAAGTCCCCCTGACCCGGTCTTCCGGGTCTAGGGCACGTGATTTTTTGGAGGAGAACAAATTGCCTACTGCTAAATTCGCAAAGGCCCCAGAGTCGTTTCACATGGGGTTTGAAGTTATGCTTAATAATCATTGAGTTTCTGGCTATTAGCCTTGTACTCTACATAACTTGTGGTTTAGATGACCCTTTTGACTATCTTGTACTGTAAGCCGGCTTTCGCGTGGATACCATGTTATTACATCTATGCGAAAACGAGGTCAGGCAAGTCCCATTGGGCTTCATGGCTGCCTGTAATCGTAAGCGAACAAATCATGCCACTTTAGTGCGAGTCACATCGAGCTTAAGTAAGAATAGCCAAGAAATTTGGACTTCTTTGTCCGATTATAAGATTGCAGCCGTACTCGTTTACGAGTAATCGGCCCTTATAACTCATAGGCATCGAGGCCGGGTCTTTTGAGTTTGCAACTGCGCTTATCCAAGCAACCAGCCCTCAAGACCTAAATATACGCATCATGCTGAAAGTACAAGACTCAATTTATAATCACCTCTATTCTCGATAATCACCTCTTTATTTGATATGAAAAATTAGGTCAGCAAGCCGCCTCATTAAAAACCCGTCCAGTCCCCAAGGGTGCCCTGGATAGGAAAAGAGTGCGTCTGAAACCTGCTGCCTGTTACATCATTTAATTCCACGTGCCAATATGATCCTTGTTAAGTATAATACGGGCGTAGCTAGGCCACGTTCCACGGTCTGTCTCTTTCTCGCATAGACGAAGTGGTATGAGCGGTGTCATTAACCGTGGCCGACTCTTCCCTTGCGTCTACCAAGTAATATGATCCATTGTGTAAATTCTTGCTTATGATAAATGGTCCTTCCCATGGTGGTGATAACTTGTGTTTTCCTTCGTTTGACTGAACCAGACGCAGAACTAGGTCTCCTTTCTGGAAGACCCGGGTTTTCACACGCCGGCTGTGATACCTCCGTAGATCCTGCTGATATATCGCTGATCTTTCCAGAGCTTGTTTCCTTTGTTCTTCTAACATATCCACGGCGTCCTGCCGGCTCTTTTCGTTCTCCACTTCGACGTATGCTGATACTCGTGGTGAATCATGAATAATATCACTCGGTAGTACTGCCTCCGCGCCATAGACCATGAAGAAGGGTGTCATCTGAGTAGATCTATTAGGCGTAGTATTGATGCCCCAAACCACAGAAGGGAGTTCTTCGACCCATGCGCCAGCTGCCCTGATACAGGGGACTCGTAATCGTGGTTTTAACCCGCGAAGCAATTCTTGATTTGCCCTCTCCACTTGTCCGTTGGCCTGCGGATGAGCCACTGACGCGACGTCAAGTCGGATTCCATTGTTTCCATAGAACTTCTCCATCTCACCAAGGGACATGTTGGTTCCATTGTCGGTAATTATGCTGTGGGGATACCCGAACCGGTAGATAATCCTCTTCAGGAACTTGACTGCTGTGGCTGATTCGCAATTAGTAACTGGCATAACCTCAACCCACTTGGTAAACTTATCAATAGCCACCAAAAGATGTGTCTTCTTGCATGGTGACATATGAAAGGGGCCAACCATGTCCATACCCCAGACGGCGAACGGCCAAGTTAGCGGGATGGTCCGTAATTCCATAGCCGGTACGTGGATTTGGCGGGCGTACCTTTGACATCCGTCACACCTTGCTACTAATCGTTCCGCATCTGCCAGAGCCGTGAGCCAGAAAAACCCGTGTCGATAAGCCTTGGCCACAAGTGACCTTGTAGACGCGTGATGCCCACAATCGCCTTCATGAATCTCCTTGAGGATCTGTCGGCCTTCCTCTGGTGCCACACAGCGCAGGAAGACCCCCGTGGCGCTTCTCTTATATAACTCCCCAATAATAATAGAATATCCCTTTGCTCGTCGCAAAACTTGCCTCGCTAATACCTCCTGCTGCGGCAACTCGCCTCGTGATAGGTAGGCCAAAAAAGGTTCTGTCCACTCGGGAATAGCGTGTACAGTGGCCACGAGCTCCAAGCCCGGGTCTTGATTTGCTAGCTCTTCCTCAGACTCTGTTTTAACTGATGGTCGCCATAATTCGTCCAAAAATACTTTAGGTGGAACCGGTTCTCTGCGCGAGCCGAGTCTGGCTAGGGCGTCGGCTGCCTCATTTTTTCTTCTGTCTATATGCTCCACCTCATACCCGGAAAAACATCCGGCTACCCTATCGACCTCTCTGCGGTATGCCGCCATAGTTGCATCCTTTCTATCCCAAGTTCCTGATACCTGTTGTACCACAAGATCCGAATCTCCAAAGCATCGTATCCTCCTGATGTTCATCTCCTTAGCTATTTTTAAGCCATGCAATAGGGCCTCGTACTTGGCTACATTGTTGGAACAATCAAAGTGAATCTGTAATACATAACTCAACTTGTCTCCTTTGGGTGACGTTAGCACCACTCTAGCTCCTGAACCCTCGTATTGTTTCGATCCATCAAAATGCATGATCCATGACTCGGAGTTTGGAACTATGGTAGCCATGCCTGTGTGTGTCCAATCATTGACAAAGTCCACCAGGGCCTGTGATTTGATTGCCGACCTAGGCTCGTAGCTGATGTGATAGTCCCCCATCTCTATCGCCCATTTGGCTATTCTTCCGGTTGCATCCGAGTTTCTGATGATATCCGCCATTGGTATTGAGCTAACTACTGTTATAGGGTGCTCCTGGAAGTACGGCTTTAGTTTCCGGCTGGCCATGAAGACCCCGAAAACCAGCTTCTGCCAATGCGGGTAACGCTGTTTCGCCTCAGACAATACCTCGCTGACATAATAAACCGGCCTCTGAACCGGGTAACCCTTTCCGTCCTCTTTGCGTTCCACGACCACTACTGCACTGACGGCTTTGGGGCCGGCCGCAACATATAACAACATAGGTTCTTTAGGGCCCGGGGCTGCTAATACTGGTGCTTCAGATAACTGCTTTTTTAGTGCCTCGAATGCCTCATCCGCCTCTTGATCCCATACGAATTTGTCGGATTTCCTCAAGAGCCGGTACAGGGGCATTGCCTTTTCTCCCAACCTGGAGATAAACCGGCTCAAGGCTGCCACGCAGCCCGTAAGATTTTGGACCTGCTTCATATTTTCCGGCTTTCTCAGACTTTGGATAGCTTTGATTTTGTCCGAGTTTGCCTCAATTCCTCTCTCGGAAACGATAAAGCCGAGTAACTTCCCAGCTGGAACCCCAAATACGTATTTTGTCGGGTTGAGCTTCATCTGATATCTCCTTAGATTTTTGAACGTCTCCTTTAGGTCGTCTATAAATGTCTCTGCCTTCCTGGTCTTGACAACCACGTCATCCACGTAAGCATGGACATTGCGTCCAATTTGGTCTTCGAAGCACTTCTGAATGCACCGCTGGTAGGTTGCGCCTGCGTTCTTCAGTCCAAACGTCATTGTTTTGTAGCAGAAGGCTCCAAAAGGGGTTATGAACGATGCTTTCTCCCAATCCTCCCTTTTGAGTTTAATCTGATGATATCCTGAATATGCGTCCAGGAAGCACAACAAGTCGCTCCCAGCTACTGCGTCTATTATTTGGTCTATCCTTGGTAGCGCGAACGGATCCTTTGGGCAATGCTTGTTGAGACTTGTGAAATCGATGCACATCCTCCACTCGTTGGTCTTTTTCATTACTAGAACCGGATTTGCCAGCCAATCCGGGTGGAACACTTCCATGATGAAGCCTGCTGTTAATAGCCGCGCAATTTCTTCGCCTATTGCTTTCCTTCTTTCCTCATTCATCTTTCTCAAGCCCTGCTTCACGGGCCTGGCCTTGGGATCCACATGCAAACTATGCTCTGCCAACTCTGTGGGGATACCCGGCATGTCGCTGGGTGTCCAGGCGAATACGTCCGCATTAGAGCGAATAAACTCCACCAGCGCCTTTTCCTGCTCGCTTTTCAAATTAGACCCTACAGTAAACTGCCTGGTGGGATCACCTTCAACAAAATCTACTTTCTTGGTGTCCTGTGCTGCCTTGAATTTCACTCTTTCATCCTCAGAATCGGGCCTTCTCAATGCTGTTCCATCATCCGGATCCACCTGGGATCGGTAATACTTGAGTTCTTCTTTTCTGCAAGCTTGCTCAGCCATCACTGAATCTCCTTCATCACACTCGGCCTCTATATCCCTACTTCCTTGTATGGTGATGGTCTGCTTAGGACCCGGGATTTTTAGCTGTAAATATACGTAACACGGTCTGGCCATGAACTGAGCGTAGGCCGGTCTTCCGAACAACGCATGATAAGGACTACGCAACTTGACCACCTCAAACGTGAGCCACTCAACTTGATAATTATCCACTGACTCTCCAAAAGCGACCTCCAATGTGATTTTTCCCTCAGGGCGCGCTGAGTGACCCGGCACAATTCCGTGAAAAACTGTTGAACTTTTCTGCAGCTGGGATTCTTTGAGGTTCATGCGCAAGAAGGTTTCCCAATACAAGATGTTAATACTGCTTCCCCCATCCATCAAGACTTTTTTCAACTCGTAACCATTGACCCGCGGTGCGACCACCAACGCCAAGATTCCTGGGCGTTCTATTCCTTCCGGGTGATCCCTTCTGCTCCACGTTACTTCCTGTTCCGCCCATCTCAGGTATCCCGGAACGGCCGAGGGAGCCGAATTTACCGTTTGCTTTGGTGTTTCTTTATCCCTGCTAGAAGTTCCTGTAACATGCACATGATATTGTCCTTTTAAGTCAAACGTACGTAACATACCGACGAAGATGTTGATCTCGCCGATTGTCACGACAGATCCGGATTCGAGGTGATCCGATTCTGGCCCCCAGCCGGAGTCGTCCACCACCTTCTCTCCTTCATGGTCGTCGTAGACTTCTCCGACGACGAGGTTCCTCATGCTTTTCCAAGCTTCTCCCGTGATGTAAACACCTTTGGACGCAGGCCCCACGGTGGGCGCCAACTGTCGTGGGATGATCACGGCAGATGTTACCAGGGGTAACTGATCTTGGGGCAAGTCGACACAGGCGTTTGAGAGAGGGTTTAGCTCAGAGGAAAGCATGATAGAATTCAATCTGGTAGCCGGCGATGAAGTCGCCGAGTCTCCAATCTCGCTTTATTAACTCGATCTCTTTGTGTACAATGGATACTCGATATTCGGCGATATGATTACTACTTGGATCTCTCTTAAACTAAGGCTAGGAGCCGGTTTATAAAACACCCGCACCCCTACCTGGCTTGCCCTCCAAGGCACAACTTGAGTCCTACCCGAACACCGTTTACAAACCCTAACTTTCCTTACCGCAACCCACAATCCGGGTTACGAGGCCTACAAACTTTGGGCCTTCCAGAAGCGTCTTTATCCTTAGCCGGATCCTGCACAACGTCCTTTGGGCCGGGTTATACCATGGGATTGGCCTACCGGGTTATTATCTCCCCATCAGCATGCAATCAGAAGATTTTGGTCGACAGCTTGCGGATGCGCGGAAGTCCTTGAAGGAGTTAGAGAAAGCTGGCAGTAAGGCCGACAACGACATTGTCGGGTTCCTCCGTCCCCTCGCTGAGCGTTTCGCGGGTAAGTGTGTTGGGCTTTTTGCGACTTTGATTCTTCATTTCGCTGTACTTTGCTAAGTATTTTTTTTTCTTCTTTTGCAGGTTTTCTGGATGTTCCTCTAGAGATCCCTGGACTCCAGCTGGTGGATGTGGTAACCGACACACTTGCCCAGCTTAAAAGGCACGCTGATGGAGTTCTCTCCATGATCAATGATGCTACTCAAGTGCTGGTGCAACTGCACGGTCGCCTCCTCGCCAACGCCACTCCTGCACCCGCGCTAGATGATCTGTTGAAGGTCTTCTCAGAAGGCAAACTTCTGGATGCCTTCGCGGTCGCACAGGCGGAGTCTGGTGCGAAGACCGCGATACAATTTGCTTTGGCGCACGGAGTCGAAGGTTTGGAGGAGGCGTACACATCTCGTCCAGTCGACCCCTCCACGGGCAAAAAGGTACGGCTCTCTCGTTTTGGCGAGCAAGCCGCTATTCTTGCTCGGAAGCTGTCTGAGATCTTTGCTCGACTGCGGGGAGGGGCGACTGCTGCCAGCGGGAGCACCAATGTAGCTTCATAGTTTTTCTTTTTTCTCCTTGAATGTAATGAACCTTGGGATGTATTCCCGTACCTTTGTTATCTTTAATCGAAGAATTCATCTTGCAATTCATTCCCTTTGTTTGTGCATTGTCTCCCGATGGGAGTAGCCCCCGAGCGTTTGTCAGATATGCGACTAGAATTGACTCGAGTAGGGCATCTTACTTCTTTCGTTTTATTCTTCCAGGCTACTGGGTTTGCCGCGGAAACTTCGGGTGGATGTGGTACTCCAGTAAATCCACTTGTTGCCGCTGTTGGCACTTTTGCGGGCCTTCGTGATAAGGTCCAGGAGGGTGAGCGCAAGCTAAAAGCTATGCGCGGGATAGCCGATGTGGCGAAGTCCAAGCAGAAATTGGCAGCTGAACGCGAACAATTTCTGATGGATGAGTTGGCTGTAGTCGCAAGGGACTTGCTTTGTAAGTAGTGCAGCCCCCGTGCCTTTTTCTTCCTTGTTTCCTTATCTGACTGAGTGTGTTTTTGCTCTTCAGTCGTTAATCCAGATGACAGGGAAGAAAAGCAGTGGGTAGAAAATCACATCCTTCAAGAGGCTAGTAGCTCCAAACCTCACGCAAACAATTTTTGGTCTGATCGCAGTCGGGGTTTTGTGATGGCCACCTTGAAATTTCGAGTCCTCCAGGCGAGAATTCTTGTGAGTTCTTTTCACGAGGTCTTGGTTGCGATGAACGCTGCATTTTACCCACTTGAAAAAGGTCCCGAAGACTGGGGTTATCTTCTCAGTTTGTTTGGACGTGAAGGAGAAGTTTGCGCGTGTGTGCGCAATCAGATGACGTGCGGCGCGGTTGTGGCTCTCTCTTTTGACCGCATATGGCATCCTGAGATAGATGTTAACTCCGTTGCTCGGCGCCCAGATTATGCAATCGAGGATATCTCGCCGTACTATGATGTTGTACGTCCTGCAGCGGAGAAGATTGTCCGAATGACCTCTGAAGAGGTAGATAGAGTTTTGGCGACTGAGAATGCTCAGCGCTTTGACTGATTGCCGGATGTAAATATCCTGTAATCTGTTTATAGTTTGTAAAAAACTGTTGTAAGGTGTATAACCTTATATTTGATGATGTTTCTTTGTGGTGCTTAGTTGTAGGGTAGCCCCCGTGTGTTTTAAGGGGTGTGTACCTGTAACTTGTAGCATGTAAAGAACGAGAAGCTTCGAGTGAATATGATGAAGGAATCATGTCTTTATTGCAATGACTGAGAAGCCATGTATTCGAACTACAGGACTGGCTAGTATAGCCTTATTTTTGTTGTGATAACAAGTAAACCTATGGATAAAATTTGCGGAGGTGTGCAATGTTCCACGGATTGGAGTAGATCCCTCCGGTCGCCGGATTCTTTAGCCTGTAGGCTCCGCCTGGGATGACTTCGTGTATAATGAAGGGTTCTTCCCAAAGTGGCTCGAGCTTGTGTCCTTCCTTCTGTTTGAGCCGCAGCACCAGGTCCCCAACCGCGAATGCTCTGTGGCGTATGCGGCGACTGTGATAGTTGTGCAAGGATTGCTGATATACCGCGGATCTTGCGAGTGTGATGTCTCGCATTTCGTCGAGTGCATCCATATCTTCTGCGAGCGCCCTGTTGGAAGTTTCTTCGCTGTAGGCTACAACTCGTGGGGCGCTGAATCGAACGTCCTCGGGAAGGACTGCTTCTGCCCCGTATACCATGAAGAACGGCGTGTACTTCGTTGATCGATTAGGAGTTGTGCGCAGGCTCCAGAGTACGGAGGGTAGCTCTTCCGCCCAATGTCCTGCGGCGGGGTGTAGACGATCGAGTAGTCGCTTCTTGATGCCAGACGAAACTAAGCCGTTGGATCTTTCGACTTGTCCGTTCGTTTGCGGGTGAGCGACTGAGGCAAACTTGAAATTGATGCCTTTTTCCTCGCAGAACTGTTGTGTCTCCTTTGCTGTGAAATTTGTACCGTTATTTGTAATGATGTCGTGTGGCACATCAAATCTGCATACAATGGAGTCGAGAAACTTGACGGCGCATTGGGCGCTTGCTGAGGTTACTGGCATAGCCTCGATCCATTTGGTGAACTTGTCGACTGCGACCAGCAAGTGTGTGTATCCACCTGGTGTGGACTTGCGTAGTGGCCCAACCATATCTAGCCCCCATTGTGCAAAGGGCCAAGCTATTGGTATCATGTGTAATTCCATAGCAGGGGCGTGTGGCCTTGGTGCGAATCGCTGGCAGGCGTCGCATCGTTCCACCAGGCTTTTTGCATCGTTGGCTGCTGCTAGCCAGTAAAATCCTGCTCAGAAAGCTTTTCCCATTATTGTTTTCCAGCTAGCATGATGTTCGCAATCTCCTTGGTGTATGTCCTGGAGCAATTCCTTGCCATCTTCGGGTGCGATGCAACGCTGAAGTATTCCCGAGATACTTTGCTTGTATAATTCTCCATTGACTACTCGAAAGGACTTGCTACGCCTGATTATCTGTCGAGCCTCACGTGGATCGGCCGGGAGCTGTCTGTTGAGCAGGTAGTCGAGATATTTCTGCGTCCAGACTGGCTCGACCAGGAAAACCTGTCGTGATATATTGTGAATAAGCTCGATAAGCGCGACCTGCGGGCTGACCTCTGTTTCTGGCGCTGCTGCAGCTTTCTTCACTTTGACCGATCGCTTGATCATCCGTTCGAAGTATATTCCTCGCGGTATGGGTGTATTTGTGGAACCCATGTTTGCTAGTCTATCTGCTTCTTCGTTGCTAGATCTTGCAATGTGCTTCAGCTCGCAGCCTTTAAAGCTTCCTTCGAGTAGATTGTACATGTCACGATATGCGACCATGTTTTCAGCAATGGCGTCGCATTCTTTCATCGTCTGCTGCACTATGAGATTGGAATCACCGTAGATCATTAATCGGGTAGCTCCACAGGCGATTGCCATCTTCATCCCGTGCAACAGGGCTTCATATTCTGCGTCGTTGTTCGAGGCTGGATCGTCTGGTGGAAAGTCCAGTCGCAGGACGTATTGCATCTTGTCTCCCCGAGGTGAAATAAGAACGATTCCAGCTCCTGCTCCTTCGTTTCTCTTGGATCCATCGAAGTACATTATCCAATTGCTCGTGTACTTGGGTGGTCCGGGCGTTTGTAGCTCTGTCCATTCGCTGAGGAATTCCACGAGTACTTGAGATTTGACTGCTTTTCGTTCTGTATAGGTGATGTCCCAGGCGCCCAACTCGATGCTCCATTTTGCTATTCTTCCGGATGCCATAGGGTTGTTCATGATTGTCCCGAGTGACGCATCATTAACCACTGTAATGGTATGTTCCTGGAAATAATGTTTGAGCTTTCGGGCTGTGAGAACAACTCCATACGCCAACTTCTGATAATGAGGGTATCGTTGCTTGCATGGCGAGAGCACTTCGCTGATGTAATATATTGGTCGTTGGACTCCGTACGCTTTGCCGTCTTCAGGTCGTTCGACCACGATTGCTGTGCTGATGACCTGGTTTGTAGCGGCTCCCTTTCTTGCGGTGTTGCAAGGACGCGCCTGCTTTGCAACGATCGCTTCAGGTCTGCGAACGCTTGTTTAGCTTCGGGTGTCCACTCGAATTTGTCCATCTTCTTCAGTAATTTGTAGAAGGGTAACGCTTGCTCTCCCAATCGTGCGATGAACCTGCTTAGGGCGGCTAGTCGTCCTGCGAGCTGCTGGACTCCGCGTAGATTGGTTGGCTCCTTCATAGTCAGGATGGCTTGTATTTTCTCCGGGTTGGCTTCAATGCCTCTGGCGGATACCAGGTACCCGAGGAGTTTTCCTGCAGGGACGCCGAAAACGCATTTGGTCGGATTGAGCTTGATCCGATATGCATTAAGGGCGTCGAACGTTTCTCTGATGTCCTCGAGGAGTGTGTCCTCTACTCGAGTTTTGATGACGATGTCGTCGACGTACACTTGTACGTTTTTGCCAATGAGATTGGCGAGGCATCTTTGCATGTAGCGCTGATATGTTGCGCCTGCGTTCTTCAGCCCGAAGGGCATTGTCGTGTAGCAGTAGACACCGTGTGGTGTGATGAATGCCGTCTTCTCTTCGTCTTCCCTTTTCATTCGGATCTGATTGTATCCCGAATAGGCATCCAGGAAGGAGAGGCGTTGGCAGCCTGCCGTAGAGTCCACGATCTGGTCGATTCGTGGTAGAGGAAAGTTGTCCTTGGGGCAGTGCTTATTCAGCGATGTGTAGTCGATGCACACCCGAAGGATATCCGTGTTCTTCTTGGGGACCAGCACCGGGTTTGCCAACCAGGTGGATATCTTGATCTCCCTAATAAAGTTGGCGGCTAGCAGTCTGTTTATTTCTTCTCCAAGCGCCTTCTGCTTGGGTTCTGAGAATCGTCGAGTCGTCTGTTTGATGGGTTTGGCATTAGGAAAGACTTCGAGTGAGTGCTCGGCAAACTCCCTGGGTATTCCTGGCATATCTGAGGGCTGCCAGGCAAAAATTTCCCAGTACTCACGGAGGAGTTTGACGAGCGCGCCTTCCTATGCTAGCGAGAGGGTTGTGGAAACCATCGCGGTCTTGGCAGAATCCGTCGGGTGCACTTGGTGCTTGCGGGTGTCGCTGTTGGCGCTGAATTCCAGTTCAGGCGTGTTTTTCTTCGTGAGGGGCATAACTGAGTGGTCCGTGGTTTTTGCCAGCTCTTGAAGTTCTTCTTGCATCCCGAAATATTTCGCGATCTCATTGAATTCTATGTCACACTTGTCTGACTTCTGGAAGTCTCCGTCGATGGTGATCACACCGTATTCGCCGGGTAGCTTGAGTTTCAGGTACGCGTAATGTGGTACTGCCATGAATCTGGCGAACGCTGTTCGGCCAAGGATGGCGTGGTACTGTGAGGGCCAGTCGACGACTTCGAAGTCCAGGAATTCCCTTCTGTAGTTGCTTGGAGAGCCCAGTACAACTTCTAAGTTGATTGTTCCGAGTGGACGGATTGCCTTGCCCGGAACTATCCCGTGGAAGGATGTTTCTGATTCCGTTAGGCCGTCCAGGTTCTTGTTCATTCGACGGAGTGTATCCGCGTAGATGATGTTGATGCCACTGCCACCGTCCATGAACACGCGGGCCAGGTCGTAATTTCCGATTTGAGCCTGGATGACGAGGGCGGCGTGTCCTGGTCGATAGACTTGTGGTGGATGGTCTTTCTTCGAGAACGTGATGGGCTGATCTGCCATCTTCCGGTACTCGGTCTTTGTTGGCTGTGTCTGCACTGCCATGCATAGTTTCCTCGTGTTAGTCTTTTGAGCTCTGCGAGAGGGGCATACCTTCTGTATCATCGCGAGTTGTCCTGCCGGGTTCGGGTATGCATTGGCTCCATTGTTTTGTGGTGGTGGCGCAGGTAGTGCGGCTAGCGCCATGTTTGGATTTGCTGGTGGAGGTGGTGGTGGAGGCGGCTGGAATTGTTGTCCTCCTCCTGGCAGCGGCGGGTAGTTTTGGGTGGATGCAAATCTTTTCCTCGCGAGAGCATCCGAGATGTCAAGAAACTTTCGGCAATCCTTGAGAAGGTGTGTTGCCTTAGTTTTGCCCGTGCGCTTATCTGTAAACAGGTGTAGCGAGCAGTATGCATCGAGATCCTCCTCGGGGGATTTTTCTTCTGCCTTTGGTTTCCACTCGCGACTTCCACGGCGACCAGAGTCGCGGTTTCGCGTGAATTCTGCCGCCACTATTTCCTCCCTGTCCTCGTGGTCGTAGTATTTCCTTCTCTTTCTTCGTCCATGGCGGTCGTCCTCGTGTGCGGGCGACGATGCTCTTTCATTGCGCACCGCGTCTTCTCCGTTAGCCCATTTTTCGGCTATAATCATTAGCTCTCCAATGGTTTTGGGCGCAGCTCTGCCTAGCTCTTCTCCAAACGCGGTTCTTCTCGCCCCTTTGGCGAAGGCCTCAATCGCTACCTCTTCCGAGATGGTTCCTGCGGTGTTCCTGAGTGTGGTCCACCGCTGGATATATTCTCGTGTGGATTCGCCACTCTTCTGTTTGCATGCTCGTAACTCTTCGATTGTGGCTGGCCTCTTGTACGTCGACTGGAAATTTTTGCAGAAATCGCGGTGCAGGTCGTCCCACGATGCGTAGCAAGATTTGGGTCTTCTCTCCAGCCAACTACGGGCCGCGCCTGTAAGATGCAAATTGAGGTATTGCATGGCTGTGTTCTTGTTCTCACGTTGGCATTTTACTGCCGTGAGGTAGTCGCTTAACCACTGGGAGGGCTCGAGTGAGCCGTCGTATTTTGTCACCTCCGTGCTGAGCTTGAACCTCTTGGGTAGAGGTGCTTCACGGATGCTGCGAGCGAAACAGAGTGCTCCACAGGTTTCGTCGTCCGAGGACCTGGATGAGGAGCGTTCGCGATACCGTGAAGCTCTCGCCCTATCCACCTTCTTTTGGGCGAGATCTGATCGCGCGTCGTATTCGGACCGGTCGCGGTCGTTGTCTTTCCTTGGTTCTTTGCTTCGCTTTCTCGAGCGGCTGCTGTGGTGCCGCGAGCTTTTGTCTCTCGGGTTGTCGTCGATGCTGCTTCGACTATCGCTGCGGCGGTGGGCTTCTTTTCCCCGACCACGTCGTGGCGATTTGTCTTTTCTCGGGGATGAACTTCTATGCCTGCGGGGCGTTTCTTTATCCTTGTTCTTCTCCTGTCGCTCCTTCTCCAATTCTTCTTCGGTCTTCTTGCGATCGTGAGAAGCGAGCCTTGCGGCCGCCAATCCTAGTCCTTTGCGAATTTGTTTGTACTGTTCCACCCGAGGGTCGCTTTCCGTCGGTTGGTTCATCTGCATGTAAGTTGCTGCGGCTAGGATCGCGGCAGCTGGGGTTTGCGGGTAGACGTTGCCATCATCGTCGACCCTCATGAAGGAAGACGTGGTCGACCTGTCGGTCGCAGTCACGGATTCATGGCCCCTTGATGATGTTGCGTGTCCCTTCCTCGCGGGTCGGGTACCAACCGAGGGTGCAAGGGACTGTTCGACGCGCCGCAGGCTTGATTCGTCCGCCGCTCTTCTGCGACGGGCTAGATCTGCCCGGGCTTCTTTGATGTTTGAGGCCGCTCTTACTAGGTGGTAGTGGTAGGCGGTTAGGTCTTCTTGTGAGGCTCCTGCCGCGGGTGGCTGACTCCGCCGCATGGCCTCCTTGGCCCTTTTCCAGGCCTCCCGCGAAACGCCGATTATATCGCGCTCGGTTGCGCTGAATTCGGTTTCTGAGGGCTGTTCCGATCCTGCCATGCAGACTTGGGCCAGTCGTGGCTCGTGCGTCCTATGCGTAGATCAGAAAGCTTCCCGTACCCGAGATGGTTCCTCTGTCGAGAGGGCGTGATAGTCGACTGTGTTGAAGCGGATGGACTCGCCACTTTTCTCCATAGGGAAGCGCGAGTTGACGGCTCCAGACTCAGGTTCAGATTCATCCGAAAAGTGGAGGATCCCGTCTCTGTTTGCCATGAAGTTGAAGCTCCCGAACGTCAGGGTGACGCTCTTCTCCAGGTCCTCGAACACCGGGCGTGATTCCGGCGAGTGAGGCGTGACTATGACGGATCCGATCCGTACAGGATTGTTCGGAGCCGTAGTCGATGGTTTCCAACGGGAGTTGGATGTCGATGAAGCCGAAGATGCCGGTGATCCAGCGCCCGCGTTCCCCACGGTCGGCGCCAATTGTCGAATCTTTGACTCCACAAATCCCTCAGGTGACCCTATCGGGTTTCGACTAGGAGAAGTCATGAGCGCTGGTGAAATCGTCGGCTTGACAGGAGGCGAGATTTACCCAGGTTCGGGGCCCTCGAAGAGGTAAAACCCTTACTCCTGCCTTCTGTTGATCTGTATTGGATGATTAGATCGGTTACAGGTTGCTCGAATCGAGAGTAGATCTCGAGTTCCGAGGCTTTTTGGTCGTGCGGTATTACTTGGTCCTCTCCTTGGGGGCTCTCCTAGCCTTATATAGATAGCCAGGTCTCGAGTTCTACCCGGAGAGGACTCAAACCCTAGTTGGGTCGGTTACAAGTTTCTTAACTTAACCCGCAAGCTGATGCGGGTGGGCTTCACATGGACCTTCTAGAGTACTCCAAGGGCGCTTCCTCTTGGGCCTTGACCTTGGGCCTGAGAGGGGGTGTCCTTACCCGCAGGGTCCAGGATCCATATCTTCGTCAGCCTTGGTCTTGGTGGTCATTGTGGTGGTGACACACATTTTGCCTTGGAAGTCTTGAATGTGGGCTAGCACCATCCACGAAGCCATTTAGACCAATGTCATGAGTCAAGCTTGGAGAAGGTGGGTGATGAAGAATATCCGGTCGTAGAGGGTGATCTTGAAGAGGGTCACCACGGCCTTGTCGGTGTCGAGGTCGAGGTAGTGGTGATGGCGAGCAATGCTCAAACCAATGTCGTCGCGGAACTTGTTATGGAAGATGTGGTGAGGTGGGTGTACCACTCTCTTCCATATGGCGGTGATGATCATGGCGACGGTCTTGGTGATGAGCGTGGGGATGATCATGTCGACGGTGTTGATGATGGAGCTTGCAGCGTTCCCGCACCTCATGTGTGGGATGACTCCGAAAGTCATTTGGATGCCTTGGCTTCTTGGCCTTCTCGCTAGATGGGGCCTCGATGATGTCCTTCTTGTGGCGCCGTCTTGATGTTGAAGGAGACAATCTTGACGTTGCCAACTTGTCGGATTTCTTGTCGTTGCGCCATCTTGAGGTTGAAGGTCGCTGTCTTGTCTTGGCCTTGGCATTCTCCTTGGAGTTCCTTGGTGGTGAGCATTAACCATCGGAGTTTCTTGGCAATCGAATCTTGGCGAGGAAGTTCTTGTAAGTGAGCTCATCCATGTCGGAGTAGAAGTAGCTTGGGGAGTCGTTGTCGGTGCCGTACTCCGTCATGTTGGTGGATGCGGTGTCGGTGTAGCATGGCTTCTTCTCGTCATCCAAGCTTGCGGTGTCGTAGTTGTAGTAGTGGTTCATGTCGTTGGAGCTCATGGAGTCGAAGTCGTCGTGGTTGTTGTGGTGCTCCTCCATGTCGATGACGCTTGGGGAGGAGTAGTCGGTGTAGAGCTCGACGTCGTGGTCGTAGTAGTGGTGGTGATCCACCATGTCATGCTCGTAGTAGTGATCATCCACAACGTTGTGCTCGTAGGAGTGGAGGTCTATGTCTTGCTCGTTGTAGTCGTAGTTGTCCATCATGGACTCATCATAGTCATCATGGCCTCCATATGACCCGCTCTTGCTATACATGGTTAGTCACAAGCGCAAGTGTATATATAGAGTGTGAGGACCTAAGAGCTCAACCCTCACCTTTTAGCAAAAGTTGGAAACTAGTGGACCAAGCCAAGAGAAACCGATAACCAAAAGAATGAAGTGACTTGAGTTCGAAAGATCCCAAAAACACGCTCCAAAACACACGTGGCTTGTGGATGGATGGCAATGGGTTATAAATGTGGCGAGAAAAACGACAAATCCAAAGAAAAGTATATTGTAAAACGTGGAGAAGAATCAAAGAAGAGTTAGAACGAAAACCAAACCTAGTGGAGGAAAATGATATGGTGGAAAACTAAAAAAAAACACACAAATGATAAATGGGGTTAGTGCGGCCAATGGACGAGCGGAGACGAAATGTACCTATCGAAGACTAAGCTCAATGCCACACCAACGCAAGGAGGACGCTAGCTCGAACCACAATTAATTAGAGGCAACAAGATTCGCAATGTGGCAACCGGTCACTCTCTTCTCTCTTGCAACTCGAAGCTATGCGTCCCTACAAATGATAGCAATTGGCATCGATCATTTTCTTCTTTTGGCACTTTTTGCTTCTTTTGCTCTGTCTCCTTTTTTTTTTGATTTTTCGCTTTTCGATGGATGATGATTCCCAAATGCCAATGCCTACTCGTAGCTAGTCTCTCACAAGCGCAAAAATCGCACTCTCGGCGCCACAATGCGATGCCAAGCAGTGTAAAAGAACTAGTCCAAGTAGGTAAGTAACACAATGGGGTGAGGTGGTTCAAGCGGAAGCAAGTTATACCTATGCGGTGGATGATCTCGGACTTGCGGCCGACGGATGTCGATGTCGTGTGGATCCGTTGATGTAGATGCGTAGGCGATGTCGATGGCGACGCGTAGGAACTTTCCTCACTCAAATCGGAGCAACGACGACAAAGAAAAACAAGATACAAAATCTGTCCGGAAATCGAAGAGCTGAGATTTTCTGGGATTTTCGCTCAATTTCGAAATTCCTCACAAATCAAGAAATTTTTTGGACAAATTCGAGGAAAGTGGCTGAATAGAAAGGTGGGGGAATGGTCTTTGGCAACAAATCTATGAAACAAAACCACGAAAAACTCAACAAATCGAGAGATCGGTCGAAATCCCTTTTGGCTATTTTTGGTCAAATTTTCGAATTTATGGTGGATAGAAGAAAAACTGGTGATGGGGAGGGGGTGGGTGTCGGATTCGTGTCAATCTAGCTCTGGATACCAGATGATGTAGGTGTTGACCTCTTTGTTGGCTCGATCTTCACGAATCGACAAGAACGCACGAAGAACACACGAAGAACGCGAAGAACACGATGAACACGAGATGGGAAATCGAGGGGAAACGTGGGCAAACACGTAGAAACACAAAAGGGGGAAGATAACTCGTGAAGCCTACGAGGGATCGCAAACCCAAGTCAACAACACGCTAATTGAAACCGATTCCTCTTACCGGCCGGCCCAACGATCCAACAGAAGCCGCAAGGGGAAGGTTGGCAAGCGCTACTAGAATCACAAGGTGAGAGAGTAGCTCCTTGGAGAGATCTTGATTCGGTCCTAGATGAACATCATCAACATAGGAGTAGCCTCGTAAGAGGAGTCACCTCACAAGAGGGATACAAGGGCAAAGCCCAAAGTTCTCAAATCATTCCTAACCCTAGATCTGAGAATGGGGAGGACTATATATAGTCTAGTGCCAAGGGGGTAGGTGTGAGGATAACGTACATGGGTCAAGGCCCGAAAGTGGCTCACAGGCTGCGCAGGAGCGGAGGCTCCGGTGGTTTCCACCGGAGGTACCGGTGGATCGAGCGGAGGCTCCGGTGGGGGTCCGGTGGTGGCTCCGCTCTTAACCATCCGAAGGGGTTTTGGGCGGAGGCTGCACCGGCGGCTCCGGTGGCGAGCGTGGAGCGGAGGCTCCGGTGGGAGCACCGGAGGTTCCGCCGGGACTCCGCTGCTGGCTCCGGTGGTGGCTCCGCTCTCATCTACCCAAAGGGGTTTTGGGCGGAGGCTGCACCGGAGGCTCCGGTGGCTGGCGCGGAGGTTCCGCCGCCTGGGGCTTCATGCCTTCGCCTCCTTGCGCTGGTCCTCCTCGTTTGCCTTCCGCGTCTTCTTGGGCACTCATGGAGGGTTCGAACTTGAGCACACAAAGGGTTGAACCATGAGGTAGCGCACCATCCGCCAAGTCACCGAAAGTGTTGAGCGAGAGGAGCGAGTTCACCTTATTGTGTATCGATGTTGTGCTTGGTTGAATACGGTGGGCTACATCATACATGACCAGATGTGGCGCATGCTATTAGTGTGACTAGCAGGTACCAATCCGATCCAGGTTTGGAACACTTGATGGCGGTCAAGAATATCTTTAAGTACTTGAGAAGGACTAAGGATATGTTTCTCGTATATGGCGGTGAAGAAGAGCTCGTCGCAAGATGTTACGTCGATGCTAGCTTTGACACTGATCGGGATGACTCTAAGTCACAATCCGGGTACGTATTTGTTATGAATGGAGGAGCAGTAAGTTGGAGAAGTTCTAAGCAATTCGTGGTAGAGGGATCGTCAACATAAGTGGAATATGTTGTTGCCTCGGAGGCAATGCAGGAAGCAATTTGGATGAACGAGTTCATATCCGAACTAGGTGTGGTTCCGAGTGCGTTGGATCCAATGGTTATCTATTGTGAAAACAATGGTGCCATAGCCAATGCTAAGGAACCAAGGTCTCACAAGAATTCCAAGCATATTAAGAGCCGTTTTCACTCCATCCGTGAACATGTCGCAGATGGGGATGTGAAGATTGGCAAAGTACATACGGATCTGAATGTGACAGATCCATTGACTAAACCTCTCCCAAAGGAAAAAAATGATAAACACCAAAACTCCATGGGTGTTAGATTCGTCACTATGTAATATAGATTATTGCCCCTATTGCAAGTGGGAGACTGAAGGGAATATGCCCGAGAGGCAATAATAAAGTGTTTATTATGTTATTCCTTGCTTATGATAGATGTTTATTTCTCATCCTAGAATTGTATTAACCGGAAACGTTGATACATGTGTGATTAATAAACAAACAATCGTTTCTAGTAAAGCCTCTCTTTTAACTAGCTCGTTGATTAACCGATGATCAAGGTTTCCTGATCATGAACATTGGATGTTGTTAATAACGGGGTCATATCATTAGGAGAATGATGTGATGAACATAGACCCAAACTGAGTATAACAATACGATCAAGTCGTTTACTTTATATTGTTATGTCTTACATTCGAAGTAACCTTGTTCCTTAGACCATGAGATCATGTCAATAACTAATACCGAAAGAGTAATTTGATGACATCAAACGTCACACCATAACACAGGGTGACTATAAAGGTGGCGTTAGGTATTCGGAAAGTGTTGGTTTAGGCTCATGGATCAAGAGTGGGATTTTTCCATCCAAAATGACGGAGAGATATACTCTGGGCCCTCTCGGTGATATCACATCGACACCGATTGAAAGCACGTGACTAGATCACAAGGATGCCATATCACGGAACGAGTAAAAGAGTACTTGTCGGTAACGAGATCGAACAAGGTATGGTTGATACCGATGATCGGATCTCGGACAAGTAAAATATCACGAGACAAAGGGAATTAGTTACGGCGTTGATGGTTCACACGATCACGAGATTCATCGTTGAATATATAGGAGTCATCACGGATCTCCAGATCCCGTTGTTGATTATTGATCGAAGAGGAGTCTCGATCATTTCAATGTTATTCGCGAACCGTATGATGACACACTTAAGATTCGGTGACGCATTTGAGAGGATACGGAATATCGAAGAATGTTTTGGACATCACCGAAATTGTTTCGGGGGAAAATTGAAATAATTCAAGGGTTTTTTGTCGAATGGTTGTAAATAGGATTAACAAAAATGGTTCGAGGTGCTATATGAAAATGTTTGTTAATGGAATTAACACATGTTAAACAAAGAAATAAAAATGTTTTATTTATTTATTAAAGAAAAACCTTTGGATTTTCTAAGTGGAGTTTTAAGGGAGCATGAGTGGGTATGAGTGGAGCTTCCACTCACATGAAAAGGGAATGTAACATCCCAAGTCTGAAAAATAGCCTTTAGAATGTTTGCTCTCTGTTATTTTATGTTTTGCATCATGGCATCATGTTGATTGCATTTTGTTTTGTTTGTTTTCCATTTGTTTTCCTTTGTTTTCTATTTGAATTTCAACTCAAATTTCAAACCCTTTGTTTCATCCTTGTGATGTTACAATTTCTAAAAAGATATTTCAAAATAAAACAATTATTTGCTTCCATTAAAGTGTGATTCCAAATTATTGTTTTATTTCTATAAAAATGCATCCATTAATCAAACCCTTTTCAAATTCAGTTATGTTTTTCTTCCAAACAACAACCCTTGTTGAAAGTTATGAAAATTGCAAAACAAATCAACCATTTGTTTCCAATTAAAATCATTTGATCACCCTATTTTAAAATATTGTCTCCTTAACCAATTAATCATAAATTTCAATCAAATACCCTGCAAATTCAACAGCACCAAATTCCAAATCATAAAAAAAACTACCAAGCCATTCTAATATGTTGATCCAATTAATAATAGGGTTCACCCTACAAAAATTGTTGTTTTCAAATATTAATCAATTAATTTGCAATTTATTCCAATTCAAACCAATGTGCAAAAACAACAAATAAATTGGAATTTCAAAAACTTAAGTGGCCAAGTGGTAGTTGTTGGAATAACAAACCCACATGTTTTTCTTCCAAATTTTTATCAAATCAACAAACTATCTTTTGGTTCCATTTTCTTGGCTGCAAAAAAAAAAAAAAAAAGTATAATAAAAACAGAACAGGAAATAAAGAGAAGAGAGGGAGCACAGCAGCCCATTCCCCTAGCCCAGCCCACCAGGGCTTTCTTCCTCGTACGGACAACAGCGAGGAGGGCTGCTGTCGCTGTCACCACCTCCTCACCCTCCGATCGCCTCCTCCCCCTCCGGATGCTCGCCGTACGAGCTCACTTCCCCTCATAAAACCACCTCCGCACCTCTATGCCCTAGCCTAGCCACCCTAGCCCCTTCTTCCGCGCCGCCGTCCTCTACCTTCCTCCCTCTGCTCTCTCTGCTCATCCTCTCTGAAGCTGCACCTTCTGAACCACTTGCATCACACCGAACACCACCGAGGAAGGAAACGGAAACGCCGTCGCGCACGGTCCATCGCCAACCTGCCCGTTGAGCTCGAGAGGGCTGGTAGCCTCGCCGCCGTCGCCAGGAACTCACCGCCGCTCGCTGCTTCGCCTATCGACAGAACCCACGACGGTCAGAACCTGGTGAGCACGTCGCCTGCTCCTTCCCCTCGCCTCCTTCTCTCCGCCCTCGTGGCACGTTCGCACCCGCACATCCACACACACCCCCGCGAGTCGCCAGTACCCCCCTCCCAGCCGTGGCCACCGGAGACCGGCCATCGACCGCTGCTCCGTTCGTAAAGTTCAGAAAGGAGCGATTTGTGCAAAGTTTCAGTTAACCGGCCTCGTTTACTCTTGTTTCGTCAGTCTGCGTTGTATCACAAACATTCAGAGTACCCCAGCGGTAGCGAGCCGCGCTAGCGATCGATCGGTCCTAGGTTCGAACCCCCACGGGCGCAGCCCCCCCCCTTTTTGGATAATTTCGCCTCCGCAGCTCTGGACCCACCTGTCAGCTTCCCTGGAGGCCACCTCACCCTCTAGCCCGCGCCACGCTGGCCTTAGGTCCACCGGGCAGTGGCCGCGGCTAGCTGCTAGCTCGGTAACAAATGTTTCTGTGCGAATTTCTAGATTCAAAAATTCATTTTAATTAACAGATTTGAAACAAAACTTTAAACTTTAATAACTTCCAAACCATAAATCCAATAACTACAAGTTTTATATCTATTCTGATCCAAAATTCCTAATCTATCCAAATATCCAACTTGTGTTCTGTTTTGAACTTTCAAATTACAATTCAAATTCAAATTTAAACCAATTCAATTGTATTTTGCTAAATTCAATAACTAATTATTCATAAGTCCAAATCATGCACATAAAATATGTTTGCAATACCATTTTAACTAAGCTATGCAAATATAATTTTTGTTTCCTGGTTTGACTAATTTAAAATTGCCTAAACAATTTAAATCTTGTTTAATTCAATTAAAAACTTGTTTAATATTGTTTAATTCATAATTAAATAATCCAAAGTCCAATCTCAAAATGTGAAACATGTAATCCAACTAAAATTTGATGTTCTTTTCAAATATCAACTTTGTTATTTGTTTTGAACATTTTAAATGGTTGAAAACAACAAATACTTGTGTGTTCCCTTTAAGGCACCCAAAATTCCATAAACTTAATAATAAAATTCTAAATTGCTACACCCTATTTAAACTTGATTCTTATGTTGTTATTTTGCTGTTTTCCTTTGGCATGCATCATACTAATCCACTAGCATCTGTTGATTAGCTGGAAAACAAATAATCTAACCAAAATCCATGGGCTTTTCATATGCAACCCAAAGTTGCATATGTGTCCATTTAAATTGTGTTATCATGTCAAGTAGTTTATTTTGATGCATCTATTAACATGTCATGCATCATCCTTGATTGTGCACAATGCCATGATATTGATTGGTTATCTTTCTGCAATGTTTGTTTGCTTCTTCTCGGATAAACGACGACGCTGAGACCGACGATACTTTCGACACCCCTTCTAAGGAGTTAGCTCAGTACCAGGCTACTGGGTTTTGCAGGCAAGTTATCACTCACTTGAACCATTGTGTTCCTTTCAACATTGGTTACCGATACTTTCCGTTGTTCCTTTCTGCTAGCCTTAGTAGTAGTTGTTTCTGTTACGAACCTATCACATGAATCCCTTAACCCTGATATTGCCTCATCTCCCTTCCTATAACCATTGTTTGAGCCCGTGTCGTACTAGCATGCTTAGGTTGTTTTGCTCGAGTCTGTTACCCGTTACTTTCTGTTACTATTTTCTATTACGTTGTGGGGGCCCGATGTTAATCAATCAATCATGCTAATGTTACTATTAATAATAAACTTGATGATAAGGCACCGGCAGGAGGCCCATGAGAGGTTTTGGAGCCTGCTAGTGTCGACCCTAATAGGAAAAGGGTCTTGTCTACTGATCCATGATGAGCGCACTAACCGCATTTGGGAAGCGAGTATGGGCGCCCCCCTCAACTTGACCTGATTCGCATCTCGTCCAAATCGCCTCATTAGTTCGTGTTTTCCATTTGCCGCATCATGTTTTTGCGAGCCCAGGCCAGGGTGGAACTTTTGTAGTCGGCATATAGGGGGACACGGTCTTAGAGTGCTATGATGGTCCATTTTCTTCTGGGCTTGATTAGCCGTGCGCCCAAGGTTCTTTGGGCTTGATGCGAAGAATGGTTGGTTGTGTTGAGTGCCCCGCTTGGTGGGGTGATCTCCCATCTGGCGGGATATTCATGAGTGTACGGCCAAATTGGTGCAACCCTGCAGGGATAATCTTCTCGAGAAGCCGTGTTTTCCGCGGTTATGGATTACTTGGTGAAAGTACTGGCTAACAAGTACTCAGGACAACTTAAACATAATGATCAAACATGCTACACCCCATGATTAATAACTTGACTAGTAATAGGCTTATTGACACAATAATTTGAACCATCATTATTACAACTGTGTGAGTTATCCTCGGATCGCTTCTTTGGATAAGGGGCGAGATCCAGGATGGGTTTGTTTGAAGTTATCTTTCAGTTGGTTACAATCCTCGATCTTATCTCTTTTCTGTTAGCCGGAAGTGTTAGAATCTCTGTAGTTGTTTAGAGCAGCCAATTGCAGCATCTTTTATATCCCTTTTCCTTCCGTTGAACCCAAAGCATCTGTGCTTGGTGTTGACGGGATTCATTTTGGTGAACTGTGAGTCTTGCTTGCCAGTACGTTGGTGTACTGACCCCTTTGGGGCTGTGGTTTACGCAGACGACGATTCCGAGGAACTACATGGTGGATACTACGTGGATCATGACGAGACTGCTGACGAGTAGATAGCGGACCCGGGCAGGATCCGAGACTTCGTGGATGGGCTCCGTCTGTTTGTTTCCGGCCTCTTAGGCCTATTTGGTTCTTGTCTGTACTCAGACATGTTGAATGCTTCCGCTGTATTGTAATGATGTATTGTTGGGGCATGTGCCCTCTGAATGATTGTATTTGCTATCTCTGCTCTAATGAGAGCCATTTGCAACTTATTTCAATCTTTTGTGTCGTAGAGATCTGTTGTGATATCACTTGTTAAACGCCGTTGACGTACCATGTGTGTATGGTTTGAAGTACGTCGACGGAAGTGCCTTTGATCTCTAGTGGATAGTTTACATCGACGATGGAATAGCAGGGCTTGTGTTGTCGCGCATAAGCGCAGGCCTACCAGGAAGCTGGGACGTGGGAGCAGTTATGCCCCATAATCCAAGCATCTGCTATCCAGTTCGTACGGTGAGTATCCCCTAGAAGTCAGGGTGCGACAAATGGTATCAGAGCCTGTCTGCCTGTAGGATCCCTTTTTACTGGTCGCAGTTGAGTCTAGAAACTATTTTGTAGCTATATAGGAAAAATGAAACGTGAGAGTAGGAATTCTGTTCTTTTTCTTCTTTCCCCACCCTCCCACCCTTTTCTGGTAAGGAAGTGCAACGTTGATTTTTCCCTTCTCATCTAAACTTTCAAGTTAGGATTTCACGAATTCTGGTTTCTCTAGGATGGTTATATCTACTAGACCATAGGAATGGAGGTGGTTGTGACATGATTTATCATGTTGCCTACTCATGATTGAGAACGGGGGCGTGTAAGCCCCGGAAGCGGATCCTCTATTCCTTAAGCAGTAGATATTGATCCTTTAGAAGCCCGGATGGGGTTTCTGTAGTACCTCAGGAGTTTTGTTCTCGTTTTCCCCGATGTTGATATCCTATTCTTCTCAACATCCTTTTCGTCCGTTGAAATCTTGTTGTTGTTTTCCACTTCAAATCTTCTACCGGCGTCTAATCAAAACTTCCTCGTAAACTCTATTCCAGCTAAAGTGTTGTTTGATACCGGAGCATCACTTTCCTTTGTGTCAACAATCTTTCCACAACATACAACCCAATTCTGATTCCACTAAGCAATCAAATCTCTGTTCACTCTCCGGAATCTCAAATGTTGACTTCCAACATAAGTAAGAACAATCCAATTCTAATGGGAGGCCACATATTCCTCGCTTCTCTCATGTTGCTGATTCTGACATTGATGATTTATTCTTGATGTTGCATTGATGTCAATAACTCTGTTCCACCCTTATTACAGATAGTCTATTCTCCAAATAAATCAATTCTATCCAACCATACACCCTCCATACAAAAACCTTTTCTTTCAATTAAAAATGTTCTGGTGGTTTCTAAATTCCCTGACATCTTTCTAAAAGAGTTGCCAGGAATTCCTATTGTTTTCAACTTCCAGTTAAACTATCCAATGTGCACGATGTGTTTCACGTGTAACAGCTCAAGAGGATCTTCCCAAGAAGTTTCCGGACGCTTTCTTTTCTCAGTAGGAATCTCGGGGCGCGATTCCTTCAAGGGGGGGCGTTTTGTAACATCCCAAGTCTGAAAAATAGCCTTTAGAATGTTTGCTCTCTGTTATTTTATGTTTTGCATCATGGCATCATGTTGATTGCATTTTGTTTTGTTTGTTTTCCATTTGTTTTCCTTTGTTTTCTATTTGAATTTCAACTCAAATTTCAAACCCTTTGTTTCATCCTTGTGATGTTACAATTTCTAAAAAGATATTTCAAAATAAAACAATTATTTGCTTCCATTAAAGTGTGATTCCAAATTATTGTTTTATTTCTATAAAAATGCATCCATTAATCAAACCCTTTTCAAATTCAGTTATGTTTTTCTTCCAAACAACAACCCTTGTTGAAAGTTATGAAAATTGCAAAACAAATCAACCATTTGTTTCCAATTAAAATCATTTGATCACCCTATTTTAAAATATTGTCTCCTTAACCAATTAATCATAAATTTCAATCAAATACCCTGCAAATTCAACAGCACCAAATTCCAAATCATAAAAAAAACTACCAAGCCATTCTAATATGTTGATCCAATTAATAATAGGGTTCACCCTACAAAAATTGTTGTTTTCAAATATTAATCAATTAATTTGCAATTTATTCCAATTCAAACCAATGTGCAAAAACAACAAATAAATTGGAATTTCAAAAACTTAAGTGGCCAAGTGGTAGTTGTTGGAATAACAAACCCACATGTTTTTCTTCCAAATTTTTATCAAATCAACAAACTATCTTTTGGTTCCATTTTCTTGGCTGCAAAAAAAAAAAAAAAAGTATAATAAAAACAGAACAGGAAATAAAGAGAAGAGAGGGAGCACAGCAGCCCATTCCCCTAGCCCAGCCCACCAGGGCTTTCTTCCTCGTACGGACAACAGCGAGGAGGGCTGCTGTCGCTGTCACCACCTCCTCACCCTCCGATCGCCTCCTCCCCCTCCGGATGCTCGCCGTACGAGCTCACTTCCCCTCATAAAACCACCTCCGCACCTCTATGCCCTAGCCTAGCCACCCTAGCCCCTTCTTCCGCGCCGCCGTCCTCTACCTTCCTCCCTCTGCTCTCTCTGCTCATCCTCTCTGAAGCTGCACCTTCTGAACCACTTGCATCACACCGAACACCACCGAGGAAGGAAACGGAAACGCCGTCGCGCACGGTCCATCGCCAACCTGCCCGTTGAGCTCGAGAGGGCTGGTAGCCTCGCCGCCGTCGCCAGGAACTCACCGCCGCTCGCTGCTTCGCCTATCGACAGAACCCACGACGGTCAGAACCTGGTGAGCACGTCGCCTGCTCCTTCCCCTCGCCTCCTTCTCTCCGCCCTCGTGGCACGTTCGCACCCGCACATCCACACACACCCCCGCGAGTCGCCAGTACCCCCCTCCCAGCCGTGGCCACCGGAGACCGGCCATCGACCGCTGCTCCGTTCGTAAAGTTCAGAAAGGAGCGATTTGTGCAAAGTTTCAGTTAACCGGCCTCGTTTACTCTTGTTTCGTCAGTCTGCGTTGTATCACAAACATTCAGAGTACCCCAGCGGTAGCGAGCCGCGCTAGCGATCGATTGGTCCTAGGTTCGAACCCCCACGGGCGCAGCCCCCCCCCTTTTTGGATAATTTCGCCTCCGCAGCTCTGGACCCACCTGTCAGCTTCCCTGGAGGCCACCTCACCCTCTAGCCCGCGCCACGCTGGCCTTAGGTCCACCGGGCAGTGGCCGCGGCTAGCTGCTAGCTCGGTAACAAATGTTTCTGTGCGAATTTCTAGATTCAAAAATTCATTTTAATTAACAGATTTGAAACAAAACTTTAAACTTTAATAACTTCCAAACCATAAATCCAATAACTACAAGTTTTATATCTATTCTGATCCAAAATTCCTAATCTATCCAAATATCCAACTTGTGTTCTGTTTTGAACTTTCAAATTACAATTCAAATTCAAATTTAAACCAATTCAATTGTATTTTGCTAAATTCAATAACTAATTATTCATAAGTCCAAATCATGCACATAAAATATGTTTGCAATACCATTTTAACTAAGCTATGCAAATATAATTTTTGTTTCCTGGTTTGACTAATTTAAAATTGCCTAAACAATTTAAATCTTGTTTAATTCAATTAAAAACTTGTTTAATATTGTTTAATTCATAATTAAATAATCCAAAGTCCAATCTCAAAATGTGAAACATGTAATCCAACTAAAATTTGATGTTCTTTTCAAATATCAACTTTGTTATTTGTTTTGAACATTTTAAATGGTTGAAAACAACAAATACTTGTGTGTTCCCTTTAAGGCACCCAAAATTCCATAAACTTAATAATAAAATTCTAAATTGCTACACCCTATTTAAACTTGATTCTTATGTTGTTATTTTGCTGTTTTCCTTTGGCATGCATCATACTAATCCACTAGCATCTGTTGATTAGCTGGAAAACAAATAATCTAACCAAAATCCATGGGCTTTTCATATGCAACCCAAAGTTGCATATGTGTCCATTTAAATTGTGTTATCATGTCAAGTAGTTTATTTTGATGCATCTATTAACATGTCATGCATCATCCTTGATTGTGCACAATGCCATGATATTGATTGGTTATCTTTCTGCAATGTTTGTTTGCTTCTTCTCGGATAAACGACGACGCTGAGACCGACGATACTTTCGACACCCCTTCTAAGGAGTTAGCTCAGTACCAGGCTACTGGGTTTTGCAGGCAAGTTATCACTCACTTGAACCATTGTGTTCCTTTCAACATTGGTTACCGATACTTTCCGTTGTTCCTTTCTGCTAGCCTTAGTAGTAGTTGTTTCTGTTACGAACCTATCACATGAATCCCTTAACCCTGATATTGCCTCATCTCCCTTCCTATAACCATTGTTTGAGCCCGTGTCGTACTAGCATGCTTAGGTTGTTTTGCTCGAGTCTGTTACCCGTTACTTTCTGTTACTATTTTCTATTACGTTGTGGGGGCCCGATGTTAATCAATCAATCATGCTAATGTTACTATTAATAATAAACTTGATGATAAGGCACCGGCAGGAGGCCCATGAGAGGTTTTGGAGCCTGCTAGTGTCGACCCTAATAGGAAAAGGGTCTTGTCTACTGATCCATGATGAGCGCACTAACCGCATTTGGGAAGCGAGTATGGGCGCCCCCCTCAACTTGACCTGATTCGCATCTCGTCCAAATCGCCTCATTAGTTCGTGTTTTCCATTTGCCGCATCATGTTTTTGCGAGCCCAGGCCAGGGTGGAACTTTTGTAGTCGGCATATAGGGGGACACGGTCTTAGAGTGCTATGATGGTCCATTTTCTTCTGGGCTTGATTAGCCGTGCGCCCAAGGTTCTTTGGGCTTGATGCGAAGAATGGTTGGTTGTGTTGAGTGCCCCGCTTGGTGGGGTGATCTCCCATCTGGCGGGATATTCATGAGTGTACGGCCAAATTGGTGCAACCCTGCAGGGATAATCTTCTCGAGAAGCCGTGTTTTCCGCGGTTATGGATTACTTGGTGAAAGTACTGGCTAACAAGTACTCAGGACAACTTAAACATAATGATCAAACATGCTACACCCCATGATTAATAACTTGACTAGTAATAGGCTTATTGACACAATAATTTGAACCATCATTATTACAACTGTGTGAGTTATCCTCGGATCGCTTCTTTGGATAAGGGGCGAGATCCAGGATGGGTTTGTTTGAAGTTATCTTTCAGTTGGTTACAATCCTCGATCTTATCTCTTTTCTGTTAGCCGGAAGTGTTAGAATCTCTGTAGTTGTTTAGAGCAGCCAATTGCAGCATCTTTTATATCCCTTTTCCTTCCGTTGAACCCAAAGCATCTGTGCTTGGTGTTGACGGGATTCATTTTGGTGAACTGTGAGTCTTGCTTGCCAGTACGTTGGTGTACTGACCCCTTTGGGGCTGTGGTTTACGCAGACGACGATTCCGAGGAACTACATGGTGGATACTACGTGGATCATGACGAGACTGCTGACGAGTAGATAGCGGACCCGGGCAGGATCCGAGACTTCGTGGATGGGCTCCGTCTGTTTGTTTCCGGCCTCTTAGGCCTATTTGGTTCTTGTCTGTACTCAGACATGTTGAATGCTTCCGCTGTATTGTAATGATGTATTGTTGGGGCATGTGCCCTCTGAATGATTGTATTTGCTATCTCTGCTCTAATGAGAGCCATTTGCAACTTATTTCAATCTTTTGTGTCGTAGAGATCTGTTGTGATATCACTTGTTAAACGCCGTTGACGTACCATGTGTGTATGGTTTGAAGTACGTCGACGGAAGTGCCTTTGATCTCTAGTGGATAGTTTACATCGACGATGGAATAGCAGGGCTTGTGTTGTCGCGCATAAGCGCAGGCCTACCAGGAAGCTGGGACGTGGGAGCAGTTATGCCCCATAATCCAAGCATCTGCTATCCAGTTCGTACGGTGAGTATCCCCTAGAAGTCAGGGTGCGACAGGGAAGAGGTGGGGGCACCACCATGGCTGGCCGCACCCCACCCTTGGGCTGCCTCCCCCTCCCCTATAAAAGGAGGGTGAGGGCTCCTCCTCCACACACACACTTGTCCCACATCCCTTCCTCTCCACCCGCTGCTCCATTCCATGGTCTCCCGCTTGGCGAAGCGCTGACCGTGGGATTCTTCACCACCACCACGTCGTCGTGCTGCTGGAGTTCTGGGGGATCCTCTACTTCCACTGCCTCGCTGGATCGAGGGAATGGAGGTCTTCATCGAGCTAAACGTGTGACCGATCAAGGCACCGCCGGATTGCGGTGCACATCTTCTCGATCTCAGGATCGGCGTGAGTACGACTACGCAAACAACGAGATTTAATCTCGTAACTCTTAGAGTCTTCGAGGGTATGTTTTCCTAAGACTATTTCTCCCAGTTACCTTTCATCTCCTAGATTAGATCTTGGCCCTTAGGGTCTATCTCGCGTAGGAATTTTTTTTTCTATGCAACGTACCCTTCAACGACGGTGACGAAGAAGATGCTACCATGGGCGGATTGGGATGCTACCATGGTATATAAGAGATGCTAACATGGGTGGTCGGAGATGCAGATGCTACCATGGAGTAAGGAGACAACGAGGATGCTACCATGGGGCGGTCGGAGATGCTACCATGGAGCAACTATACACCAAGGATGCTACCTTGGGGTGTCGAATATGCTACCATGGGCGGTCAGGCCATGCTACCAGGGACCATCAGCGTTGCTACAAGCCCCTACGTACCATGGTGTTGCTACATCGGCGACGCCGTCGCCACTGCAGGGTTCTCCAGCGAAGTCGGGATGGGGCTATCCAATAACGACATGCGCCTGATACCCAAGTTTTCTACCGAAGATGAGGATGGGGTAGAGCGTGCCGGTTGTTACCGGGGACGAGGCAGAGCGCGCCAGCTATCGGAGACGGGGGCGGCGCGGAGCATTCCGACTGCCGGAGACGTAGGTTGGGCAGAGCACGCCGACGTCATGGGATGAAGGTTGTAGGAAGCGCGTGGGCTAAGTGCTTTTTTTGGGAAAGACGAGTGTGTTGGGGAGCTAGATCGGATGGTTCCCCTGTCCCCGTAGTAATGTTGCAGACCGGGGGGAGGGGTGATGCGCTTTGTTGGGAACCCCAAGAGGAGGGTGTGATGAGTGCAGCGGTAGGAGTTTTCCCCTTAGTTAAGAACCAGGGTTATCAATCGAGTAGGAGAAAGAGGATCTCCGGAAGGTTGATGCCACTGACGGTGGTGCTGGCGCTTCACCGGTGTCAGCAACAACGTGGAACATGCACACAACCAAAATACTTTGCCCCAACGGTAGAGTGAGGTTGTCAATCTCACCGGTCTTGCTGAAAACAAAGATCAGACGTATAGTGTGGAAAAACAGTGTATGATTGCAGCAAGTAAAGAGAGCAGGAAATTGTTGGGGTTTGTTTAACAGTGTGGAAAATGGATCGGGGTTCATAAGTTCACTAGTGGTGTCTCTCCATAAAAATAACATGTTCGGTGAACAAATTACAACTCGGCAATTGACAAATAAAGGTTGCACCGTAGTGCACATTATAACATGATGACTACTATGATATTTAGTGAGGGCATTACAACAAAATACATAGACCGAAATCCATCTGCATATATGACTAATAATCCACCCTCAGGTTATCATCCGAACCCTTTAGGTATTAAGTTGCAAGCAACAGATAATCGCATTAAGAAATGTGTGTAATGTAAGCAATGATTATACACACATGCACTCTCACCGTTGTTTTCTCCGTAATGGCAACAACACATCCTCCCCCTTCACGTTTCTGTCACTCGAGCAAGGCAACGAGGAGGCATGAACCCACTATCAAGCATAAATACGCCCTCTTGGAGTCACAAGCAACTACTTGGCCAAAACAACCAATAGCAACGGAAAGCATGCAAGATCACAAATAACATATGCAATAAAGACTATAATCAACTTGGCATAAGGTCAATATTCATTGGATCACAGCAAACACAACATATAGAATTACATAAGATCAATCTCGATCATGATAGGCAGCTCACGAGATCTAAACATGGAGGCATATGAGTAGGAGACAACCATCTAGCTACTGCTATGGACCCGTAGTCCAGGGATGAACTACCCACGCATCACTCCGGAGGAATGCATGGTGGTGTAGAAGCCTCCGGTGATGATTTCCTCTCCGGCAGGGTGCCGGAAAACAGCTCCAGAACCCTCCTGATCTAGGGCTGACGACGACGGCGTCTGCGAAACTTTTTCGGGATTTTTTATCAGGTGCCTAGGGTTTTCCATCCAGGGTGAATAAATAGGCGAAAGGGCAAAGGCGGTGGAGGCCAGGGGGCCCCACACCCATAGCTAGCGTGGCCAGGGGGACTCACGCCAGCCCATAGTGTGGCCCCCTGTTGCTCCTCTTCGACTCCTCTTCGGTGTTCTGGATGCTTCCGGGGAAAATAGGCACTTCGGGCTTTGTGGGGTCCAATTCCGAGAATTTTTCCAGAACAACTTTTCTGAAACCAAAAATAGCAGAAAACAGAGAACTGGTACTTGACATCTTGTTAATAGGTTTGTCCCGGAAAACGTTTGAAAATGGTATAAATAAGGGAGAAAAAATCTAGCGGTTGGCATAATATGATCATGGAGCATCATAAATTAGGGATATGTTTATGACGTATTAAGCATCCCCAAGCTTAGTTCCTACCCGTCCTCGAGTAGGTAAACGATAAAAAAATAATTTCTGAGGTGACATGCTACTATCATAATATTGATCATTAAAATGTAAAACCATATGTACGTTGAGATCATAAAACTTCAACACAAACATGATAAATAGAACTCTAATAATAAAGCATAGCAATCACTTTACATCACGAAGAGTATCTTAAATAAAGGATCGTGGATAATAATGCAAAGAAAGGTAAACTTTTGTTTCAAGTATAGAGAAAACATGGCAAAGTGGTATTTCGCTAATCCTTAAGAGTGGGACAAAACATAAATGCAAGGACACTTTCAAAGTTCAAGTGGAAGAGTAGAAAAAATAATTCAAGAAACAAATAATATCACATCATGAAGTAATTATTGATGTTTATGGAACAAATGCACATAGAACTCAGAATGGAAAAAATGCTCTCTCAACTGTGCATAAAGTTAGAAGATGGAGACTCAACATAAAAGTAAAGGAAAGGCCCTTCGCAGAGGGAAGTAGGGATCACTAATGTGCTAGAGCGTTTTATTTTATTAAACTGAGGTATTAAAAGTTTGATATTTGTGGAGGAATGTCTATATTTTAGGAGGGGTGTATGCTAGTGTCAAGGATTGGTAAACAGACAATACAGTATGTCACAAGCCATCTGGATTCACAAGAGCGACTCTCATGGTGAAGGACGCAACTGGTGTAGAAGGTCATCCCTCTTTCTCTTTTGTTTACACAACTATGCTTTGACTGATAAATGAGGGGCAAAATAGTGAAGATAATTTGTTTGTATTAATTTGGGGCTGAGCACCCCACTGCTAGCTCTTCTATCATTTGAATAAGCGGATAAAGCCACTAGTCCAGGGCGTGAAATCCAATCAACAAGTGAGATAAATATTCTCTATTGACGTCCTCATGAGAAAAAGCAAGAACACAAAGCAAGAATAATTTTGAAGGTTTTAAAGGTAACACAAGAGCAATTTATTTGGAGTGGCAGTGAAATACCACATGTAGGTGGGTATGGTGTACACAATGGGAAAACTTTGGTTTAAGGAGTTGGATGCACGAGTAGAATTCCATACTCAGTACAGGTGGAGTCTAGCAAAAGACTGGGAGCGACAAATCAAGAGAGCATAAGAGCAATAATCATTCGTAGAGACATAAGCGTCATCAATTAAATCATACGCGGTATCACAAGTTCAAAAACTAAGTGGTCATGGAGGCTATTCGTGAATGGTTTGTATTCATAAACATGGTGTGAGCATGCGCCAAATTAACCAAATAAAACATTCAAAAGAGAATACCATATATTGATGCTTTACTATGACAAGAACAACTCATGAATCTTTCAAAACATATTAAACGCTCTCAACTATTTAAGGCTATTCATGCTACTAAATAATCAAAAAGCTTTAAAACTAAAATAATATTTAGCATGGCATGAAAAAGTCTAGCCACAGTCTATACAAGCTTCTACTAGTACTGTTATAAATTTTACATCAAGCAGCAGTTTTATTTTCCCAACAAGCACCATACAAGATATGTTTTAACAAAAATACTCTTTATGATACAGAAAGCAAACATGAGATTACTTAAATAATACTACTAAAACTAACAGCTCTGATAAGAGGCATGCAAAACAGGAGCTAAATAAATGCAGCAGCCAAACAGAGACTAAGAATACAACGTATTCTCATGAAAAGCGGAGCGCGTCACTCTCCAATAAAAAAATGACGGGGTCCAACCAAGATTATTATGAAAGTAAAAAAAACTGAAAACAAACTGAAAACAAAAAGAAAAGACGCTCCAAGTAAAGCACATAAGGTGTGACCGAATAAAAATATAGTTTCACTAGAAGTGACCTGATAATTTGTTGATGAAGAAGAGGATGCCTTGGGCATCCCCAAACATAGACGCTTGATTATTCTTGGAATTTTCTGGGATGTATCACCGGGGCATCCCAAGTTTAGCCTTTTCACTCTTCTTGATCACATCATATCATCCTCTTATCTTGACCCTTGAAAACTTCCTTCACGCCAAAATTCTCATAATCTTCATTAGCAACGTTAGTGCAATCGAAATAATAAACTCACATGGTTCAGTTTCAACACAAGACTAGCACCCAAAAACACATTAGCTACTGTCACAACTTCTTTTAAAACTCCTTTTCTCAAAAGAACACCAAAAGAAAGAGATTAAGATGCAAATGCAATTATTGGAAGAAATCTATCAAAACAGAACAGCAGGAGAGATCGTTTTTTTAGAAAATATTCTATTGCTCAAATAAAAAACTGGTCAACTAAGGAAAGTTGCGTATATAGCCCAGGATTAAGCACAAAAAATCTTAGGTAATTTTGAATTTTCTGTGATTTTATACGTAATTAACAGTAGACAGCAGAAATCTGTTTTCTGCGCAGAAATTCGAAATATAGTGTCAACTTTCCACTAGATGCTTTACTTGGATAAAAAAAAAACACAAAATAAAAGATACAACGGGGTTGATAAGGAAATAGAAAACACCCAGGTGCAAAGCACACCAAAGAAAACAAAGAAAAACAGAATGAAAACAGAGAAACAAAACGAGTTGTCTCCCGGTAGCGCTTTTCATTAACGCCTTTCAGTTAGGCATAAAAGATCAACTCAAGTATTTTCAAGTGAAGAATCATCAACTATAACTTCCTCTAAATCATTATTTGCAGCAATATGCACTCTAGATGTTTCTGAAGATTCAACATGAAGGTCACTCTTAGTTTCATTAATTGTTTTAGCAATTTTCAGCACAAATTGAGATTTGGGTTTACTTATCTTGGGAACATACATGAATCTTTACTCCTTTCCCACAAGGGAAAAAGTTGAGCTTAAGGTTCCCATAGCATCCTCTAGTTTACCAATCCTAAAATTTTGATTGTCATGAGTGTTGCTAGCTTCTAGAGCAGTGATTCTTTTATCAATAGTAACTATTGATTCATTAATTTTGCCAGCATTTTCAAGGAAAACTGGTAAGTTCATTTCCAAATAGTTTAGTTTATTAATAACACTCTCCAAAGTGATCTCAGTTTTAACAGTTGTAATGGGGGGGGGAGGGTGATCCTACTAAACTTTCAATCAAATTACATGCCTCTAATGCAGGAGTTCCTAGAAAATTACCACCTGTAAGAGTATCTAACACATACCTATACCAACCAGAAATACCAACATAAAAATTCCTCAGGAGTATCAGGGTAGAGTATTTTTTTTTGTACATTTATTATGAGCATCATTTATTCTATACCAAGCATCTTTTAAACTCTCTCCCCCCTGTTGCTTAAAAGAACAAACCTCGACTTCAGGAATACTCATTCTAGTGAAATAAAAGCAAGCAAATAAATAACGGCTATATAGTAAACTATTTTTTTGTGTTTTTTAATATAGAGAAGAAAAACATGACAAAAAGAAAAACAAGACAATACAAAAATAAAGAGGTTGAGAGTGAGAGACTCCCCTTGCCAGAAGACTTCCTTCTCCCGGGCAACGGCGCCAGAAAAATCCTTGATGCGCTTTGTTGGGAACCCCAAGTCTCTCACCGCAGTTTTCTCCCTAATGGAAACAACACATTCTCCTCCTTCACGTTTCTGTCACTCGAGCAAGGCAACGAGGAGGCATGAACCCACTATCAAGCATAAATACTTCTTCTTGGGGTCACAAGCAACTACTTGGCCAGAGCAACCACTAGCAACAGAAAGCATGCAAGATCACAAATAACATATGAAATAAAGACTATAATCAACTTGGCATAAGGTCAATATTCATCGGATCCCAGCAAACACAGCATATAGAATTACATAAGATCAATCTCGATCATGATAGGCAGCTCACGGGATCTAAACATGGAGGCATATGAGGAGGAGACAACCATCTAGCTACTGTTATGGACCCGTAGTCTAGGGATGAACTACTCATGCATCACTCCGGAGACAGGCATGGTGATGTAGAAGCCTTCTGGTGATGATTTCCTCCCCGGCAGGGTGCCGGAAAACAGCTCCAGAACCCTCCTGATCTAGGGTTGACGATGACGGCGGCTGCGGAACTTTTTCGAGATTTTTGATCAGATGCCTAGGGTTTTCCATCCGGGGGGAATAAATAGGCGAAATGGCAAAGGCGGTGGAGGCTAGGGGCCCCACACCCATAACTGGTGCGGCCAGGGGGGGCCGCGCCAGCCCATGGTGTGGCCCCCTGTTGCCCCTCTTTGACTCCTCTTCGGTGTTCTGGATTCTTGCGGGGAAAATAGGCACTTCGGGCTTTGTGGGGTCCAATTCTAGAATGTATCCAGAACAACTTTTCTGAAACCAAAAACAGCAGAAAAAAAGGAACTGGCACTTGGCATCTTGTTATTAGGTTAGTCCCGGAAAACGTATGAAAATGCTATAAATAGGGAGAAAACATGTTGCAATTGGCATAATATGATCATGGAGCATCAGAAATTAGGGATACGTTTATGACGTATCAGGGGGTCTGGGGATTTGATCCTTTGGGGGACGCTCAACACGCCCCCTTATGGAATGCCTGCTGATTTTACCGATGCTCATCTTGCAATAGGGGAGAGTATGGCCATTATGCGATTGAGGTGTTTCGCAAAGGCATTTGTCAAATTATTAGGGCCGCAATATTTGATAGCAGCCAAAGCCGATGTTGAAGACACCAAGATGCTTTTTTGTCATGAATGACACAAGGGTTTTCCGGATATGCTCATCCCTAGACATAGACAATTCATCGGCCACGTGAGGACATGTTTGATTATGGTACCAAAAAACGGTTTGGATAATCATAACGATTTGTGTGATCTGTGAGCATGAGTGTGACAATATTTTTACCAGTCTTATGACTTCATGGGAAGGGTGGTGCATCCCTGGAGAATAGAGGACTGTATCAAGTTCTTCCTTCAATTTCAACAAGTCAGTTGCATGCAGAGACTCGTCAAAGACTTAAAGAAGATCTCATCGAGAAATGGTGGAAGTGGAATAGCAAACAAGAACATTATTTCTACTTGTATGTTTCTGAATAAACTTTGAGATGAACTTGTGTGTAATTGATAAACATTATGTTGTAGTAATTATGATTTGTTTCAAAACTTTTATATATTTTATTTACTTGGTTCTTAAAGTAATTATCGAATAATTTGGATTGCATAGGTAACTTGTTTTGACTATGCCAAAAGCAGAAAAAACCGACCACCCCCGTGAAAGAGCATTTGGATCGCTGAAATGTTTTGGAGTTTGATAACAACACAAATTAGCATCCTAGATGTGTATATGTGCTTAAGCTTAGAGGTACCACTTTATACACATGTTGGTGGTCAGGATCCTCAAAAAGAACACGTGTTAAATTCTATTTAAATGGGTGTTATTTGTCCCTTTGCACCCTGAAACACCGGTACTACTGCAGGGGTGCTGTTCCGGTAGTACCGAGTCAACTTACGGGGTCAGTGGGAATAAGGTGGCCAGGTCATAGAAGGTCTGGTGCGCCGACCCGGTAGTTCTCCCTGAAACTCTGGTACTACCGCACTCGGTCTGTGCCGGTAAGGCCTACTACAGGGGTCATGCGCTCCCAAAGGAAAGTTCCCCTAGAAGCCCCGGGACGTTTCCCGGAAGTAGCCTGGTCGTACCGGTGATTCGGTACTATCGTCACTTCATGGAGAAGTACTAGGCTAGCGGAAGAGACGTTTTGGCCGTTATTCGAAGACTGGCTGAGAGTACCGGCCCTGCGCAGAAATATCTCCATCAGAAAAATTTAGAGATACTATTTAAAGAGGGTATTTTTCCCCAAGAAGACCAAGCTTCACACACTCTCTACACCATTGACGCACGTTTCAGTTGACTGCATAGCCCACTCCGACCATCTAACCGTCTTGATACTTTGTGGAGTGTTTGAGGATACCTACATACACGATTTCACCAAAAAAATTGCAAATCCCCTACCAAATTCTAGCGGATCTTATAATATATTGGGTGTCTTGGAACCCTAGAGAAACCTTGTGCTTGAAGCTTCCACCTTGTTGCAAAAAGATTTAGATCCTGTTTAGAGCCTCCAATTGAGTTCTGAAGCCGCCTCAACCTTGTGTAGAGGTTTGGATCGTCTTCAAGCCGACCTCATAGTGGAAATGATCTTCTCCCTCACAGGAGAAGCTCATGGAGTATAGGGTGTGCACATCCGTTCTATTGGGATGTCTTGATGACTCCTCCCCCTTTCAACTTAGACATACATCTCTTGGAAAGGAACTACGGGAATCATATCATTATCTCCGTGCATCTACTATTGTGATTTATCTTGTGCCTTTACTTGTTGTATTTCCATTGCATATTTTGTATCGTATCACATAGTTTGTTCACCTAGTTACACATCTAGACAATCTTGAGACTATTTGTTGAGTCCAACTTAAAAAGAAAAGGAGAAAAAAATGTTAGTCATACATTCACCCTCTCTAGTTCACCAACCGTACTTTCATACACACCCGGGTCTCTCCTAATGCCCATATTGCATTTGGGTGACCAAATTTTGGTACGCTGATGAAGATGGTCTAAGGAAAGGAGAAATAAGGAGTCAAAAGAAGCGGAAGAAGAAATAACACGAGGAGGGGTGGTTGGCTCATACTGCTTGGATCGACGACGACCGGTGGCGAGGCGGATAAATGGTGACTTTGAACTTATAGGGACGTTAGAAATACACAACTAGGGGGTAAAACTGAAAGGTGGACTAAAAAAGAATTTAAAAATTGGAATTTACTTGTGTTTTGCTCTATTGATCATACTCTAGCCAAACCTGTACCTTTTGTTTGGAGTTTGTCAAAACATGTGTTTAAACATTTTTCTTGGCCACCCATTTATGTTGCTTCCTGATCCATCAAGCTTGTACACCAGTATAGCAGGTAGAGCGGCACGGTGTGTACCCATTCCTCGACGATGAGCTCCTCGCCGTGCCACGGTGCCGGTGGCAACGACAAGGAAAGGGATGGAGATAGTAGTACGAGTACACGTATGCAGTCGGTACCAACTACGGAGTACTACAGTACTCAGCAGTGACAGTGACAGTGGCACATCTATCTCTCTCCAGCTGTGGACAACATTCCGTAGAGTAATTAGCGCGGTGTGCGAGATCTCCTTTCTTCCTCCTAAAAAAAGCAAGCGCGATCTCCTTTCTTCCTCCCGGAAAAAAAATACTCCTCCGGCGCCGACACACACACAACAAAGACAGCTTAGCACGACAGTGCCACTCCACCGCATTCCCCTCCTTTCCTTCTCGCCCCCACGCCAACCCAAACATCTCACCCACCGCCCCCCACCCCTCCCGCAGCCTCACTCGGAATCTCGCACTCCCCAGATCCAGCCATGTCGTCCTCCGACCAGGACGAGGACCACCACGGCGAGGACGCCCCCCTCTACCGCGGCTCTGCCGCCACCGACGACGACCGCCATTCTCGCCGTCGCACCTCCTCTTCCTCCGGCCCGTCGTCCGCGGTCGGCGAGGTGCCCGTCTCGCAGTCGTTCATCAAGGCCGCCAGCAACGTCTGCTTCTCCTTCTTCGTCTTCGCCGTCCTCGTCGTCACCGTCGTCGCCGTCACCTACCAGCCGCCGGACCCCTGGTTCCAGTCCTCCGCCGCCATCACCACCTCCCTCTCCCGGGTCCTGCCCAACTCCACCTTCCTCCAGCCCGACGACTCGCTCCTCCCCACCGGCGAGGACTTCCCCTCCCCCTCCTCCGCCCCGGGCGCCGCAGCCGCCGCTCAGCGGGACGCCGAGGACCAGGCCGGCTCCGCCGCACTCGGTAACGCCACCGCCGCGGGGACCTGCGACCCGGACGCGCCGCTCAACTGCTCCGACCCTCGCGTCCTCGCCGCCGTCAAGGCGTTCAATGCCAAGGCCTTCTTCCGGAAGTCCATCGTGTTCCTCAGCTACGAGGCGCCCGTGCCAGCCACCAAGCCAGGGGAGTGCGACGTCGCCTGGCGGTTCAGGAACAGGCGGGAGAAGTCGTGGCGCCGGTACAGGGACTACCGCCGCTTCGAGCTTACCCCAGGCGACGGATGCGCTCTTGAAATCTCTAAGGTCGGCAAGTTCAGGTCGGGGAAGAATGCCGCTCGCCGGCCGCGCGGGAAGGGTCCTAATAAGACCCCGCGTGTCGCCGCGCCACCGGTGGACGCCGAGATCAACGACACCATCCCGATCGTTGGGTCCGAGGCGGAGTTCAGGAAAGGGAAGTACTTGTACTACATGAGAGGCGGCGACCATTGCAAGAGCATGAACCAGTTCATATGGAGCTTCCTCTGCGGCCTTGGTGAGGCCAAGTTCCTGAACCGCACGTTTGTGATGGATCTCAACATGTGCTTGTCCGGGGCTCACACAGAGGATGGCAAGGATGTGGATGGCAAAGATTTCAGGTTCTACTTCGATTTCGAGCACTTGAAGGAGTCGGTGCCTCTGGTGGAACAAGGGGATTTTTTGAAGGACTGGCACAGCTGGGACAAGAAGAAGGGTTCAGGTCGGATCTCGGTACGGAAGGTACCATCCTACAAGGTGACTCCGATGCAACTTAAGAGGGACAAGAGCAACATCATTTGGAGGCAGTTTGATGGGAAGGAGCCTGAGAACTACTGGTACAGGGTCTGCGAGGGCCGAGCTGCCAAGGTCATCCAGAGGCCTTGGTATGCTATTTGGAAGTCCAAGAGGCTGATGAACATAGTAACTGAGATTGCAGGCAGAATGGATTGGGATTACGATGGTCTGCATGTGATCCGAGGGTGGAAGGCACAAAATAAGAAGATGTATCCAAACTTGGATGCCGACACATCGCCTGATGCGATTGTAAATAAGGTCACCAAGCTTATCAAGGAGTGGAGGAACCTCTACATCGCGACCAATGAGCCATTTTATTACTACTTCGATAAGCTCAGGTCACACTACCATGTGCATTTGCTTGATGATTATAAGCAGCTATGGTCGAATACGAGTGAATGGTATAACGAGACGACATCGATCACTGGTGGGAAGCCTGTGCCATTCGATGAGTACATGAAGGTGATTGTGGACACTGAGGTATTCTATAGATCAAAGGCAAAGGTGGAAACATTCAACAACCTGACCAGAGATTGCAAAGACGGAATCAACACGTGCAACTTGTGACATACGATGCGTTCATGATGTGATAATTATTGGTGTCTATATACTCTCCCACTGGCTGGCGCATCGGAACTCATGGGAACTCCATCCAGGGTTTGTCATTAGGCATGCCATCTCGATACATCTTGTCATGGCATGCTCAATTGATCACACACACACGTTCATCTAAATTATGTGCCTTCCATTTTTTTGTGTGTATAATTTCACTATGCTCAAACCTCAAAGATCCAAATAGTTACTTCTTAGTGGGCCTTTTGCAGCATCTCTACTTCTTAGTTGCCCTTTTGTAGCACATCTGCTCTGTATGTCCTCATGAGTTAGCTTAGCCTGGGGATTTCTCTCCATTGCTTGTCTGTTCGTCTTGCTAAATGTTCTCGGTTCAGAAACGGACTTTTAGTAAACTTACACATTTCAGACCAGAGAACACCATCATAGGTAACACTTACCAAACTACCTTGAATAGCCTTTGGAAATTGTAGACTGCCGAATTGTGTTTCTTCTTTGTGTTCATGGTAACATGCTGGAAGCGTAGACTAGAGAGAGAGAGAGGAGACCAGGTCAACGTGGTCACAGCTGGTAGTTACACTAATAGCTTGATCAGTTGAATGTCTCATTTGGTTGTTCTTAGCAGACTTGAATCTATTGCATATTGAAGCCATTCATAAAGACCTTCACTAAAACAGTCTTTACAGATAGTATTCTGTTTAAAGGCTGCTGGCTGACCTTTTCTGAATTTGACCATTTAAGTTCATTTGCATTTGTAATGATGACCATTTAAGTTCATCTGCATTTGCTCCGATTCCCGTACAAATTCTCGGATACCTGGTATTTTCATTTGCTCCACTTTTCTTTAGAAAGTCTAGCGAATACAGCACTTTAGGTCCTGGACTACCGGATGCTTGGAGAACCATGGACTGTGATGTGTTTTCGTTCGAGTAACAGGTAGGGTGTCAGATGGGATCCCACTTGTGTCCCTACTTCTAAATCATCTGAAGATTTCTAGCGAAAATATACTGCTCAAAATTTGGACTAGAGATCTTGGATGAGTTAGATGTGGGATATAAGTGAGTTTGAATCCTGTCGAGTTCGCCACACCGTGTCACACATCAGACAATTCAGAACTACATACGCGGTCAAGTTTTTCAATGAATTTGAAATTATGAAACGTCGTCAAAATGGCAGATGAACAGTTGATAAAAAAGGCATATGCGTATCATATGTGGAGCCGTGGAACATCAATCAAACAGAAAAGCTTCCGGTGATTGTTTCAGTTCAAGTACGTCCCCCGCAGCAACTGCTAACTGAAGATTTCTGTTCCAGTGATTGTCGAAGTGGGAAAGCCAGTTCGGCTGTGTAACTGAAGATGTTTGTTCATCACATCCCTGAATTACTCCATGTCTTATTTTTCAACTTTTTTTTTACTTTGTCTCGAATTGAATTGATTGTATTGGATGCAACTTCAAGTAACAAAGGATGTCACATCGATAATGAGAGGGGCTTAGCTCTCCCCCGTCTTCCGCTTCAAGCAAACGGGATGCCAGTGACAGACGGGTCATGACAAGAGTGCATTGGACACTACAGGAGAGGATGAATACGCCGACGGCCCCATTCAACGCCGACGGGGAATAGTCGGGCACCGTCGGCGTACCGAAGAGTACGAAAATCTAGCCCTGGTGGCCGTCGGCGTACGAAGCCCCGTCGGCGTATACGCTTGAGTCCCGACGGCCACCGTCGGCGTATAACATACCGTCGGCGTAAGGATGACCGCTGGGCCCACTGGAACGGAATCCCGTTATGTGTATACACTTTTTCGATACGCCGACGGGGACAGTACAATGGCCGTCGGCGTATACACTTTTTTTTAGTTTGCGACAGATTACAGTTATTAATTCTAAAATCAACAACAATTCGAAAACTGCTCCAATTTGAGAAATTCAAATTTCTATGGATTCACAATCTTGTGCTCTATCTGTTGGTATGAAAGTTGCTACATGTTTATGTAATAATTTTTGCACTAAATAATTGAATATAGAAATGGCTATTAAAATTGAAAACTTGCAAACTTCATAACTTGAGCTCAGTTTTTTCAAATTGAGCAAACTTGGTCTCTAAAAATTTATCATAATAAACACTACACAATGGTATTTTATTTTGGCACAATTGAACTAAAAATTCCCAAGTTTCCTTCTATTTACTAAAAGGGTAGAAAAAAATTGGTTATTATAAGTTGCATCATAAATTCTATACTTGTCCAAAAATTATGTTTAAACCCTCAAAATATTAAGTGAACTAGTATGGCACCCCCTAGCTTGTGCGGGGACCTAGACGACCCGTAGCCCCCTTCGGTGAAAACCTAGACCCGCTGGAGAAATAATGGACTTATACAAATACACGCGGCCACACCAGAGGGGGGGCTACGGAGCGTCCGGGTCCCCACAAAAGATAGGGGGTGGCATACCATGTTAGTATAGGTGTGTTGTGGTCTTTGGATGGCAAAGATTGCACTCCGGGGTGTGACCCGCTTCACCTGCGTCCGTTTCTCCCTCGTGAGTTTACATACGCTTATAGGGTGAAACTCCCGTATCGGAGGAAACGTCGTGAATCTTCCGAAGAGGTGGGTTCTACCAACTTGTTTTATATTTCTATGGGATACTCTAACACAACCAAGCAAATGGTTCCACAATGCTACCCCCTTTCGACTTCGTTACCGCGTGTATCCGTATAAGTCCGGTATTTCTCCTACAGGTCTAGGTTTTCACCGGAGGGGGGCTACAGTGCGTCCGGGTCCCCACACAAGCTAGTGGGTGGCATACCATGTTAGTATAGGTGTGTTGTGGTCTTTGGATGGCAAAGATTGCACTCCGGGGTGTGACCCGCTTCACCGGTGTCCGTTTCTCCCTCGTGAGTTTACATGCGCTTATAGGGTGAAACTCCCGTATCGGACGAAACGTCGGGGATCTTCCGAAGAGGTGGGTTCTATCAACTTGTTTTATGTTCCTATGGGATACCCTAACACAACCAAGCAACTGGTTCCACAATGCTACCCCCTTTCGACTCCGTTACCGCGTGTATCCGTATAAGTCCGGTATTTCTCCTGCGGGTCTAGGTTTTCACCGGAGGGGGGCTACGGAGCGTCCGGGTCCCCACACAAGCTAGGTTTTGGCATACCATGTTAGTATCGGTGTGTTGTGGTCTTTGGATGGCAAAGATTGCGCTCCGGGGTGTGACCCGCTTCACCGGCGTCCGTTTCTCCCTCGTGAGTTTACATGCGCTTATAGGGTGAAACTCCCGTATCGGACGAAACGTCGGGAATCTTCCGAAGAGGTGGGTTCTATCAACTTGTTTTATGTTCCTATGGGATACCCTAACACAACCAAGCAACTGGTGCCACAATGCTACCCCCTTTCGACGTCGTTACCGCGTGTATCCGTATAAGTCCGGTATTTCTCCTGCGGGTCTAGGTTTTCACCGGAGGGGGGCTACGGAGCGTACGTCTACCCACACAAGCTAGGGGGTGACATACCATGTTAGTATAGGTGTGTTTTGGTCTTTGGATGGCAAAGATTGCGCTCCGGGGTGTGACCCGCTTCACCGGCGTCCGTTTCTCCCTCGTGAGTTTACATGCGCTTATAGGGTGAAACTCCCGTATCGGACGAATCGTCGGGAATCTTCCGAAGAGGTGGGTTCTATCAACTTGTTTTATGTTCCTATGGGATACCCTAACACAACCAAGCAACTGGTTCCACAATGCTACCCCCTTTCGACGCCGTTACCGCGTGTATCCGTATAAGTCCGGTATTTCTCCTGCGGGTCTAGGTTTTCACCGGAGGGGGGCTACAGAGCGTACGTCTACCCACACAAGCTAGGGGGTGACATACCATGTTAGTATAGGTGTGTTTTGGTCTTTGGATGGCAAAGATTGCGCTCCGGGGTGTGACCCGCTTCACCGGCGTCCGTTTCTCCCTCGTGAGTTTACATGCGCTTATAGGGTGAAACTCCCGTATCGGACGAAACGTCGGGAATCTTCCGAAGAGGTGGGTTCTATCAACTTGTTTTATGTTACTATGGGATACACTAACACAACCAAGCAACTGGTTCCACAATGCTACCCCCTTTCGACGCCGTTACCGCGTGTATCCGTATAAGTCCGGTATTTCTCCTGCGGGTCTAGGTTTTCACCGGAGGGGGGCTACGGAGCGTACGTCTACCCACACAAGCTAGGGGGTGGAATACCATGTTAGTATAGGTGTGTTTTGGTCTTTGGATGGCAAAGATTGCGCTCCGGGGTGTGACCCGCTTCACCGGCGTCCGTTTCTCCCTCGTGAGTTTACATGCGCTTATAGGGTGAAACTCCCATATCGGACGAAACGTCGGGAATCTTCCGAAGAGGTGGGTTCTATCAACTTGTTTTATGTTCCTATGGGATACCCTAACACAACCAAGCAACTGGTTCCACAATGCTACCCCCTTTCGACGCCGTTACCGCGTGTATCCGTATAAGTCCGGTATTTCTCCTACGGGTCTAGGTTTTCACCGGAGGGGGGCTACGGAGCGTCCGTCTCCCCACACAAGCTAGGGGGTGACATACCATGTTAGTATAGGTGTGTTTTGGTCTTTGGATGGCAAAGATTGCGCTCCGGGGTGTGACCCGCTTCACCGGCGTCCGTTTCTCCCTCGTGAGTTTACATGCGCTTATAGGGTGAAACTCCCGTATCGGACGAAACGTCGGGAATCTTCCGAAGAGGTGGGTTCTATCAACTTGTTTTATGTTCCTATGGGATACCCTAACACAACCAAGCAACTGGTTCCACAATGCTACCCCCTTTCGACGCCGTTACCGCGTGTATCCGTATAAGTCCGGTATTTCTCCTGCGGGTCTAGGTTTTCACCGGAGGGGGGCTACGGAGCGTCCGTCTCCCCACACAAGCTAGGGGGTGACATACCATGTTAGTATAGGTGTGTTTTGGTCTTTGGATGGCAAAGATTGCGCTCCGGGGTGTGACCCGCTTCACCGGCGTCCGTTTCTCCCTCGTGAGTTTACATGCGCTTATAGGGTGAAACTCCCGTATCGGACGAAACGTCGGGAATCTTCCGAAGAGGTGGGTTCTATCAACTTGTTTTATGTTCCCTAACACAACCAAGCAACTGGTTCCACAATGCTACCCCCTTTCGACGCCGTTACCGCGTGTATCCGTATAAGTCCGGTATTTCTCCTGCGGGTCTAGGTTTTCACCGGAGGGGGGCTACGGAGCGTACGTCTACCCACACAAGCTAGGGGGTGACATACCATGTTAGTATAGGTGTGTTTTGGTCTTTGGATGGCAAAGATTGCGCTCCGGGGTGTGACCCGCTTCACCAGCGTCCGTTTCTCCCTCGTGAGTTTACATGCGCTTATAGGGTGAAACTCCCGTATCGGACGAAACGTCGGGAATCTTCCGAAGAGGTGGGTTCTATCAACTTGTTTTATGTTACTATGGGATACCCTAACACAACCAAGCAACTGGTTCCACAATGCTACCCCCTTTCGACGCCGTTACCGCGTGTATCCGTATAAGTCCGGTATTTCTCCTGCGGGTCTAGGTTTTCACCGGAGGGGGGCTACGGAGCGTACGTCTACCCACACAAGCTAGGGGGTGACATACCATGTTAGTATAGGTGTGTTTTGGTCTTTGGATGGCAAAGATTGCGCTCCGGGGTGTGACCCGCTTCACCGGCGTCCGTTTCTCCCTCGTGAGTTTACATGCGCTTATAGGGTGAAACTCCCGTATCGGACGAAACGTCGGGAATCTTCCGAAGAGGTGGGTTCTATCAACTTGTTTTATGTTCCTATGGGATACCCTAACACAACCAAGCAACTGGTTCCACAATGCTACCCCCTTTCGACGCCGTTACCGCGTGTATCCGTATAAGTCCGGTATTTCTCCTGCGGGTCTAGGTTTTCACCGGAGGGGGGCTACGGAGCGTCCGTCTACCCAAACAAGCTAGGGGGTGACATACCATGTTAGTATAGGTGTGTTTTGGTATTTGGATGGCAAAGATTGCGCTCCGGGGTGTGACCCGCTTCACCGGCGTCCGTTTCTCCCTCGTGAGTTTACATGCGCTTATAGGGTGAAACTCCCGTATCGGACGAAACGTCGGGAATCTTACGAAGAGGTGGGTTCTATCAACTTGTTTTATGTTCCTATGGGATACCCTAACACAACCAAGCAACTGGTTCCACAATGCTACCCCCTTTCGACGCCGTTACCGCGTGTATCCGTATAAGTGCGGTATTTCTCCTGCGGGTCTAGGTTTTCACCGGAGGGGGGCTACGGAGCGTACGTCTACCCACACAAGCTAGGGGGTGACATACCATGTTATTATAGGTGTGTTTTGGTCTTTGGATGGCAAAGATTGCGCTCCGGGGTGTGACCCGCTTCACCGGCGTCCGTTTCTCCCTCGTGAGTTTACATGCGCTTATAGGGTGAAACTCCCGTATCGGACGAAACGTCGGGAATCTTCCAAAGAGGTGGGTTCTATCAACTTGTTTTATGTTACTATGGGATACCCTAACACAACCAAGCAACTGGTTCCACAATGCTACCCCCTTTCGACGCCGTTACCGCGTGTATCCGTATAAGTCCGGTATTTCTCCTGCGGGTCTAGGTTTTCACCGGAGGGGGGCTACGGAGCGTACGTCTACCCACACAAGCTAGGGGGTGACATACCATGTTAGTATAGGTGTGTTTTGGTCTTTGGATGGCAAAGATTGCGCTCCGGGGTGTGACCCGCTTCACCGGCGTCCGTTTCTCCCTCGTGAGTTTACATGCGCTTATAGGGTGAAACTCCCGTATCGGACGAAACGTCGGGAATCTTCCGAAGAGGTGGGTTCTATCAACTTGTTTTATGTTCCTATGGGATACCCTAACACAACCAAGCAACTGGTTCCACAATGCTACCCCCTTTCGACGCCGTTACCGCGTGTATCCGTATAAGTCCGGTATTTCTCCTGCGGGTCTAGGTTTTCACCGGAGGGGGGCTACGGAGCGTCCGTCTACCCAAAAAAGCTAGGGGGTGACATACCATGTTAGTATAGGTGTGTTTTGGTCTTTGGATGGAAAAGATTGCGCTCCGGGGTGTGACCCGCTTCACCGGCGTCCGTTTCTCCCTCGTGAGTTTACATGCGCTTATAGGGTGAAACTCCCGTATCGGACGAAACGTCGGGAATCTTACGAAGAGGTGGGTTCTATCAACTTGTTTTATGTTCCTATGGGATACCCTAACACAACCAAGCAACTGGTTCCACAATGCTACCCCCTTTCGACGCCGTTACCGCGTGTATCCGTATAAGTCCGGTATTTCTCCTGCGGGTCTAGGTTTTCACCGGAGGGGGGCTACGGAGCGTCCGTCTCCCCACACAAGCTAGGGGGTGACATACCATGTTAGTATAGGTGTGTTTTGGTCTTTGTATGGCAAAGATTGCGCTCCGGGGTGTGACCCGCTTCACCGGCGTCCGTTTCTCCCTCGTGAGTTTACATGCGCTTATAGGGTGAAACTCCCGTATCGGACGAAACGTCGGGAATCTTCCGAATAGGTGGGTTATATCAACTTGTTTTATGTTACTATGGGATACCCTAACACAACCAAGCAACTGGTTCCACAATGCTACCCCCTTTCGACGCCGTTACCGCGTGTATCCGTATAAGTCCGGTATTTCTCCTGCGGGTCTAGGTTTTCACCGGAGGGGGCTACGGAGCGTACGTCTACCCAAAGAAGCTAGGGGGTGACATACCATGTTAGTATAGGTGTGTTTTGGTCTTTGGATGGCAAAGATTGCGCTCCGGGGTGTGACCCGCTTCACCGGCGTCCGTTTCTCCCTCGTGAGTTTACATGCGCTTATAGGGTGAAACTCCCGTATCGGAAGAAACGTCGGGAATCTTCCGAAGAGGTGGGTTCTATCAACTTGTTTTATGTTCCTATGGGATACCCTAACACAACCAAGCAACTGGTTCCACAATGCTACCCCCTTTCGACGCCGTTACCGCGTGTATCCGTATAAGTCCGGTATTTCTCCTGCGGGTCTAGGTTTTCACCGGAGGGGGGCTACGGAGCGTACGTCTACCCACACAAGCTAGGGGGTGACATACCATGTTAGTATAGGTGTGTTGTGGTCTTTGGATGGCAAAGATTGCGCTCCGGGGTGTGACCCGCTTCACCGGCGTCCGTTTCTCCCTCGTGAGTCTACATGCGCTTATAGGGTGAAACTCCCGTATCGGACGAAACGTCGGGAATCTTCCGAATACGTGGGTTCTATCAACTTGTTTTATGTTACTATGGGATACCCTAACACAACCAAGCAACTGGTTCCACAATGCTACCCCCTTTCGACGCCGTTACCGCGTGTATCCGTATAAGTCCGGTATTTCTCCTGCAGGTCTAGGTTTTCACCGGAGGGGGGCTACGGAGCGTACGTCTACCCAAACAAGCTAGGGGGTGACATACCATGTTAGTATAGGTGTGTTTTGGTCTTTGGATGGCAAAGATTGCGCTCCGGGGTGTGACCCGCTTCACCGGCGTCCGTTTCTCCCTCGTGAGTTTACATGCGCTTATAGGGTGAAACTCCCGTATCGGACGAAACGTCGGGAATCTTCCGAAGAGGTGGGTTCTATCAACTTGTTTTATGTTCCTATGGGATACCCTAACACAACCAAGCAACTGGTTCCACAATGCTACCCCCTTTCGACGCCGTTACCGCGTGTATCCGTATAAGTCCGGTATTTCTCCTACGGGTCTAGGTTTTCACCGGAGGGGGGCTACAGAGCGTACGTCTACCCACACAAGCTAGGGGGTGACATACCATGTTAGTATATGTGTGTTTTGGTCTTTGGATGGCAAAGATTGCGCTCCGGGGTGTGACCCGCTTCACCGGCGTCCGTTTCTCCCTCGTGAGTTTACATGCGCTTATAGGGTGAAACTCCCGTATCGGACGAAACGTCGGGAATCTTCCGAAGAGGTGGGTTCTATCAACTTGTTTTATGTTCCTATGGGATACCCTAACACAACCAAGCAACTGGTTCCACAATGCTACCCCCTTTCGACGCCGTTACCGCGTGTATCCGTATAAGTCCGGTATTTCTCCTGCGGGTCTAGGTTTTCACCGGAGGGGGGCTACGGAGCGTACGTCTACCCACACAAGCTAGGGGGTGACATACCATGTTAGTATAGGTGTGTTTTGGTCTTTGGATGGCAAAGATTGCGCTCCGGGGTGTGACCCGCTTCACCGGCGTCCGTTTCTCCCTCGTGAGTTTACATGCGCTTATAGGGTGAAACTCCCGTATCGGATGAAACGTCGGGAATCTTCCGAAGAGGTGGGTTCTATAAACTTGTTTTATGTTACTATGGGATACCCTAACACAACCAAGCAACTTGTTCCACAATGCTACCCCCTTTCGACGCCGTTACCGCGTGTATCCGTATAAGTCCGGTATTTCTCCTGCGGGTCTAGGTTTTCACCGGAGGGGGGCTACGGAGCGTCCGTCTACCCACACAAGCTAGGGGTGACATACCATGTTAGTATAGGTGTGTTTTGGTCTTTGGATGGCAAAGATTGCGCTCCAGGGTGTGACCCGCTTCACCGACGTCCGTTTCTCCTTCGTGAGTTTACATGCGCTTATAGGGTGAAACTCCCGTATCGGACGAAACGTCGGGAATCTTCCGAAGAGGTGGGTTCTATCAACTTGTTTTATGTTCCTATGGGATACCCTAACACAACCAAGCAACTGGTTCCACAATGCTACCCCCTTTCGACGCCGTTACCGCGTGTATCCGTATAAGTCCGGTATTTCTCCTACGGGTCTAGGTTTTCACCGGAGGGGGGCTACGGAGCGTACGTCTACCCAAACAAGCTAGGGGGTGACATACCATGTTAGTATAGGTGTGTTTTGGTCTTTGGATGGCAAAGATTGCGCTCCGGGGTGTGACCCGCTTCACCGGCGTCCGTTTCTCCCTCGTGAGTTTACATGCGCTTATAGGGTGAAACTCCCGTATCGGACGAAACGTCGGGAATCTTACGAAGAGGTGGGTTCTATCAACGTCGGGAATCTTAAGAAACATTGTCGACATGACGTACAACCTCATTTTGATGTCTTGTAAATTTGATTGTATAATCAAGTGCATTTGCCTATCTGCTGTCTTGTTTGTGTGTGCCTGCTCTTTTGACTTGTACTTTTCGATGGTGATTGACACACTAAGCTCATTTCTCATTTGTACTTTTGGATAGCTCTCAGAAATTTTTGTATTAAGACGCATACTATTATGTTATAGAAACTTGAATCATGGGATAGAAAAAAAACCTTATCATTTAACTATTTGTAAATTACAATTTTATGTATCCGTAAAATGTGTTCGGCCCAACATGTATGTTGTCATTTTGGATGACTTGGAGTGACACTGAGGACAAAGATATGCATGCTTACATTTTTTTATTAATACTGGCCTAGCCGTAATATTAATTTGTTTGCATGTGTTTTTGTAATTATATTGTTATTAGTCGAGATGCGCATTGCGCGTGCAAGACAACTAGTGCATAGAAATTTTAATTTCAAAATTTAGAGCATTTTTCCAATTGTTATGTATTTTACAATTAATTATTCGAGTCTGTTAAAAAAAAATGCGGTTTTTGCTCCGCAGGGGATTCGAACCCGCGCCATCACTCTGTGAAGCAAGAGGCTGAAACCATTGGGGTATCACTGTGTTTTGGTTAGTACTACAGCCAAAAGCCTTAAGTAGTGATTTTATTAAATTTTTTTTCTAAAAAAAGGCACCGGAGAGCCCCCAATCGCGAACTCCCCTGCGGAGCCAATCACCAACTCCACGCCACGCCCAATCCCTAACTGCCCCCGACCTCACGCCCTCCTCCTCTGCCCCCGACCCCGCCCCCCTCCGCCGCCGCTCCTCCCTCCGCCGCCGCTCCTCCCTCCGCTCCCCTCCGACGCCGAGGACGGCGCCGCGTCCACCGTGCGCCCTCCCGTCCACTCCTCCCTCTCGCCGCGTCCATCTCCTCCCTCCGCCGTCCCCCGCCCCGATCTCCTCCCTCTCAGCGCCCCCGCCCCGCCGCGTCTGCCCCGCCTCCGACGTCCCCCGCACCGGCGCCGCGTCCAAGGCCGCCTGCTGCCTCGTCTCTCGGCGCGGAGTCACCCGCACCGGCGGCCACGCGGGGGGAGGAACCCTCACGGGCGGCCACGCGCTCACCGGCGCCTCCCTCCCCCAGCCCGCCCTCTGCCCCGCGCTCCCTCCCGAGGACGGCGTGCTGCCGGCGAGGTCGGCCGCAGCTCCTCCAGGCGCCCTCTGCCCCGCGCTCCTCCACGGCCGGGGTGGCCGGTTGCTTTTTTTTTTGTCTTAGTTAATTTAGGTTAGAAAATTAGGTTGTCTTAGTTAGAAAATTAGGTTGATTTCTGGTTTTAGGTTAGATAATTTTAGAAAATAGGTTAGATATAAACTTGATAATTTTAGAAAGTTAGAAAATAGGTTAGATATAAACTTGATAATTTAGACTAGATATAAACTTGATAATTTAGGTTAGATAATTTTAGATTGTTGTGCTGATATTTTTTACCTTGAGCAACGGAACATCTAGCGCATAAAAAATGAAATCAGCTCATAGTGTTAGATAATTTATGTTTTTTTTAATGTGCCTATTATCTGCTACAGGATATCTGACAGGAGCCGCCACAACACGCCATCGATATACGACCTCGCCGCCGCTGTCTGGAGCTGCCACGCCACGCCGTCGATTCTTGATCCCGTCACCGGCCCTGCCGTTAAGGCCTTGTTCGACTACTTCCTCTACCGCCGAGGGTGAGCTACAACTCTGTCTCCACCCTCGCATTAATTTATGTCGCGTCACCTAGGTGTCATTTCCCGTCCGCGAGCGTTACGCGGATAAATATGCATTAGAGGTAGGCATATTTTGAACCGTAACGCTTGCGGCATTTACGGGACAGTCGGCGGATGCGTAGTTGGGTACGTTTTCCATGTTCTGCTCCGGTCTGGGTCAGGATTTCGGTAGCGCCTCCTCGTTGTTCTCCTTATGCACATCCTCTCGGATTTTTGCGGAGACGTGTATCGGGAGAGCAGCGGGGAGGTGCTGCCGAAATTCTGTCTCGGATCGGGGTAGAGCATGGAGAACGTACTCAATCTACGGATCCGGCGGCTGCTAGGACCCTTACCTATTAGAGATGTAGGTTGATGCTTCATTTTGCACGGTAGAAGAAAAAATTACTATGATGCAATTAATTTCATGCTATGTATGTTGTTTGGCTCCGAAATAAAACAGAGGATGGCTGATAATGGGTGGATGTACAGTGGCCGAATTAGTGCGGTTGAAAGGTCTGATGAGTGGGTATGGAAGACGGATTTCTTAGTGAAGGAGTTAGCGCGTGGTTCAAAGGCAGGCATTCGTCCACTTTGCCCTTGCAGTCATTGCAGGAAGCGTCAGCGTAAGGGAAAAGAGGATATGATAAAACACCTTTGGTCTTATGGGTATATGCCGGGCTTCGTCACGATGGTCGACTTTGCTGAATACAAACGTGAGAGTGGCAGGGTGATGCGTCAACGGATCAATGGCAAGGAGGACGATGGGATTAGAAACTGTCTGAATGATCTCCGTGATTCCTACATGCCAGATTCGCCACCTTCACACGAGGAACCGGAGGAACCGTGTGAACAGGAGGAACTGTGAACCTGAGGAACCGGAGCCTACCGCGAAGGCCTACTTTCATATGATGGAAACGGCTGAGAAACCTCTGTACGAGGGCGCAAGTATTTCTCAGCTCGATGCCATCTCGCAAGTACTAGCCAAAAAGCTCGAGTATGGCAACACCCGTTCATGCTTTGAAGCTCATCTGCAAACATATGGTAACATGTTGCCCGAAGGACATTGTTTGCCTAAAAGCATGTACGAGACGAAGAAAATCTTGCGAGAGCTCAACATGGATTATGAAAAGATAGATTGTTGTCCTAAAGGTTGCATCTTGTTTCGGCAACAGTTTGCGGATGACAAGTACTGTACCCTGTGTGGAGCCTCTAGGTATCATGAGGTAAAGGGAGCAGATGGTCAGAAAAAGCAGACGAAAGTCGCCAAGAAGATTCTTCGTTATCTCCCATTCATAAAAAGAATCCAGCGGCTTTACATGAACAAGGAGTCTGCCACACAGATGACGTGGCACAAGATGGGGAAGAGATACGAGGACGAGCACGGACGGGTAAAGATGAGACATCCATCTGATGGTCAGGCATGGAAGAATTTCGATGCAAAATACCCCGAGGAGGCAGAAGAGGCTCGAAATGTCAGAATTGCGATAGCAACCGATGGATTCAATCCGTATGGTATGTCGACTGCCTCGTACAGCTGCTGGCCCGTGTTTGTTATTCCGCTCAATCTCCCTCCCGGAGTCCTAATGCAAAGAAAGACCATATTCCTGTCGCTGGTCATTCCAGGGCCTGAATATCCGGGAAAGAATTTGAGTGTCTATATACAGCCGCTTGTGGATGATCTGTATCACTCTTGGCACCACGGGACTATGACATACGACCGTGCATCGAAGAGAAACTTCTTGATGAAAGTTTGGTTCCACTATTCCATGCACGACATGCCAGGGTACGCCCTATTCTGTGGATGGTGTACAGCTGGTAAGTGGCCATGCCCAGTGTGCAGGAACCGACTTGAGTTCATTTGGCTAAACGGGGGTAAGAAGTATTCTGCCTTCGACACGCATCGCAAGTTTCTCAAAAGAAGGCATCGGTTTAGAGAAGACGAAAAGAACTTCAAAAAGGGAAGAGTTGAGCGTGAAGAGAAAGAGATACCAACTTTCGATGGTGCAGCTGTTGATGCCGAGCTACGTGCTCTCGTGCCTGCTCCGGGAAATGGCCCACGATATGTGGGATATGGTGAAACACACAACTGGACTCACGTGGCAGGCTTGACCGTGTGTGGCGAGTGCTCGCGGAGTTGAGCCATTTCTTCCGCACGCTCTGCGCTAAGCAGATATGTCCCCTGATTATTCAGAAGCTGCATGATCTAGTGCCGGAGTTGCTATGCAACTTAGAGACGATATTTCCGCCAGGCTTCTTTACTCCGATGGCACATCTTGTTGTGCATCTCGCGAACGAGGCTCTCTTGGGTGGACCGGTGCAGTTTCGGTGGCAGTTTTGTATTGAGAGAGAGTTTAAGTATATTCGAACCAAATGTGGAAACAAAAATCAGATTGAAGCATGCATAGCTGAGGCAACTATCCTCCAGGAGATGGCAGACGCTAGGCTAACGTACTTTCCCGATGATGTTCCCACTATGCATAACCAGGCCTCTCGATACAATGTCGACGAGCCTAAGAAAGACCCCAAGCTCCTCCTCTTCAAGTGTCCCGGTGGCAAGGCTGGTGGCGCAAAAAAGTATACTTTGACCAAGGAAGAGCTGGAGTGCGTAATGCTATATGTGCTCTTGAACATGGATGAAGTGGTTCGTGACGAGGGGGAAGCAGGAAGTTTCCTCAGGTAAAATGGTGAACCGAATTACTTTGCAACTAGTAACTCGGTTTCGCTCTAATACATATTTATTTTATTTTAGCCAATTCAAGGATGAAATGTGGCCGGGGACGGTGGATCTCGATGAAGCCGAGCTGGAAATTCTTCTGAAAGAGGGTGCCCCCGGAAAGAAAAAATTCACGGCTTGGTTCAGGGAAAAGGTAATTTCTAGCCTGCCCCCCTACCTTGCAATCCGTGTCTTCTCGTTTTCTATTACACATAACTAATACACTGAACTTGTAGGGAGCTAATCCCAACGTTGTGATGTCCGATGAGTTGAGATGTGTCTCCCAAGGATGTAACCGTAGAGTCGAGGCGTATGAGAAGTATGATGTGAATGGGTATCGCTTCCATACGGAGTTTCACCAGAACAGTCGGCCTAATGCAAAAACTGTGAATACCGGGGTCTTCACTAAAGGAGCCGGTGAGTTTGACTACTACGGAAGGTTACAAAACGTATATGAGCTGACGTACAATAATACGAACATAGAACTCAAGCTCGTTGTGTTCAAATGCCACTGGTTTGACCCAAAGCATGGACAGAAAAGTACCCCTTCCATTGGGTTAGTTGAAGTGAAGCCTTCAACCACCTACAGCGGATCCGATGTCTTCATTGTGGCCCACCAAGCCAAGCAAGTTTATTATTTGCCCTACCCATGTCAGAAAGAGGGACTCAAGGGCTGGGAAGTCGTGTTCCAGGTGTCGCCACATGGGAAGCTACCTATGCCCTCTGACGATGATTATAACAACATTAACCCCAAAACATACGAGGGAATTTTCTATCAAGAGCAAGAGAACTTTGGAGACTTTGACATACAAGGTCTCGAAAATCTCGAAGACGATGCACCGATAGGGGGTGAGGTAGTGGTGAATATAAAGGACATAGACATGCTCAACAAGTTGCAGGAGGAAAATGACAGCGATGATGAGCCTCCACCGTGCGAGGAGCCTCCAATTTACTACAACCGTGATAGTGATGTTGATAGTGACGATGAGAACCTAAGAACTAATTATGAGAGTGATGATTCGTGGTGAGGGTCTTTTTATGTCTTTATTATGCTTAGTATTTATCTTTATGCTTAGTATTTATTTCTGTCTTTATTATTCTTGGTATTTATTTTCTAATATGCTTCTTAATTGCATTACATCTATATGCTTACTGTTTACCCTTTCTCAATGCAGGTGATCCACCAATATGAGCCAAGGCAAGCAATCATCGGGCAGTTTGCTGAACTCACTGCGCCAGAGGAAGCCTACCAAAAGTGGAAGGGAGCCTATTCCGAACCCTAGATACCCTACTGATGAGGGTGGGACCAGAGGTCGAGGACGAGGGGCAGCTGTTGCTCCACTCCCTCCGAGGGGAGGACGAGGGCGAGGTGGAGGACGAGGGCGAGGTGGCGGACGAGCACTACTAGAGGGTGGTGACATACCCTCCGCTTCTGGCGACGTGGCTTCACACTCCCGTGAGTTGGCGTCTCGAGACGAGGAGACGCAGGGGACGGTGTCTGGCGGCGAGGGGACGGTGTCTGGCGGCGAGGGGACGGTCTCTCGTGGCGGCGAGGGGTCCGTGAAGAAGCCACGGATTCGTGGGGAAACGACTGTCCCTGATGAGTCCAAGATGCCTAAAACCGAGGAGGAGAAAGTCCTCATTGTGCCTGACGACGTTGAGTAAGCTACTATACTAATTTTGAACACGCCATTTCATTTGTACCAAAACAATTTGACATGTACTAATGTTTGATTATTCTGCAGGAACTGGAAGAGGCCAGCGGGGTCCCGTCCTCCTAACACTTTGCTTGGAGCTGCGATTAGGAAGTACTGGCCGGGCTTTTACACTGTGGTCCCCAACGGCGAGAAGAAGCTAGCTCGCCATTGGGTACACTATGAGGAGGCCGATTGCCCGGGCTTCGAGACAGCTGCTGACGCTGTGATCAGCACGTTCTGGGTAAGGCGAGGTTTTCCAATTACGTCCATAGTTGATGCCCCCACCATGCTAACTCTTTACTCTCACAATCTTTTTATGCATGTTTACAGAGATTCTATAGGGTTCTTCCGGAGCATCAGGCCTCGGCGAACAAGACTTTGTTGGGGGCATGTAAGAAGCTGACACGACAGCAGTTCTACAATGTAAGGAATACATGCATGAGTCAATTCAGTTCCGAGAAGTTCGGCAAGACGACGCCGAAGCATGAGACTGTGAGTGCAAAGCCTGCGATGACTATGGAAGATTACGTCGAGGTAAGTCAAAATTGTCAATGGTATCATATGTTGCTGCTAAACTGCAATTTGCATTATCTGTTCTTCAAAATGAGTCTTGAATTTTTCAGGTTATGCCCCAGTGGGCCGATGGTAAAGAGGACGCATGGAAGGCGATGGTGGCATCGATGTGGCTCGGGGAGGACGAGGCGTTCAAAGCCTTAAGCGAGCGGAACAAGGCAAACCGCGGCCACGAGGGGACACACTGTGCGGGAGCCCGCAACCATGCTAGCTTCAAGGAACATTTTGTATGTGCACACATCGAACAACATGCATTTTTTCCCCGTCATGTTTCTATCTGGTATGCATAACATTTCTTTGGCGATGCAGGAGTCCATCACGGGGAATGTCCCTATTACGGAGATGGAAGCATGGTCGAAGATGAGGATCAAGAAGGCCGATCCATCCAAGCCCCAGCCCTCGCTTCCAGAGTACTTCGGCAACGCCGAGGAGGACATAGCTGGTTACACGAAGGCGTTTCAGGGTTTTCATCCTCACGTGGAAAACCCTATTCAGGAGGAGACCGACGTGAGGGCTTTGGTCGTGGGCGGGCGCGGCAGGCAGCATGGACGTCTTAGCTGCCTTAACCAGGTGATCCCGCGTACTCCTGAGTTGAGCCTCACGTATATCAAGGCCACCCTCACCGCCGACGGCCCCGTTGTCCCTCCTCCTCGACGGACTTCCAAAGCTCGCGTCGAGGTAAGTTCTTCTCAATCTCATTCCCTTTTCGACATTTCTTCCTTAGTAGCTAACTTGACGAGATTCAACTTTCATCGAGATTCATTTTTCTTGAAATTGTAGTGTGCTATAGGCGATGCCTACGATGCAGCTATGGCGGAGTACAATCTTAGGTATGACGAGTGGGAGAAGATGCAAAGGGCCTATAAGGTCTGGGAACGAGCGCGCGATGAAGTAAGTTTCACCATTTTCTTTCTGCAAATGATGACAAGTCTTACTTCCCTCTACTTTGAACCTTTATTTCTGCAAAGTCTAACATCAAAAATATCTTTTAGGCGGACGACACGTTTCATACCACTGGAGTGCGGCCCACAATAGAAGTTAGGCGACCACCTATGCCTGATTTGCCGCCACGGTTTCCAACGAAGGAGGACTTCACTCGCGGAGCCTACGTGAGTACACCGGTAAGTTATATGCCAAACCAGTCGTTACCGCTGTCATGTGCCCGCCACGTTAGAGTTGCTAACTTCTGCTAAAAAATGTATGTAGGGATCGGGACACTCCGGGGCTACTCCCTTCGGCCGTGCTGCTGACTCGCCAAGTCGCACGATCACACCGTTTCATCACGCTCCCGGTGCTTCGCCGAGTCCGTCGCGCGAAGCCGATGCCCGTGATACTCCCTCGCCGAGTTCGGGGCATGGTTCGACGTCGGCTATCCACCGCGGAGTGTCGCCTATTTTCACTCGGTCCGAGATGGGCACTTCGAGCTCCCGCGAGGTCTAGCTAGGATGATGATGTTTGTATTGCACTATCGATGATGTTCGGATGATTTTGTACCTTGTACGATGTTTGGATGATATGGATATGATGTTTGGATCTTCTTTGTATCATTTTTATCATGTTTTTAAATTTTCTGCAATTAAAATCGTATGAAACAGCACTGGAAAAAAACAGCACTGGAAAAAAATAGCCAAAACTGGCCAGAACGCGCCAATAGGCCGACGGCATTGCCGTCGGCGTCCAATATGCGGCCCAGCAGGCTGGCCATTATGGCGGCCCATAGGCCAACGGCATTGCCGTCGGCGTCCTCTCTCGCGCGCGCAACCAGCAGCGGGCACGTGGCCCATAGGCCGACGGCATTGCCGTCGGCGTCCTCGCGCGCGCGCGCCCAGCAGCGGCACGTGGCCCATAGGCCGACGGTCCGTGCCGTCGGCGTCTGCTCGAGCCGCTCCGTTTTCGTTCTGACGCGTGGGCCCCACTAATCATAGGCCGACGGGCCGTGCCGTCGGCGTCTACGCGCGTCCGTTTCCGTTCGGTCGTTCCGTTCTGACGCGTGGGCCCCACCTGAACACTATACGCCGACGGGCCGTGAATACGCCGACGGTGTCATTGCTTCGCCGACGAGGAAGAACGCCGACGGCGATACGCCGACGATCCCCGTCGGGCTTTCAATACGCCGACGGCCATCTGCCTTTCGCCGACGGCTGTTCACCGTCGGCGTATCGCCAGTCTCCTGTAGTGGGAGATACTGGGTTTGGAGGCCTGATGGCCGAAAAGTCCAAAGATACTGGATCTGGCTCAATAGAGCTCTATTTTTGAAAAAAAAAAATCTCCGCATCGAAGTTTCAAAATTTTGGAACAAAATCCTAGATGTAGATAATGTCAAACTCCGCCAGTGTGCAATGCAAAATAATTTGTATTCTATGCTACACAAACACTGTTCACCGTGTCTTGATCCACACTTTTATCATTTTTGCTCAGCCTACAATACAGATTAGCATTATGTTTTTTTTTTGACGGGTTAGCATTATGTTTTTAAACAGTAATGAAATTCACTATTATGTACTGCACATCAAGGATTTTTTCTGAATTTATTGAAACTTAAGATTCACATTTTTTTTTTTCAAATAAAATGTCGGTGACTCGTGACGCTGTGTGTGTGTGTGTTTTTTTTCCTGCAAAGAAGAGTAACAGGAGAGATTGCGGGCGTCTAATTGCAATATTGTATGTCTCCATGACTCCATGGCTGTCGTTAGATTTGCATCGGCCGGTTAGGATACGACGCCGTCTGACTAAGACACTCAACCCTAGCCTTCCTTCCCCACCCCCTCAGCCCCGACGCCTCCCGCGCCTGCCCAAACCTCCCTCTCCCACGCCCGGCGACTCCGCCGCCACCACAGCGATGGAGGTTGACGGCGAAGCCCGTCCATTCCTCCTCTTCTCCAAGCCGTCCAATCGCAGGACCGAGTCTCAGCCCCAGCCGAAACCCCCAAAACCTGACCCCACTCCCGCCGTCCAGTCCGACGACGGCGGCTCCGGCGATTCCGGCTCTGACTCTGACGCTGACCCGGCGGCCACCGTTGTGACCGAGCGCGGAGACTCCTGCAGCTCGGAGGCGCCCTCCTCCTTCGCGGACCTCGGCCTGTCGGAGTGGCTGGTCGACGTGTGCAGCTCCCTGGGCATGCGGCGCCCCACGGCCGTGCAGCAGCGGTGCATCCCGCGCGCGCTCGCGGGAGAGAACGTGCTCGGCATCGCGGAGACGGGCAGCGGCAAGACGGCCGCGTTCGCGCTCCCCATCCTGCACCGCCTCGGGGAGGACCCCTTCGGCGTGGCAGCGCTCGCGCTCTCGCCCACGCGGGAGCTCGCGGCGCAGCTCGCCGAGCAGTTCCGCGCGCTCGGCTCGCCGCTGGGGCTCAGGTGCCTCGCAGCGATTGGAGGGTTCGACTCGCTCGGGCAGGCCAAGGGACTCGCACGGCGTCCCCACGTTGTTGTCGCCACCCCTGGCCGCATCGCCACGCTCATAAAAAACGACCCTGACCTCGCCAAAGTCTTTGCTCGGACCAAGGTTGGCTTACGATTTTTCTTTTTTTGGCTGTGCAAAAGATTTTTCTAGTTGCTGTGCTACTGCTTGCTCCTATAGGTTCAACTGTAATTGAAATCCTCTCAAAATTTGCCATTGATGAAAACACACATATGCCTACAAAAGGAGAAAATTCATTCAGTTTACAGAACTGTGGATTGGTGCTGAAATTTTGCTATTTGACCTGCATAAGAACAGAGGAATCCTGTGCTCCTTATGTTTAGTGATTAATTGATGTATAGCTCTTTGCTGAGGTGTTTCCTTAGCATTAGGATGGTACCAAACTAAGTATAGCACATATTTGTGATAGAAATGCATGATAATATTCCTTGTGGTTATTTGTGCCCCTATGCGAAACTTTGTTTTGGGGACGAGTGGTTCATGGTTTGGTGTTGTGTTCACGGGCATGCCTATTTTGGTAATCAGTGTTCTTAGAGTAGACAATGAACTGCGTCTGGAGAAATATCTGGACCTTTTAGTACTTCCTCTTCTAGTTGTTTCAGACTAGTAAGGTCTGTTGTTTCAGACTAGTAAGGTCTGTTGTCTTTTCTATTGCAGTTTCTTGTGTTGGATGAAGCAGATAGAGTTGTAGATTCCAATTTCGAGGAGGACCTCAAGGTGATATTTGATTGCTTACCAAAGAAGCGGCAAACATTTCTCTTTTCTGCAACAATGTCAGAAAATCTGCGATCTTTGCTTGAGCTTTCGGGCAGCAAGTCGTACTTTTATGAGGCATACGAAGGGTACAAGACTGTCGAGGGCTTAAAGCAGCAGTATATACATATACCTCCTGATGGAAAAGAGCTCCATCTTTTGTATCTCCTGTCAAAGATGAAGGAAGATAATATACGTTCAGCCATCGTATTCGTTTCAACTTGCAGGTTTGCTCCCCTACACAACGAATAGTCATTGTTGCCTTTTGATTTTTTAACTATATCTTCTAAGTTCAGTAATGTTTTGGCTCATTCAGAAGTGCAAATTTGTGTGACGATTTATTATTATTATGCAAGTATCCCCACAGAATATGTCAGCCTTTAAATTTTTGATGTACCTGTACAAATGTCAAGCCCTGTATCTGTAATATCCTTCAAGTTATTCTTGTTGTTAGATGATTCTGACGGAATGTTTCGTGTTACTCTTACATGCAATTTATAATCCTTATAAAGTTGAATGCTTTGTTCAGTTGTTACTAAAGTGACTTGTATTGTTACATAGGACATGCCAATATTTGGACTTTGTGTTGCAAGAGCTTGGTCAACCTGCTGTGTCTTTGCACTCCCACAAGGCTCAGTCGCTAAGGCTTTCGGCGTTGCATCGTTTTAAGTCCGGTCAGTTCCCTGTCTTGATTTCTACTGATGTGGGCAGCCGTGGCTTGGATATCCCAACTGTTGATCTTGTTATCAATTATGACATCCCAAGGTGTGTTAGACTAGCCATATATCCAAATTGTAGTAAGTATTCCCTATCAACATATTTCGATGAATGCTAAAATTTTGCTGTTGCTTTTGATAGGTTTCCACGTGATTATATCCATAGAGTTGGGCGAACAGCAAGAGCTACTAGGGGAGGGCTCTCTATAAGCTTCGTTACTCAGGTTTGCTGAATGCCGATCTTACATGTTGTTTTTTCCCTGATCCAATATCCCTTTCCCCCCATTTATCTAAAATAAAACCTCCAGCATGCTATCCGATAGAAAGAAAACTCCAGCTTATGACTCTTGTCTCATGTTAACATTGATGGGTAACAGAAGCAAGCACACGGTTGCATTTTCATATTTATGTTGGCCAAAATTTATCTAGGGGCTAAGGAGATCTCCACACAAGCTCTGAAAACTTGACACTACTTTCAAGTGACTTGAAATATGTCAGTGGCAGAAGTAACACTGACGACCAAGCATGTACATATATCAGAAATCACACTTGCGCTAGTTATGAAATTTATGCACCTGTCAGCTCTTGTATCTTGAGGCACATACCACATAGTATAAATGCTCAAACCAGAAATTTGCTTAAACCAGTGCCCGGTTGTTCCTGTTGTGCTGTCTGTTCTAGTAACAAAATAAATTCTTAGTAAAACTTGCATGCTTATTGTGATGTTTTTGCAGAGGGATATATGCCTCTTGCACGAGATAGAAGATGATGTGGGGAACCAATTCGATGCATATGAGTGCGACGACAAGGAAGTCACTAAAGATATCACAAAGGTGTGCTGCATTGCATTAATGTTTCAATCCGTTTTTAGTATCAAAATGTGAGCCAAACTGATCCTTACCGCTCAACACTTCAGGTATTCAAAGCGAGGCGTCTTGCGAATATGAGGATGGTGGACGAGGGCCACGAAGATAAGGTTCAAGACAGAAGAGACCAGAAGAAACGAGATCAGGATAGAAAGCGCAAGCATGAGGAATGAACCCCGCTGGGGTGGGTTTGTCTAATGGATTGTTCTCTCTCGTTAACTAGGCGGAGAAACTGCTGAGAAATTTTGTACCGATGCCTGTAAATCACTAGATCGAGTAGATCGCAACACAGAGGTGCACGGAGTATTAGGTTGGTGACTGTAGAGAGTCGTTGGCCTGGTGTAGTCGCCATTTTTTCTCGGTAATGTTGCGCAGAAGCTTACCAGCATGATTGTATTCAACGTGAAGGCTGTGCAAGAATGTTTTGTGCAATCGGATTTGTGATTTTTCTGCGTCGGTTTCTTCAGGAATACTAGGTTATACTGTGAGCCATCCTGCATGGCTGTTAACGTTCTTTTGCGGGCCCTGCTGGTGGGGAGCATTTCTGGCTTAAGTGGGAGGGGGCGTGGTGAGCCCCCACTATTCTTTAGCTTTTGATTAAAGGACTGCCGTGTGCACACCACACTAAAGGAGCACGCGCTACTTTCTTCGTAGAAACTTTCTCTTGGACCCAACAGTTCAGTGATTCGAAATTTGAGTGGGCAATGACATCCACGAATGGACAATAAGTTACTTAAATGACCATGTACCACTGCATGCTTATTACGAGAGCTGCTCCTCTCGATAAAAAACGCTCGCCCAGTGTTAATCTGCTTCTTCTTCAACGCCGAGCTGATCGAGCAGACCCGCGCAAGATCATGGAGGAGGAGCGCAAGGTCCCGTTGCTCGTGCCAAGGCCGCTAGCGTCGGCGGCGGTGGCCGAAGATTGTGAGATCAACAGTGTGATCCGCGGCGGCGGTGATGCAGGAGGAGGAGAAGAAGTAGACGTTGAGCTCGGGAGGCTGCTGCTGGAGGAGAACCGGAAGCTGTGGAAGGTGGCGGGGCCGTCCATCTGCACGCGCTTCTCCGGCTTCGGGGTCACCATCATCAGCCAGGCCTTCATCGGCCACATCGGGCCCATCGAGCTCGCCGCCTTCGCCCTCGTCTCCACCGTCCTCATGCGCTTCGGCAACGGCATCCTGGTAAGTACTCCCTCCGTTCCATAATACTTGACTTCCATTTGTCCAAATACGGATGCATCTATACACTAGAACATGTCTAGATACATCTATAGTTAGACAAATGGAAGTCAAGTAATTTGGAACGGAGGGAGTAAGTGGTAACTAACCAGGAGTATTCACCTGGATTTTGTAATCTGCTTCCCAAGTTCAGCTGATACTACTCTTAGCCAGTGCTCTTAGCTATGTAGTTACACGTCTACGACGACTGCATGAGGTCGATCAACCTTGTAAAATGTAAACACAGCTAGCTATTTACAATAGATGACAACCGATTATAATCAACTTTTTTTTTTTTTGAAACAAGGTAAGGCTTAGTTTGGCAACAAAGTATTTTCCAAACCAAAGTATTCCAAAACCACAGTATTTCCTTGCCTAGCAAACCAATACTTCAGTTTCGGATAAAGAGGTCCAACCCTCTTTTTCATATACTTCAAAAATAGTGTGTTTTTCTAAATATTGAAGTATATAAAACTACACTTTTTGCTACCTCCAAACACCTCAAAGTATTCAATACTTTAATATTTGTAGAAACTAAAGTACTCTTGAAATACTTCAAAAATAAGGAGCTCCCAAATGGGGTCTAAAATCTTTGCCTATTTCATTGATTAAGAGTCTTAGAACTACAAAAACAGGCCAACAGACCCGGATACAAGGCCTACTCTTGCGGCATAATGGCACTTCAACGTCCCCCCTCCCCACCCCACCCCAATGCTCCAAAGAGAGGCATTCCTCTTAAGAGACGAGAGGATTTTACATCAGGCAAGGCAATTTTTTTAAAAACTCTTAGGCTTAGTTTGGCAGCTCAGTATTTGTGAAACTACAATATTGCAAAACTGAAGTATTTCATTGCCGAGCAAGCGAATACTTTATTTTGGGGAATACTTCAGTTTAGAAAAAAAAAAACAGATGAGGACTAAAGTTTCCGTTTAGGCAAAAAAATGAAGTATTCCCGGATACTTCAGTTTTCAAAACCACAATATTCGGTACATCCAAACACGTCAAAGTTTTCAATACTTCAGTATCTTTAAAAACTGAAGTATTCTTAGAATACTTCAAAAAAAAGATGCTCCCAAACGGACCCTTAACATTCCTTTCGTTCGAATTATGGTGGAGGAACAAGGACTCAGTTCCATCATAACATAATTCGGGACCATAAATCTCAACCTTGCTGCTGCGGCGCGGCGCCACTGCACCAGTTCAGAGATTTCAGAGTTCTTCACTGCCACAGAAACAAATTTCTGCCAAACAAGAGAAAAAAACCCCGATGGTTTTAACACTTATTGATGTGCGTAAACTGGATGCAGCTGGGCATGGCGAGCGCGCTGGAGACGCTGTGCGGGCAATCGTACGGGGCGAAGCAGTACCACATGCTGGGCATCTACCTGCAGCGCTCCTGGATCATCCTCGGCAGCTGCGCCGTGCTCATGCTCCCCATCTTCCTATTCACCGAGCCCCTCCTGGTCTTCATCGGCCAGGACCCGAGGATCGCCGCCGTCGCAGGGGTCATCTCAGTCTGGTACATCCCCGTCATGTTCGCCAACGTCTGCAACTTCACGCTCCAGATGTACCTGCAGGCACAGAGCAAGAACATGATCGTCACCTATCTCGCGTTCGTCAACCTCAGCACCCATCTGTTCCTGTCGTGGCTCCTCACCGTCAAGTTCCAACTTGGGCTTGCCGGGGTCATGAGCTCCATGGTCATTGCCTTGTGGATTCCTGTCACTGGGCAGCTCATCTTTGTGTTCTGTGGTGCGTGCCCTCTCACATGGACCGGGTTCTCCTCCGAGGCACTCACCGACCTCTTCCCCATCCTAAAGCTCTCTCTATCCTCTGGTGTGATGCTCTGGTAAGAACAACCTTGTACGTTTTATACTTTACTGTCCATATCAAAATTTCAGATGCACCTAACAATGATATATGTTTTTACCTGCTTGCCTCTTCAGTTTGGAAATGTGGTACAACACAATATTGGTGCTCTTAACCGGGTACATGAAGAATCCAGAGGTTACACTTGACGCTCTTTCGATATGGTGATCTTTACTACTTTACTTCATAGCACTATGCCATTGTTCTTGAAGTTTCTTACATAAGATTTGGTTCTCCACTCTGGATATTCCTGTTAATTCAAAGAACGGCAGCTAGTCACTGGTGCATATATGCCATTGCATGATTTCATACTGCTTCCTTGTCGCTGCATATGAATTAATTAAGTAATGTGGTTTCTATATGTGAAATCTGCAGCATTAACATCAATGGTTGGGAGTTGATGATTTCTATGGGCTTTTTGGCCGCAACAGGGTAACTTCTTGATCTAAGAGCTTGCTGTCACTGTATCATGTGATCAAATCAGTTTCAGGAATTTGATGATGATGATGATTTGGTGTGTTATAGAGTGCGTGTGGCAAATGAGCTCGGCGCTGGAAGTGCAAGAAGGGCAAAGTTCGCCATCTTAAATGTCGTCACCACTTCTTTCTCTATAGGCCTTGGGTTGTTTGTGTTCTTCTTATTGTTCCGAGGAAAGCTTTCCTACATATTTACAACGAGTGAAGAGGTAGCTGCTGCAGTTGCTAACCTGTCGCCTCTTCTGGCCGTCTCCATCTTGTTGAACAGTGTTCAACCAGTGCTGTCAGGTTTGCTTCAGCATTTAACTGAATTCCGGTTGGTGTATACACTGCAATCATTTGATTTGGTTTACTTCATTTCAAATGTAAAGACAAAATATTTGACTTTTAATTTACGTCAATAGAGACTCGTTTGGTTTACTGAAACTATAACCTTGCTTGATCATCTGTTAGGTGTTGCTGTTGGTGCGGGTTGGCAAAGTGTAGTTGCATATGTTAACATCACGACATATTACTTGATTGGCATCCCTCTTGGAGCAATCCTTGGATATGTTCTTGGATATCATGTGAAGGTAAGATGGTACTGCTGTATCAGTCAATCGGTTACTGAGCTCATTATCTGCTCTAAGTTGTGGTCCTAACTCTCCTCGGTTGCTGCTATCTATAGGGCGTTTGGGTTGGTATGCTGCTCGGAACACTGGTCCAAACAACTGTACTTCTGTTCATAACAATTAGGACTGACTGGGATAAACAGGTAAGCTTCTTCGACTCAAACATTGTTACCTACAATCCATATGAATTGCATATTGAACAGAAGTTTAGTTCATAAATATATATCGAATGCTAGATTGGTGCGGGTGATATACTCAAGTATGGTTTATATTCTAATTTTTCAGGTAGAGGTTACTCGGCAGAGATTGAATAAATGGTTTATAGATGGGAACAGAGAAAAGGCAGCTTCAAGTGGAAGTCCATGAGATGAAAAATCTGGCACAACTTTCAGAGCTTGCAACCTTTCAGATTATAAATACAACTTTTTCAACACGTCAAGAGTGAAATCGACAGAACATTACTAGTCCAAGACGTGTTCGCGGTTGATCTTGCTCCTCAAGATCGAGCAAGCAATGTGGTAGTCAGCAACCAACTAGAGGATGAACAAGTGATGCAGCAAGTTTTGATTGATTTTGGTTGTGGTGGTGTTTCTCGTGAGAGTGCTTGTTATGCAACCACAGTCGATTGGTCTTACCGTCTCCCGTCTTGTTGCTTCGTAAAAACAATCAATTACGGTGGCAACACTATGATCAGCAAAGTTAAGATGAATCTGCCTGTGTTAGAGCAGAGCATGATTTCCTTGCTTAACAAAAAGGGCATCATTGAGATATGGACTGAGCACACGGAAACTGATCGAGACAATGAGGTACGAACCGAGATGGAATCCGTCGGCGGAGATAGGCCGACGCCGGAGTCGGCCCGCCGGCCGGGCGCCGTCTACCGCCGGCTGCTCTCCCTACTAAAATTTTCTTCCACGGCGTAGCAGCACTCATCCGCCGCCGCCGCCGCCGCCGCAGTCACCGACACCATTGTACCACGGCCTAGCAGCACCCATCCGCCGCCGCCGCCGCCGCCGCAGTCACCGACACCATTGTACCACGGCCTAGCAGCACCCATCCGCCGCTTCACGGCCCAACAAGTGCTGCTCTGCAATCCCGCGGGCTGGAACTTGAAAGACACAAAGCGAACATACTTGCGTGGGCTTTTGCTGGCGAACATGTTCAGCGGCAGTACAACGGAAAACAGTTGTCCGAGATATGCGTCTTCGTTCGTTTAGTCCCACCTCGCCTAGCCGAGGGAGATGAGGCTAGCAGCTCGCTTACATAAGAGGACGGGGTGCGAGCGGTGAGAGGCACGCAGCTGCGTGGTGAGCACAAAGCGAACTATTCTTTCGCCTTTTACTAAAGAATACCGTGTGCACGCCACAAATAGCAGCATACGCTAATTTTTAAAGGGTGTTATCTCTTTGTGAGAAAACCCCAACAATTCCGAAAAATAAATTTTGTAACAAGAGTGGAATGTACTAGTTGAACTAATTTGTTTTAGGGAATGCTTTCGGTTGACTATTTTTCTTAGTTGCACTTTTTTGAACTACGGTTACACTTTTAGTAAAAGTACCAGTACTCAAAAGTAAAAGAGCCAAGAGCACTTTTCTCAAAAGTGAAAGTGCCAGCACTTTTCTCAAAAGTGAAAGTAAGTGCGAGTGCCAGTAAGTCTCGGTCGGTTGCACTTTTCTCACTTTTCTCAAAAATAAAAATACCAAGACTGGTTGCACTTTTCTCAAAAGTGACCGAGACTTAAGAAAATCTCAAGACTTTAGCAAAACCGTTTGTTTCAAACCTCAATATCTCATATAGTGTAAAACCTCAATATCTCATATAGTGTACATTCTGGTGGCTGACCTTCAGTCAACTTGTGAGGTGTGTGGTTCATGTGACCATGTGATCATCCGTTTAGCTCGTCCCTTTTTTAGTTCTCGTTATTTAATGGTTTTTGTCTATTTTACATAGGCAAATAAAATATTGTTCATAAGCTCAAATTTTAAACAAATAGATTATTTACACGATCAAACATACACGATATTTGCAATAAATTTAAACATTGCTTACATAAGCCAAAAAAAAAATAGAAAATAGAAGATATAATTACTGGTTCCCTAATTTAAACATTGCTTACACAAGCCTAAAAAATAATGAGAGAAATCCTTATTTGGCCCTTATTTAAAGTCTTGTTCCTTATTTGGACCTAAAAATAAAATTCGTTCCTATTTGACACCGTAATTTTATTTTGTTCCTAACATGGCCCTATAATAGATTCTAAACACAAATATGGATGCACAAAGACTCTTTTGTCCCTGATGAGTTTTGTTACCAAAATTCATAATATAAGTTGAAAATAAGTATAGTTAGATTCTATGCCATGTTGATCCCAAACGATATAAATATTACTTTCCACGTACACATCTGGAGTATCATCCAAACACCTATGGTTCTGATGCATGGCTTGTACGCATCTCGCATAATGGTTCATTTTGCTAATTATGTATGGATTTTTTACGCGAGAAGAATTAAGCATCTAATTAAGCAAGTGCTAAGTATATAGGTATATGAGTTTGCGCCAGCATCAAGTTCATTGGCGCGTGCGTGCGTATCAGGACACCATAGACGAAGCCCTCGATGACGTACTCTACACAGTGGCGCCGTATTTTAAGCAAACCGTGCGGCGGCTCGTGGGAGGCGAGCGCGCACGCAAACAAAATCGATTGTTGATTTTTTTTTTCCGTCCAAGTGCTGCATTAAGTCTCTAGCAAGCCCGTTAGCATTTCTCAATAAAAAAAGCTAGCCCAATAGCACAGGCTGGACAAATACGATTACGTCGCTCTCTCATTTAGGCCGCATCTGCATGCATAAAAGTACATCATCGTGGTTCTTTTGAATCTGAAATTATAAAAAGATTTATCTCTAGAACTGTTAACTCGATGAGCACTTCAAAACTAACCCCGTTTTAATATGTTTTGACATTTTTTGTCATTTTATAATTATCAGATATTGTCACATGTTTATCAGATTATCAACTATACTTAGTCACCAGACCAAAAAATAATAATTCCGTGCACTCTATCCTAGTACGCACTACAGGATTATTCCACTGTGATTATCTAGGCTTACTTCTTGTATATTTTTCCAGCTACCAGGCTGCTAAATGGAAGTGACTTGCATGTAGTACAATGATTTCGGTCCGACAAGGTCCGACAAGCGTAGGACTCCCGCGGGTTAATCCTATTTCTCTTGCGCTCGACCACCAAGTCCTTCAATGCATGTGTCGCAACGTATGGAAATTGGACAGAAAACATGTCCGTACAAGTACGTGTAGCATCGCTCGCTGAGTAAAAGCGAAGGCTGGCTCGATGGTGTGGACTAGCGCGCGGCGCACGGAGAGCATGTACTTGCAGCGCCTCCGCGTACCTTTTCCCTTAAAAATAATATTTCTATAGTGTGGGACCAATATGACATAGAATCTAACTATGCTTGTTTTCAACTTCTATTATGAATTTTGGTAAAAAAAAAATTATCAGGGGCAAAAGAGTCTTTTTACATCTTCATTTGTGTCTAGAATGCACTATAGGGCCATGTTAGGAAGAAAATGAAGTTAAGGTGTCAAATAGGGAAGATTTTTTTTCTAGGGACAAATAGGGAACAAGATTTTAAGTAAGGACCAAATAAGGAATTCTCTAAAAAATAATAGAAAATAAAATATATAATTACTCGTTCCCTATGTGAGTCCAAACTTCGACCAAATCATTCTGGAACTAAACATAAGTAGTCCCATCATGAATTCCATGATAAACTTGGAGAAACTCCCAGAAACGTTGCTAATCCACTCTCGGGCCCAATCAACTCGGTTGAAAGTTTCACCTTTGGTCATTGATATTATGCATGATCACACAAACAGTCGCCACTTTGCGTCTAATCTGAATGCTCCATATTCTAGAAGGTGTCGAACAACAGCTCAGCGAGATTAGAAACACCAAAATCCTGCTCCGCATTCTTTGTAGCACTCTCTTGTTCTTTAGCACAACTAGGCTTCTTCTCTTTTGGGGGATTGGAAATAGTTTACAAAAATATAGATCGGGGAAGATAGGTATGATCAGCTAGTTAGTATCTCTCAGTGTCTCATAGTTGAGGAGAATTGCCTTCTGCAAGCCTAGAGAACACATGAAAGGGTTTAAACACGTTGATATGATTGTGAGAATCTGTCATGCTGAAAAAAGAGCGCCAAATGGCAGAAATTTTGTGATACCACAACCACTCTCCAAGATGTTCCTTATATTGCCCTGCCAAGCAAATACAGTTATTCCACTTCCAATGCATACAATCTATATTTCCAAAAATCACAAGAAACCCTCTCAAAACATTATTGATCGGTAACAACCGGTTGTATCTCTAGCATTTGGTTCTCTCGAATATTCTAGGCCAAACATCTGAACCACAACTTTGCAAAACTTGTATATTGATTCAAGTGAATCTCTTATGCGCATGTACTCGCCAACAAGATCAGCAACAACTCCATATGCAAGCGACGTGGGGGTACTCAAGAGACCCCCCACGATGGGTGTACCCGGTGCGTCCCAGTAAGGGGTACCTTAACAGGATCCTCGTGTAGCCGCGTGGAGGCCCACAAAAGAAGCCTACGCAAGAGCATAAAAGGGAAGACTTGGAGAATAAGGATAGGAAAAGGTAGTAACCGACTCAGAAACGAGTCCAACTCATGTACGACCCCCAGGACCTGGCTACCTATATAAAGCACAGGAAGGGGTCACAAACGGGATAGACAACCCTAGATTTAGAACTGCGCCAGATTCAATTTGTAAACAACACGCCTACTTTTCACCTCATCGGAATAAAATCCAGCGGGCAGCAACCCGTCGAGTCGAGTAGTCCATCAGCGCCTTTTCATTCACGAAACCCTAGGTCCCTCACCATGGGATTGTTGAGAGCACATCCTCTTCATTGGCGCCATATGTGGGAATCTAGAGAGCTGGATCCACGGCTTCTTTGACTTCATCACCATCAGGCTGCGACTCGGCAATCTGGGCAGACTGGATCCGCTTCGGGTCTATCGACTTCACCGAGTACTCGTCGGCGTCACGCCCGGCGTTCGACTACCTCGACAAAAGCATCAATCTCAAGATCGGTGACCTTAACTTCCGTGCGCGCCTGATAACCCACAAGTATAGGGGATCGCAACAGTCTTCGAGGGAAGTAAAACCCAAATTTATTGATTCGGCACAAGGGGAGACAAAGAATATTTATAAGCCTTAACAGATGAGTTTTCAATTCAGCTGCACCTGAAAGTAGACTCGCTCGAAACAACTTATCAGTGTTAACAGTTTTATAGCAGCAACAGTAGTGAAATAACAACAGGAGTAAAATAATAACAACAATAGCAATCGTGAAAACAACAGTAGCAATTGTGAAATCAGCAGGATTAAAGTACCGTAGGCATAGGGAATGGATGAACGGGTGTTGCATGGATAAGATAGTTCATATAATAATAATAACGTGGGCATTGCAGATAGATGATAATAAAGCATCCAAATTCTAGGAAAATCATATGCATGTGTTCCAATATAGTCATACGTGATCGCAATGAGAAACTTGCACAACATCTTTTGTCCTACCAGCCCGTTCGCAGCGGGGCCTCTAGGGAAACTAGTGGTAATTAAGGTGCTCCTTTTAATAAAGCACCAAAGCAAAGCATTAACACTCAGTGAACACATGTGATCCTCACATTGCAGCCATCCCCTGCGGTTGTCCCAATTGATGTCACTTTAGGGCCTCGGGTTCCGGACAACGACATTATTACATGAACGATATCATCCAGTCCCTTCCAGCCCTCTTATCCTACAGCGGAGATTACTCACACATGGACGTGGGAATCATGGATGGTTGATGGAGAAGTGGTGGCGGTGACGATAGCGATGATCTCCTTCGAATCCCCGTCCCGGCAGGGTGCCAGAACAGAAACTTCTAATCCCTGAATTGGGTTTCGAGGCGGTGGCGGCGGCGCTCGGGTGTGTTTTTCTGGAATATGACGAACCCTTTTTCGTTTTAGAGTTATGTAGTCGAAAGGGGAGCCCGAGGGGGTGCATGGGGCAGCCACACCACCTGGTGGAGCGACCTAGGGTGGGGGGCGCCCAGGGTGGTGTGGGCCCCTCCTTGTCTCCTCCGGGTCTCCTTCTGGCTCCGGGGGTCTTCGGGTGAAATAAGGTCATTGGGATCTTTTTTGGTCAATTTCCCGAAAGTTGATTTTTCTGCACAAAAACAAGACACCAGGGTAATTGTCGCACCCTGGCTTCTAAGGGATACTCATCGTACGAACTGGATAGTAGGTGCTTGGATTATGGGGCATAACTGCTCCCACGTCCCAGCTTCCTGGTAGGCCTGCGCTTATGCGCGACAACACAAGCCCTACTATTCCACCGTCGATGTAAACTATCCATTAGGAGTCACAGGCACTACTGTCGACGTACTTCATAACAAGCACGCACTGTACGTCAACAGCTTTGAACGAATGATTATCACAACTCATCTCTACGACACAAAAGATAGAAATAAAGTTGCAACTGGCCTTCACTAAGGCAGAAATAGCGAATACAATCATCCAGAGGACACATGTCCCAACATATCATCCATTACAACAGCGGAAGCAATCAAAGGGGTCTGAGTACAGACAAATCCAACAGGCTTAAGAAGCCGGAGAAATAAATAAGATGAAGCCCATCCACGTAGGTTCTGGATCCTGCCCTGGTCCAGCTAACTACTCGTCTGCAGTCTCGTCGAACTCCACAAAGTAGCCATCCTGGTGGTCATCGTAGCCGTAGTCGTACTCTGCGTAAACCACAGCCCCAACGGGGTCAGTACATCCAAGTACTGGCAAGCAAGACTCACAGTTCATCAAAGAGTTACCCGTCAACACAAGCATTGATGCTTGGGATCAACGGAAGAAAAGGGGTGATATAAAAGTTGCTGCTGGCTGCTCTAACCAACTACAGAAGATAACTACAAGTTCCGGCTAACAGAAAAGATAAGATCGAGGATTGTAACCAACTGAAAGATAACTTCAATCAAACCCATCCTGGATCTCGCCCCTTATCCAAAGAAGCAATCCGAGGATAACTCACACAGTTGGATTAAGATGAATCAAGTTATTGGTGTGAATAAGCTATTACTAGTCAGGTTATTAATCATTGGGTGAAACATGATTGATCTTTATGTAGAAGTTGTCCTGAGTACTTGTTAGCCAGTACTTTCACCAAGTAATCCATAACCGCGGAAAACACGGCTTCTCGAGAAGATTATCCCTGCAGGGTTGCACCAATTTGGCCGTACACGCAAGAATAACCCGCCAGATGGGATGCCTCCCACCAAGCGGGGTACTCTACACAACCAACCATTCTCCGCATCAAGCCCAAAGCACCTTGGGCGCACGGCTAATCGAGCCCAGAAGAAAATGGACCCTCATAGCACTCTAAGAACGTGTCCCCCTATATGCCGACTACAAAAGTTCCACCCTGCGCTGGGCTCGCAAAAACATGCATGCGGCAAATAGAAAGCACGAACTAAATGAGATGATTTGGACGAGATGCGAATCAGGTCAAGTTGAGGGGGGCGCCCATACTCGCTTCCCACATGCGGGTAGTGCGCTCATCATGGATCAGTAGACAAGACCCTTTTCCTATTAGGGTCGACACTAGCAGGCTCCAAAACCTCTCATGGGCCTCCTGCCGGTGCCTTATCATCAAATTATTAATACCATTAGCAATTAACAGGATTGATTGATTAACATCGAGCCCCCGGTACAAGTAATAAGATAGTAACAGTAGTAACCGACAACAGACTCGAGTAAAAGCAACCCTAAGCATGCTAGACAATACTAAGGCACAAACAAAGGCTGTAGGTATGGAGGTGAGGCAGTATCATTGGTTCAGGGTATCATGTGATAGGTTCGGAGAACAAGCAACGATACATAGGGCTAGCAGTAGTAGACAAAAGGATAGTATCGACAACAAGTGTGGAAAGGAACTCGATGATTCATGTGAGTGATAACTTGCCTGGCAGCTCAGTAGCCGGGTACTGGGCTAGGTCCTGAGTAGTGGTGTCGTAAGGATCGTCGGTCTCAACGTAGTCGTCGTCTAACCGAGAAGAAGCAAACAGACAAAACAGGAATGTAAACAATCATGTTCATGGCATTGTGCACAGTCAATATGATGCATGACAATTTAATAGGTGCATCTAGATAAACTGACTAACATGATAGCACAAATTAAATGGACCCATATGCAAGGGTTGCATATGGAAAAGGATCCATTAAAACAATTGGAACAAATGATTTACAACTATTTATTAGGTGTTGGTTGTTATCATGATGCATGCATGATGAATAACAATAACATAACAATTTAAATGCAATTGGAATGATAGTTAACAATTTAGAAAGGCATTTATTAAATTTGGAATTTTGTTACTTAAACATGGTACACCAACAATTATTGTTTTCATCAAGTTAGGGTGTGCAAAACAATTTACAAATTTTATATTTGAAAAGGTTATCAAATTTTAGCTGAGTTACATGTTTCACATTTTGAAATTGGACTTCAGATTATTTAGTTATGAATTAAACAATATTAAACAATTTTTAATTGAATTAAACAAGATTTAAATTGTTTAGGCAATTTAAATTATTCAAACCAGAAAACAAATTTTATATTTGAATAGAGTATTCAAAAAGGTGTGAAAAACATGTTTTATTTGAATTATTTGAAAACAGTATGAATTAGTTATGAATTATTTCAATTTGCATTTGAATTATTCAAATTTGAAATTTAAAAGTATTTTGAAAATTCAAAACAGAACAAAAGTTGAATATTTGGAAAGATTAGAAAATTTGGATAGGAATACATATAAAGTTTGCATTTATTGGACTTATAAAAATAAAGATATTGAATTTCAAAGTTTCTATTCAATTCTGTTATTTAAAAGGAAAATAGAGGAGAGGCTGACAGGGGGGGGCCACCCTGTCAGCAGTGCGCGCAAAAAAGGTGGGGTTTTTCCCCGTGCGGTGCGAGGGATTCGAACCCGCGTCGCGGAAGCGAGAGCGCAGGTGCGTTGCCAGTGGGGTGAGCGAGCTGTTCTGTCAGTTAAGGGGTCTGAAACAGGTTATGCTTCAGTTCTAAAACCTGAACTTTTCTGACGAAAAGCTTGCGCGGCGGACAGACGAGGTGCTCGCCGGCGATGAACAGAGCTGCTGTGCTCGAATTGGAAGGGTAGGACGCACACGTATGGAGGGGGAGATGCAGCGTAAGGGAGAGGGAAGGAAGTGGTGCTCACCACCGGAGCAATTCGAGGCGGAGGCGGACGGTGACGTTGGCTGACGTTGGTGGCCGCGGCGAGGAAGCATACGGCGCCGTCGACGTGGTGCTCCTCCGGTGGCGCTCGCGTGTCCGTGACGTAGAGGGAGCAACGGCGCAACGATCCCGGCAACAGCTAGACGGCGAGGTGCCCTGCAACGTCGGTGAGGACCACGGGTTCAGAACACGGCGTGCGGTGGCCGGAAAAGGAAATGGACCGCGGCGTCGATCTGCGACTCACCGTGCCTGTTTCTGGTGTCCAAGAGGGAGAAGGAAGGGTGGCGACGCGATGGCAGTTGATTGGTGGCTAGGTGGGAGCGAGAGGTGGCGGCGCCATGGAGGTATTCAGAGGCTCGCCGGCGGGAGGTGACAGAGATGGATAGCTCGACGGGGAAGGAGGCGAATGGCGGCGCTGCGAGGAACCCTAGAGCGATAGGGTAGGTACGGGGGCCCTAGGGCACGCTTATATAGGCGGAGGCGCAGTGGTGGCCGCCGTGGTCGCGTCGGGGTCGCCGTGGAGGCCTCCGATGGCTTGCCGTACGCGGAGAAGAACGCGATTAGGCGCGCTGCGCGAATCTTGGCGCAACGAACCGGTAAGTTGCGCTGTGGCGGGCTGGCTGGTGCGCGTTAGGTGGTTAGGTGGGCCTGGGCCAGCTTAGGTGCTGCTGCGCGCGGTAGTTAGCTGCATTTTATTTTTCTGTTTTTATTTTTTTTTGTAGCAAATGCTTTTGGAAGAAACTGTTAGGGTTTTGTCTATAGAAAAATCTGAAAAAATTTAGTTAAGCCTTTTAGGTAATTAGGAACCACATTGCAATTTTGGATTTCAAAAATTTAGTTTTAAATTGATAGTTTGCTTTGAACCCAAATTTAGAGGAATTTTAATATTAATAAACCATTTATAAAACATGCCTTTAAATAGGGTCACCCCTAGGGTTTTTGGAATGAATTAGAGGGTACAAAAGTGTGGTGAACTTTTATGGTTTCAAATGATTTAAGATTTGAGAAATGGTTTGAGGTTGGAAATAATTTGAAATTATTTGATTAGTTGATTAAGGGATTGATTGAATTAAGCAACAATTTAAGAGTTGATCCAATATGAAATAATTGGAAGCAATTGATGTTTTTGGAATTGCAAATCTTTATTTGAGAGATTGTAACAGACAGGTGTGAAAACAATGTTTGATTAAGTTTGAATTTTATTATGAAAACAATGCAAACAGAAATAAAATGAGAATGATGCCATGATGCATTGCATAAATTAAACAAATAAGTAAAACAACTAAGGGTTTTCATACTTGGATGTTACAGTAATTTTGCTGAAAACAGCGTTAGTCCGTGTTAGTTGCATCCAAAACTCACAAGTTTAGAGGGAAACAATAGAAAGAGTGTTCAGAAAAGGAGATACGTTTTGGACGTATCAGGGCCGCACAGGAGTATTTCTCCTGGAGGACTCCCCTCGGGTTCGGCTAGAGGAGCCACTCGTGTCGTAGTTCTTGCTTATCCCGCTCGAAGAAGCTGGTTTCGAATAATCTTACCCTGCCAACCCTAACGTACACTTCGTTGCGATGGCGAGACACACCGAATCGTCGTTTTTGGAGAGCGACGAGGAAGACGAGATAACCGACCCACCCACGGCAATAGATGCGACTGACATTGGCGCAACTAAAGCAGATGAGGAGGAAATTGACGAGGACCCGCAGAAATCCCCGCCACCAAGGGATGGGGACCCGAACGAAAACGACGGCGAACTCGACGGGCCCTCTCCACCCGTTAACTCCGGATCTGCGACTAAAAAAGAAGGGCAAAGCAGAAAGCCCCCAGGTGCGCGTATCGGCAGACACAATGGAGTTGGTCACTAGTTTAGTCGAGCAGGACCTCCCCCTCCCGGGAGATGCCAATTCAGAAGAGCGGTTGAATTATTTATGGAAGTTGTCCTAGCACAGAAAGAAGTTTCACAAGATGTACAAGGAGCTAGAGAGCACGGGTCCCCCAGGGATGCACTCGGCAGAGGCTTCATGCAGCGGGTTGCAGAAACCACCCGCTCCTAAGAGACAGTCCTGAACTGCAAACATGACGAACGATTCTATGAAGGGAACTCGGAGGGTGTTGAACCTTCACCACAAACCGAGGGAACCCAACCCGCCGAAAAAATTAGCACCCAAGACGCCTCAGGAAAGGCTCTTGCAGGTTCAAACGTACTTGATGTCCATAAAACCAACACCGAGTGACCCCGCGGAGAAGTCCACGAAGAAATGCTACGAGGCCTCAGCATGGCAAGCGCGGAGATGGCGAAAAAAACTCTCCCCATGGGAAGTAGCACCCGCGGAGCCAGTAAAGGCAAAAGCCAAACCGGCCCGAGTGCCACGCTACGAAACGGAGGAGGACTCGCAAGATCTACGGAACCGACTCACGCAAAATAAGGTGGACATGTCGCACAAAGGAAGAGCAGCGAAAGAGCCACTGCCAAGGACAATCATGACTCGGGCGGAGAACCTGAGGCACGATTCAACCGACTGGGATAAGGAGAAACTATGCATCCCTCCTTGTTTCACTCGAGAGATTCGCCAAGCCAGGAAGCCGAGGCGATTCAAGCTAAAAGCCGAGACACCCAAGTATGATGGCGCCCAGGAACCCGAGGCGTGGTTGGATGATTACCGGACTGCTGTAAGGTTCCAGAAAGGCAACAAGATGACAACAATGCAATATATCTAGCTGCAACTTGTAGGAGCCGCAAGGAGCTGGTTGAAGAGTCGACCCAGAAACAGATACAACTGTTGGGATGATTTCAAGTTCGATTTGGTCTAAAACTTCAGATCTACTTGCAAGCATCCAATAACAGTCGAGCAACTGAAAGCATATAGGCAGCAATCAGATGAGAATATTCGCGGGTACATTCAGAGATGGACCGCACTAAAGAATAGCTCGGAGGAAATCTCGGACGAAACATTGATCTCCAGTTTTGGGGACGAGCTTCGACGGATGGACCATAAGGAGTACATTGGCCGAGTCAAGGTCAAAACAGTAAGCAAACTCAAGTAGGTAGCAAACAGGTGGGCGAAAGGAGAAGAAGGACCGCGCAACACCCACCCAACCTCACCCGAGGAAGATTGCATGGATACCTCTTACACAAATGAGGGAAACAAAAGGTACAACAATGACCAAAACAGGCGGAGGAAGCGCAAAAATCGGGTCTTTGATGAAATGGAGCCCGAGTTAGTGGAACCCGAGTTCCCGGGTGGTCGCAGCAACAACTATCGCATGTAGGGACGCGAGCAGCCGCATGAGCAGGAGCGCGAGCGTGGACAAGAACAGAAACGCGGGTGGAAGCCACGAAAGATCCGCGCAGATGGACTACCACACATGTCAATCAAGCAGAAACTCAAAGGACCCTACCCAAACCACATGTATGACGATGACAACCGAGTCCGCAGATCTAGTCATAAACTCAAAGACTGTCGCAAATTCAACCTCCTCATGGAAGCATCATACAGAAAACAGAGGGAAGCACAACATGCAGGGTTCCCAGCCTTACCAGGATCATTGGCGATAGGTGCTCCACCACCAGCCCCAATGCCAGCAGGCGCCCCACCTGAGGCACGACCTCAAGCACAACCAGCACCCAGAGCACAATAGGCTGCAACAATACAACATCAATATAGAGTGGGTTACCCAGAGGAGAACATGTACCCAGAGCCAAAAATAAAAGGTGTACATCATATAGAAAGGTGCCCCTTCCAAGTGGAGTCAAAATCTCATCACTAGGTAGGTGAATCTAGCAGAAATATCACACCCTACAACACCCAAGTTTCTAGACTGGTCCGATGCAACCATCGCTTTTTCTAGAGCTGATCACCCGCTCCGAGTCCCCTTCCCAGGAAAGGCTGCACTGGTACTTGAAGCTCAAATCGGGGGTTACGATCTGAATCGAGTGTTCATGGATGGACGAAGCAGAATCAACATCATCTACACAGAAACGCTGAAGGAGATGAACATACCAGTGAGCAACCTGAAACAATCGGAGAACTCATTTCATAGGATCGTACCCGGGAAAGCAGTCAAACCCTTGGGAACAATAGCAGTCGAGGTGGTTTTTGGAGAAAGTGAAAACTACATAAAAGTTGAACGGAGAGTTACGACACCTAGAGGGGGGGGGGGGTGAATAGGTGCTACGACCAATTTTAATTTTTCTCGAGTTAAGGCTTGACACAAAGGTAAATTCTCTAGATAATGCAACTAAGGTGAATTAACCTATATGACAAGCACAACAATAAATGCAACTAGTACAACAATAAATGCAACGAGTACAAGTGCGTAAAGGACAAGGGAACGAGTTAACCGATAGGAAGCACGCTGAGACACGATGTATTCCCGAGTTTCTCCTTGTTAAGGGAGTACGTCTTGTTGGAGGGGTGCGATCTCGCCACGAAGGCCTACTCAACGCCACAAAGGCCTCACCCTATTCTCCGATGAACCCCGCCACAAAGGCCTAGTCCACCTTCCACTATTGATCCCCTTTGAGGTGGGAATCGAGTCCTTTACAAACAAATTTGGGGCACACACCCACAACCGAATTGTGGGCTCCCAACAATCAGAAGATCACCAAGAGAGATACAAGATGGCCAGGTTCTCCACAATAGGAAACTCTAGACTAGTTCCCCTCAAGAAAATGAGGGGGAAATGAAATCCGGTTGCTGAAGACGTAGATCGGGGCCTTCTCCTTCAAACCTCTAAAGATCAAGGCTTTTGGGTGGAGGGATTTGGAGATCTAGCAAGGTGGGTGAGCTCTAGCAATGGTGAGATCTGTTCTGGTCGAGCTAGCTGGAGGTAGGTGGAGGGGAGGGGGTATTTATACCCCTCGTAAAGTCTTGGGGCTGTTGGAGGCAATTCTGCCAAACTCACACCGGAGACTCCGGTCTGAGGTTTTTCTTAGAGCACCAGTCCGGAGACTCCGGATAGTCTCCGGTGTCGATGCAGCGGGTGATACCACTCTCTCCACCTTCATATTCTTCAGGAAATCACCAGTCCGGAGACTCCGGTCAGGTGGACCAGAGTCAGGTGGTCCAGCACACACGTTGTCGCCAGAGTCCAGAGTGTGTCTGAGGTCATTCGACAACAAAAGATATCAGCCACACCGGAGACTCTGGACAGTCTCCGGTAAGTTTCCGGACTTGGTACAGCAGGCGACACCAGATTTCCAGAGAGCAATGTCCCACGAATATCTTCACACCGGAGAGTCCAGTCTGGTAGACCGGAGACTCCGGCCCGGAATAAATTCCACCAGAAGTAATTCCTGGAACTTTGCACGTTTTTGTAACTCACTACCACCATATCAAATATGTTTTTAGGCCCTAAAAAACATCAACACACTTAAGGATACATGTGTTGTTAGCAAACACCAAAACAAGATGATTTAAGCGCGTTTGCACTTTCAGTCTCCCCCTTTTTGGTGTTTGATGACAACACACATATTTGCAATAAAATCACATCTAGGCTATGTTTGTAAAAGGTAGACGGGCTTTCGAACACTCAAGTTGTGAGCTCCCCCTATGTTTTACAAACAAAGCCCACTAGATCAACTACTAGTGAACAAAATACATACATGCATGGATACGAAAGATAAAGCAATATTAAGCACAATATGATAGATAACTTTACCATGTAGTCTCACCACACACATAACATCCAAAGTTCACTAGGAAATGAAAGCAACTTAGATAAAGGGAACACAAGCCATAAAAGAAAATCAAGTTCAAAGACTTGTGTTCCGAAGCAAACCAAAGCAACCCTTGCAAAGCCCGGAGAAGACTATAACATCTTCTCCCCCTTTGGCATCAAGACACCAAAAAGGGGGCAAAGAGCACTACGCGAACCCAAGGAATCAGTCATCATCGTCGTCGTCATCAACACGGTCCATTTCTTCTCCATCATCATCTTCATCTTACTCTTCCTCCTCATCACCATCATTGAAGAACTGAAGATCCTCGTCCTCTTCTTCCTCAGTGTGCTCCTCCACATTCTCCTCTTCCTCAGTCATAGGGGCCTTGCCACGGTTGGTCGAGGAGGAAGGGGCTGAAGTAACCTCCTCAAAATCACCCCACGGAAAGAGGTGGGTGTTCCAGTTCTCATAGGACTAGGTCACGAACTCAGTAGGAGGAGTACCAAGAGGAGGAGTAGCCCCAATAACAGCATGGTCCTGGAGCTTGGAGACCATCTTCTTCAGCTCACGCCTCTCCTTGTAGGCCTCATGGTTCTCCTTGTGGACAGCTATTGTCATGCAAAGGATGTTGCACTGAAACCATGACAGCTTCTTCATCTCATCCTGAGTCTCGTCTCTGCTAGAACGGCGAGAGGGAGGGTCAGCATTCTTCCTCCTGGACCTCGGAGCAGCCTCAGTATCACCCATGGGGGTGTCAGTGTCAGGACGGTGAGAAGTCAGAACCTGAAGAGTACCAACCTTGTGCTCAACATCACACACCAATCCCGAAAACTGATCGAGAATGAGCTTCATCACATAAGGAGCATACACGGGGACCTTCTTGATCTCAATCATATCAGAATAGATCTCCTCTTTGATGAAATGCATGACATCAATCTCATATCCCTCACCATATGGACCACCTAAGTGACACTGAAGGCCTGGTAGAGCAAGTTCACAAGACCACCACGGATAGCATCCACATTCCCGACCTTGGGAGCAATGTTGTTGCGGAAGAGGCGGAGAACAATATTGTAAAATCTCTTGAGGTCCTTAGCGGTGCCGGTGCTTGATAGCTTCTCATACATAGGAGTCATCCTCTTCTTGTCGTAGGCCACACCATGAACATGCATACAACGACCAGTTTTGTCACCCCAAGGGTAATCAAGAAGCTCAGCCAAACGTCTGATGGAAGACTCACACTAAACAGACCCTGTCATCCACATCAAGGTAACATCATCATCTTCACCAAAGGTGACAGTGGCAAAGAACTGCTGCACGGCCGAGACGTTGTAATTTTGTTGAATGCCCACGTGATGCTCAAGTCCTAGCTTCTTTGTGATCCACATAGCCTCCTCAAAGTACTCAGAACTGCCCAGAGCCTCCAAGTCGAGAACCTTCTGAGGACAAACCGGCTTCCTGAACTTGGAGTAGATCTTCCTCTAAATCAGCTCAGACTCCCTCCTCCAGTAATGAGAAGAATCAGCAGTGCGGGCCATGGTAAAGAATGGTCTAACACTCATGATCATGTACTCCTTCTTGTTCAGAGACGCCACAGAAGTGATCCTATCAAACCGGTCCTTCTTCGTCAGTTCACTCCTTTGCCTTGCTTGAGCAGCAGCTTCTTGACGTCGTTCATCCTCAAACGTCCTCCTCTGACATCCCTGCCAGTAGCCTCATTGACGACGGGATAGTTGCGATAATGAGTGCGGTATTTCCTTGACTTGATGTTGGGATTTGATGATGATGACTTAGTCCTTTTCCCTGAAAACACACGCAACCAAACACAAAACAAGAGAGCAAACACAAGCGTTGAGCATACATGTCCAAGAGTGAAAGAAGAAATCAAACAGAAAAGGACATAACAAGTTCTGGAAGATTCACACCGGAATCTACGGTCTCGCATACCGGAATTTCCGGACAGACACCGGAGTATCCGGACTGCTCGCAGATCTGACATGTGAATCCACTACAATTTTCTCTAAGTCATTTTCTACATGATTTTTACAGGGGGAAACATCCTAGGGTGGATCTAACAGTGTGTAGATAGTACCAACTCTTCCAAAAAGGCAACTAGAACAATATCTAGATGAAAAAATGGAAAAGGGGAGGGGAGAGAGGTACCCTTGCCACCCAAGTCTGCCATGGAGGCTCCCACAGAGGGGAGAAGAGAGGGGGAGTCGAGGGAGATGGATTCCGGCGGTGGAAACCGGCCGGAGGAGTTCTTCGCGGCGGCGGCGCAGCAACAGTGTTGGGGGACGTGGGGAAAGTGGGGATGAAAACCCTAACTTCCTCGAGCCCCCAGTTTTTATACTGCCGTACCCCACACCGGTGTCTCCGGTCTAAACACCGGAGACTCCGGACAGGCCGGAGATTCCGGTGTCGCAGACCGGAGTCTCCGGACAGGCCGGAGATTCCGGTGTCGCAGACCGGAGTCTCCGGACCACACGCCAAAAACACCCAAGGAAAGGACAAGACATGTATGGGGCAAATAAAAATCAATTCTTTGTAAAGTTTTGGCTTGGGATTGAAAAACAACAGCAGAGAGGGAACTTCATACTCAAGGAATGCAAGAAATCATTTGAACACCAAATTTTTGAGTAAGTTATTCCAAAATGGGAGACAACTCTCAGCAAGTCAAAATACATCCAAATAAGAACCAACTCTTCAAAGGAAGAGGTTGGTGGCCTAAGCCACCATGTAAGAGAACATGGTATGTCACCGCGAAGATATATCTTGGGTACATTGCCAATTATCGACATTGAAGCTCACAATTCAACATTATAAAAAGAGAGATAACAATGAATTTTTTCTTTGGGCATAATGTGGGGTGGGAGAACCCAATGTGTTAGGATAACACTGCCCCTATATCCATGCCTACACCTAAACCAAAACACGTCACAACTATAGGGGTGTGTGCAAGATCTTCAAGTCAAACTCCTAGAATCAATGATATTTAGCTCATTCCTCAAGAACATGAATCTTGCATCATTGAGAGGCTTCGTGAAGATATCCGTGAGATTGTCCTTGGTGGGCACATAAGCTAGTGCAATATCACCTCTTGCCACATGGTCTCGGATGAAATGATGACGAATCTCAATGTGCTTCGTCCTTGTGTGTTGCACGGGGTTGTAGGCGATCTTGATGGCACTTTCATTGTCACACATGAGGGGAACCTTCTCCAAGTGAACATCGTACTCTGTGAGGGTTTGCCTCACCCATAGCAATTGGGTGCAAGCACTTGCGGTGGCTACGTGCTCGGCTTCGGCAGTGGAAAGAGATATGCAATTTTTCTTCTTGGAATACCAACTCACCAAGGACCTACCAAAGAATTAGCAAGCCCCGGAAGTGTACTTCCTATCATCTTGATCACCGGCCCAATCGGAATCCGTGTAGCCCTTGAGAGAGAATTGTGCCCCCTTTGGGTACCACAAACCAAACCTTGAGGTATGAAGCAAATACCGAAAAATCCTATGGACCGCCACTAAGTGACTTTCCTTAGGAGCCGCTTGATACCTTGCACACACACCTACACTCAAAACGATATCGGGCCTAGATGCACAAAGATAAAGAAAAGAACCAATCATAGAACGATACAACTTTTGGTCCACATCTTTACCATCCGGGTTGCGCTTGAGGTGGTACTTTACTTGCATAGGAGATGGATTGATATTTGCATTTTGGAAATTAAACCTCTTGGGTATACTTGGCTTGAGAAATAAAAGTCCCACGAGCCAATTTCTTGATCTCAAATCCAAGGAAGAATTTAAGCTCTCCTATCATGGACATCTCAAATCTGTCAGTCATAAGCTTTGAGAACTCATTATTGAAAGCTTGGTTAGTTGAGCCAAAGATAATATCATCCACGTAGAGTTGGAATATGAAAGTCTCTCCATTTACCCTCTTTGTGAAGAGGGTGGGGTCGATCTTCCCAACTTCAAAACCACGGTCATCTAATAACTCTCTAAGGTGCTCATACCACGCACGTGGTGCTTGTTTAAGACCATAGAGCGCCTTATCGAGTTTGTAGACATGGTTAGGATAGTTGAGGTTCTCGAACCCTGGAGGTTTCTTAACATATACCTCCTCTTTGAGTGGACCATTTAAGAAATCACTTTTGACATCCATTTGTTGCAATTTGAAATTATGCGAAGATGCATATGCAAGAAGGATACAGATGGACTCAAGGCGAGCCACGGGAGCATAGGTTTCATCAAAGTCAATGCCTTCAACTTGAGTGTAACCTTGAGCCACCAATATTGCCTTGTTCCTTATAACAATGCCATGTTCATCTTGCTTGTTCTTGAATATCCACTTAGTGCCAATAACATTGTGGGAATCTTTGGGATTCTCAACCAATCTCCAAACCTTATTGCGCTCAAAGTTATTGAGCTCATCATGCATAGCTTCAACCCAATCGGAGTCCTCAAGATCTTCAAACACTTTCTTTGGTTCCATCATAGATATGTGAGCTTGATGCTCACTAAAATGTGTTAATTGCCTTCTAGTGGATCTTCGAGCTTGAACATCTTTCAACACTTTCTTCAAAGCTCTTCTTATCCTTCTAGCACGACGGGCTTCGATCTCCTCATTATTGCGAAGAGGAATCACTTGATCATCTTGATCATTTGGGTCCCCGTCTTGACCAACATGGCCTTGATCATCATCAGCAGCAAAAACTTCTTCAACACTAGCGTCAACTTGAGGAGAGGAGGATGAGGATGGTTTTTCTTGGCTTTGACCTTGACTAGCATGAATGATAGGATTGGTTGCATCTTACGTAGTAACTTGGTCAATGAGAGGAGGGTCTTCAACATATGTTCTTGGTTAGGTGCATCACTTGGCTCCTTGGCTAGTTCTTCTATTGTAGAGGAGGGATCCACTTGAGTAGAGCATAGTCCTTCTCGAGTCGCCATAAGGTGTCCCTCAATGGGGCGGAAAAATCATACACCCATCCTTCCTATGGATTCTTGAGGCATTTCAACATATACATTAGAAACATGAAATTGCGCCACTTGGGAGCCATCATTTTCCCCGAAAACCACACTACAAGATTCTATGATAATCTGTGAGGCTTTGTCAAAGACTCTATAAGTGTGGGATTCGGCACCATAACCAACAAATATACCCTCAATAGTTTTGGATTGAAATTTAGACAACCTAACACCCTTGATCAAGTAGAAGCACTTACAACCGAATACACAGAAGTAGGAGACGTTGGGCTTGTTGCCGGTGAGGATCTCATATGGATTCTTGTCCAAGCCCTTGCAGATGTAGAGGCAGTTGGAGGAGTGGCATGTGGTGGATATGGCCTCGTACCATAAATATTGGGGAGAAGAATACTCCGCCATCATGGTCCTTGCCATATCCAAGAGAGAGTGATTATTCCTTTCGGCAACACCATTTTGTTGAGGAGTGTAAGTGGCGGAGTATTGATGACAAATACCCTCATCACTAAGGAATTCATTCAAAGTGTAGTTCTTAAACTCCGAACCATTATCACTCATAATAGCCATGATTTGCACATTGTGTTGATGTTGCACTTGGTTGGAGAAGTCGATGATGGTTTGTTGAGTCTCACTCTTGCACTTGAAGAAATAAACTCAAGTGTATCTTGAATAATCATCGACAATAACCAAGCATTACTTCTTGCCACCAAGACTTGCCTCGGGCATGACACCAAAGAGATCAACATGGAGAAGCTCCAAGATCCTCTTTGATGAGATAATAGTCTTGGACTTGTGCGGAATATCATGCATCTTCCCTTCAACACACGACCTACAAACGCGATCTTTGGAAAAGGAAACATTTTCTTTTAGTCCTAGTATAAGGCCACCTTTGTGAAGACTTTGCAAAGTTCTCATGTTGACATGGGATAAGCGACGATGCCACAACCACCCCACGTCCGCCTTTCTGAAAAGACATATTGTTTGAGAGTTGGTAGACTTAGAAAAGTCCACCACGAACAACTCATTTTCAACATGTCCCATGTATGCGACGTCAAGAGTCTTGCTCCTGAAAAGGACCACAATATCAGGATCAAAGAAGACGGAGAAACCCATCTTCCCTAAAGAACGAACTGAAAGTAAATTGTAACCAAGGGATTCAATAAGCATGATGTCCATGATAGTGATATCAGGAGCAATCACAACCTTGCCAAACCCCGGTACCTTAGACTTGGACTTGACTCCATAGGTGACGGTTTCATCAATATCATTTGGGCGCAACTCCGTCACAAGTTCTTTGCTTCCGGTCATATGACTAGTGCACCCACTATCAATTATCCATTTAGACCCACCGGAAGCATAGTCCTGCAAGAGATCATTGACTAGAGTTAGGACCCGAGAAGGGTCACTTCATGTTAGCAACAAGGGTCGTTGGAACCCAAATGGTATAGTCAATGTAACCCTCAATAGGACCAACATATTTAGCTTGCACAACACCATAATCAACATATAAGAAATGGTGGGGATTGTTAGTTCCCGCGGAAATGCTACAAGTAGTGTTGTCCCTCATTACACCACTACTTGAAGCAATATTGTTAGCTTGTGCGGGTGTGCTACGAGTAGTGTTGTCCCTAATGACAAAACCACCCGAAGCACCATTGTTGGCCTTCTTCTTCTTGTTCTTCTTCTTGGCAACATATCCAAGACCTTGCTTTCCCACTTGTTGCCTTGGAGCACTCATTTGTGTTCTAGCAACAACCACGTGAGGGTTAGGGACAACCACTTGTGAGGTAGAGACCACACCCTTCTAAACTTGAGGGCCACTGCCCTTGAGCCTTGCTAGCTCTTCCTTCAACCTAGAATTTTCCTCAATAATATTTGCATGATCACAAGAAGAAGTAGAGGTTCTAGGGTTGTTAAGTTGATTAAGTTGAGTTTGAAGTTGTTCATGTAACTCTTTGAGGGAAGAGTGTTGACTCTCCAAAGCTTTGTGAGCCTTGGTTAGCTTTTCAAACTCCTCAGTTAGTTTACCATGACCAACACCAAACTCAACCATATACTTTTTAGCATTTTTATATTTAGCAAACAAGTTCATTATGTGACTCTTCAATAGATTCAAGTTCCTCCTGAAGAGAAACTCTACCATCATGCTCTTCCTCAAGAGTCATAGAGAGAGATGCTATCTCATACGCATCCCTTCTTTCAATCTCACATTTCTTCTCAAGAGCTTCATGGGTCTCTCCCAATTGGCTCATGATATGATCAAAGTACTTCTTGGTATCCCCTTTTACGTTAGACATAAAGCGTTCCAAAGAGAGAATTTCATCTTCTACTCTAAGACTAGCATGATTTTCAAGTTCACTTGGGGTCTTAGAGTTGGGAGAAGGTGATACCTCCGAGGCCTTAGCCATGAAGCACTTGTCATTTGGATGAGTATGATTATCATTGGGGGATTGTTGCTACACCTTTATGGTGCCTTGACATGGAGACTTCTTGATGATGATGAAGTTTAAGTCCCCGGCAATGGCGCCAGAAATTCTTTGCTATGGATGGTGTGTTGGGAACCCCAAGACGAGGGTGTGATGAGTGAAGCGGTAAGAATTTCCGTCAGTTAAGAACCAAGGTTATAAATCCAGTAGGAGAAAGAGGATTTATCAATCCAGTAGGAGAAAGAGGATCTTCGGAAGGTTGATGCCACTGACAGTGGTGATGGCGCCTCACCGGTGTCAGCAACAACGCGGAACCTGCACACAACACAACCAAAATACTTTGTCCCAACGGTACAGTGAGGTTGTCAATCTCACCGGTCTTGCTGAAAACAAAGATTAGACGTATAGTGTGGAAAATGGTGTATGCTTGCAGTAAGTAAAGAAAGCAGGGAATTGTATTGGTTTGTTTAACGGTGTAGGAAAAATGGACCGGGGTTCATAGGTTCACTAGTGGTGTCTCTCCATAAAAGATAGTGATGCTACGCCTCAATGATGCCTTGATAGCGTGTTGGGAACCCCAATAGGAGGGTATGATGAGTGCAGCGGTAAGAATTTTCCTCAGTTAAGAACCAAGGTTATGAATCCAGTAGGAGAAAGAGGATCTTCAGAAGGTTGATGCCAATGACGCTGGTGATGGCTCACCAGTATCAGCAACAACGCGGAACCTGCACACAACACAACCAAAATACTTTGTCCCAACGGTACAGTGAGGTTGTCAATCTCACCGGTCTTGCTGAAAACAAAGATTAGACGTATAGTGTGGAAAATAATGTATGCTTGCAGTAAGTAAAGAAAGCAGGAAATTGTAGTGGTTTGTTTAACAGTGTAGGAAAATGGACCGGGATTCATAGGTTCACTAGTGGCGTCTCTCCAGAAAAGATAGCATGCTGGGTGAATAAATTACAGCTAGGCAACTGACAAATAAAGGTTGCACTGTAGTGCACATCCATGACATGATGACTACTATGATATTTAGTGCGGGCATTACAACAATATACATAGACCGTAATCCAACTGCATCTATGACTAATAATCCACCCTCAGGTAATCATCCGGACCCCCTTAGGTATTAAGTTGCAAGCAACAGATAATTGCATTAAACAATGTGTGTAATGTAAGCAATGATTGTGCACGTGGGCAGTCACACCGTTGTTTTCTCCCTAGTGGCAACAGCACATCCTCTCCCGTCACGTTTCTGTCACTCGAGCACAAGCGAAAAGGAGGCATGAACCCAACTATCAAGCATAAATACTCCCTCTTGGAGTCACTAGCAACTACTTGGCCAGAGACCCACTAGCAACGGAAAGCATGCAAGATCACAAATAACATATGCAAGAAAAGACTATAATCAACTTGGCATAAGTTCAATATTCATCGGATCCCAGCAAACACAGCACATAGAGTTACATAAGAACAATCTCGATCATGTTATACAGCTCACAATATCTAAACATTAAGGCATAGGATGAGAAGACAACCATCTAGCTACTTCTATGGACCCGTAGTCCAAGGATGAACTACTCACGCATCACTCCAGAGGCAGGCATGGTGATGTAGAGGCCTCCGGTGATGATCTCCTCTCCGGAAGGGTGCCGGGGGACAGCTTCAGAACCCCCTGATCTAGGGTTGACGACGACAGCGGCTGTGGAACTTGTCGGGGATATTTGATCAGGTGTCTAGGGTTTTCCATCCGGGGGGAATAAATAGGCGAAAGGGCAAAGACAGTGGAGCCCTGGGGGGCCCACACCACCCCCTGGCGCGGCCAAGGGGGGGCGCCACCCCATGGTCTGGGCCCCCTGGTGCCCCTCTTCGACTCCTCTTCGGTCTTCTGGATGCTTCCAGGGAAAATAGGACTTTCGGGCTTCGAATTTTCCAATTCCGAGAATATTTCCAGAACAACTTTTCTGAAACTAAAAATAGCAGAAAACAGGGAACTGGCTCTGTGGCATCTTGTCAATAGGTTAGTCCGTAAAATCGATAAAAATGACATAAAGAAGGGAGAAAACATGTAGCAATTGGCATAATATTATCATGAAGCATCAGAAATTATAGATACGTTGGAGACGTAACAAGCATCGCCAAGCTTAGTTCCTACCCGACCTCGAGTGGGTAAATGATAAAACAATAATTTATGATGTGACATGCTACTAACATAAACTTGATCATAAAAATGTAAAAGCGTATGTAAGATGAGATCATAGAACTTTTAACACAAACATGATAAATAGAACTTTAATAATAAAGCATAGCAATAACTTTTCATCATGAGAAGTATCTAAAATAAAAGGTCATGAATAACAATGCAAATAATGATATATGTTTGTCTCAAGTATAGAGAAAGCATGGCAAAGTGATATTTCACTAGTCCTTAAGAGTGGGGCAAAACATAAATGCCAGGACACCTTCAAAGTTCATGAGGAAGACTAAATCAAATAATTTCATAACAAACAATAACACATCATGAATCAATTAATAATGTTTTTGGGACAAATGCACATAAAACTCAGAATGGCAAAAATGCTCTCTCAACTGTGCATAAAGTTAGAAGATGGAGACTCAACATAAAAGTAAAAGAAAGGCCCTTTGCAGAGGGAAGCAGGGATCACTCATGTGCTAGAGCTTTTTATTTTATTAACCAGAGGTATTAAAAGTTTGACACTCCCCCCATCCATCTTTCACAAACCATGGCTAACCGAATCCTCGGGTGCCTGCCTACAATCACATACCATGGAGGAGTGTCTATATTTTGAGAGATGTATGCTAATGTCAACGAATGGTAAACAGAAAATACAGTACGTCACAAGCCAACTGGCTTCACAAGAGCGGCTCCCATATGAAGGACGCATCTGGGTAGAAGGTCATCCCTCTTTCTCTTTTGTTTACACAATTATGCTTTCACTAATAAATCAGGGGCAAAAATAGTGAAGAGATGTTGTGTGTATTAATTTGGGGCTGGGCACCCCGCTGCCAGCTCTTCTATCATTTGGCTAAGAGGATGAAGCCACTAGTCCAGGGTGTGAAATCCAATCAACAAGTGAGATAAAGATTCTCTATTTACGTCCTCATGAGCAAAAACAGGAACATAAAGCAGGAGTAATTTTGAAAATTTTAAAGGTAACACATGAGCAATTACTTGGAGTGGCAGTTAAATACCACATGTAGGTAGGTATGATGGCCATAATGGGAAAACTTTGGTTTTAAGGAGTTGGATGCACGAGTAGAGCTCATACTCAGTACAGGTGGAGGCTAGCAAAAGACTGGGAGCGACAAATCAAGAGAGCATAAGAGCCATAATAATGCATAGCGACATAAACATCATTAATTCAAGCATAAGCAGTATCACAAGTTCAAAAACTAAATTATCATAGAGGCTATTAGTGACTGGTTCATAGTCATAAACATGGTGTGAGCATGCGCCAAGTCAACCAAATAAAACATTCAAAGAAGAATACCATGAATTTATGCTTCAACATGACAAGAACAACTCATGAATATTTCAATGGCACATTAAAAACTCTCAGATATTTGATTCTAATCATGCTACTCAATTACCACAAGGCTTTAAAACTAAAATAACATCTAGCATGATATGAAAAAGTTCTAGCCACAGTCAATACAAGCTTCTAGTTGCACCATAAAAAATTCTACTTCAAGCAGCAGTTTCTTTTCCCAACAAGCACAATACAAGATATGTATTAAAAAAAATACTCTACATGATACAGCAAGCAAACATTAGAGTACTCACTTAACACTACTAAAACTAACAGCTCTGATAAGAGATGCATGCAAAACATGAGCTAAAAAGATGCAGCAGCGAGACAAAGATTAAGAATACAAATTATTCCCATGAAAAAACAGAGCATGTCACTCTCCAATAAAAGAATTCTGGGGTCCAACCAATCTGATTTCAAAAATAAAAACAAACTGAAAGAAAAAATAAAAGACGCTCCAAGTAAAGCACATAAGATGTGACCGAATAAAAATATAGTTTCACTAGAAGTGACCTGGTAATTTGTCGATGAAGAAGGGGAGGCCTTGGGCATCCCCAAGCTTAGACGCTTGAGTCTTCTTGGAATTTGCTGGGATGTACCAAATCTTAGGCTTTTCACTCGTTTTGATCATGTCATATCATCCTCTTCTCTTGACCCTTGAAAACTTCCTTCACACCAAACTTCTCACAATCTTCATTAGCAACGTTAGTGCAATCAAAATAATAAATTCACATGGTTCAGTTTCAACAAAAGCCTAACAATAAAAAACACATTAGCTATTCTCACAACTTATTTTAAAACTCTTTTTCTCAAAAGAACACCAAAAGAAAGAGATTAAGATGCAAATGCAATTATTGGCACAAATCTGTCAAAACAATACAGCAGGTAAAGATGATTTTTTTTCAAAAATCTTCTGTTGCTCAAATAAAAAAGTGGTCAGCAAAGAAAAGTTGCGTATATAGCCCAGTATTATGCACAAAAAAACTCAGGTCATTTTGAAAATTTTGTGATTTTATACGGATTTAACAGTGGACAGCGGAAATCTATTTCCTGCGCAGAAATCCGAAATATAGCCTCAACGTTCCACTAGAGGCTTTACTTGGCTCAACAAAAACACAAAAGAAAAGATACAGAGGGGTTGCTAAGGAAATAGACAACACCCAGGTGCAATGAAAACAAATGAAAACGAAGGAAAACGGGTTGAAAACGGAGAAATAAAACGGGTTGTCTCCCGGTAGCGCTGCCTTTCAGCTAGACATAGAAAGCAATTCAAGTATTTTCAAGTGAAAAAGCATCAACATCATAACTTGCACTAATAATAGATTCAAAAGGTAGCTTCATTCTCTTTCTAGGAAAGTGTTCCATACCTTTCTTGAGTGGGAATTGATATTTAATACTCCCCTCTTTCATATCAATAACAACACCAACAGTTCTAAGAAAAGGTCTTCCCAAAACAATAGGAAAAGAAGCATTGCATTCAATGTTCATAACAACAAAATCAACAGGGACAAGGTTATTTTTAACCATAATAAGAACATCATCAATTCTCCCTAAAGGTTTCTTCTTAGCATTATCAGCAAGATGACCATCCAAATAATAGTGTTCCAGCGCTGGTAGATCAAGAATATCATAAAGATTTTTAGGCATAACAGAGATACTAGCACCAAGATCACACAAAGCACTACAATCAAAATCATTTACTTTTATCTTAATAGTGGGTTCCCAACCATCATCTAATTTCCTAGGTATAGATGTTTCAAGTTTCAGCTTTTCCTCTCTAACTTTCATGAGAGCATTGGTAATATGTTTAGTAAAGGTGTCGCACCCGGACTTCTAGAGGATACTCACAGCCCGCTAAACAGTAGATAAATGGCTTACGGGGCATACCGGCACCCACATCTCAATATGAGCAGGCCAACACGTAAACGTGTGACAACCATTCTCTACTATCCATCGTCTGCGTAAACCATCCCATAGAAATCCGACTACTTCCATTGACGTACTTCATAACATACACACATGGTACATCAACGGCATTTGAACAGGTGATATCACAACAAATCTCTAATACACAAAGAAATAGAAATAAGTTGCAAATAGCTCTCACTAGAGCAGAGATAGCAAATACAGTCATCCAGAGGACACATGTCCCAACAAGTCATCATTACATCACAGCGGAAACATCCAAAGTGTCTGAGTACAGACAAGATCCAAATAGGCCTAAGAGGCCGGAAACGAAAAGACGGAGCCCATCCACGATGTCTCGGATCCTGCCCGGGTCCGCTATCTACTCGTCAGCAGCCTCGTCATACTCCACGTAGTAGCCACCATGGGGATCCTCGGAAACGTAGTCTGCGGAAACCACAACCCCAAAGGGGTCAGTACAGACAAGTACTGGCAAGCAAGACGCACAAGATACCAAAGTGTACCCGGCAACACCAAGTACAGATGCTTTGGTTCAACGGGAGATAGGTGATACAAAAGTGCGGCAGCGGGCTGTCTAACCAACTACAGAGACACGCTACAACATCCGGCTAAAAGAAGGGGATAAGATAGCGTATCGGAACCAACTACCACTATCCTCAAACAAACCCATCCTGGATCTCGCCCCTTATCCAAAGAAGCAATCCGAGGATAACTCACACAGTTGGATTAGTGAAGGTTCAAGTTATTGTGTCAATAATCCTATTACTAGTCAAGTTATTATTGATTAGGTGTAAGTTGTCTAATCCTTGTTAGCCAGCCCTATCACCAAGTCATCCATAACCGCGGACAACACGGCTTCTCGAGAAGATTTAACCCTGCAGGGATGCACCAAATTGACCGTACACGTAAGAATACCCCGCCAGGTTGGAAATGCACTTCCACCAAGCGAGGCACTCAACACAACCCAACTCTTCTTCGCATCAAGCCCAAAGAACCCCGTGAAATTGAGCGCACGGCTAATCAAGCCCCACGAAGAAAAGGGGACCCTCATAGCACTCTAAGAACGTGTCTCCCTAAATGCCGACTACAAAAGTTCCACCCTGGCCTCGGGTTCGCACCTGCATATGCATGCGGCAAATGGAAAACCCGAACTAAATGAGGCGATTTGGACGAGATGCGAATCGAATCAAATTGAGGGGGGCGCCCATACACGCTTCCCACATGCGGTTAGCGCGCTCATCATGGATCTAGAGGACAAGAACCTTTTCCTAATTAAGGTCGACACTAGCAGGCCTCAAAACCATACCCGGCCTCCTGCCGGTGCCTTATCATCAAATTAGCATTACCTCAAACATTAACAGGTTGTTGTGTAACATCGAGCCCCAGAACATAATAAATAAGATAACAGAAATAACGGACATCAGACTCGAGCATAAGCAACCCTAAGCATGCTAGTAAGACACAGGCATCAAGCAACAGGGTTATAGGTGTGGAGGATAGGCTTTATCAGGGTCACAGGATAACATGTGATAGGATCGGAACACAAGCAACGAATCTTAAGGCTAGCAGAATAGACAACGGAAAGTATCGATCTCCAGTGTGGAAAGGACACAATGGTTCATGTGAGTGAATACTTGCCTGCAAACTCAGCAGCCTGGTACTGAGCTAACTCCTCAGAAGTAGTGTCGTAAACCTCGTCTGTCTCAGCGTCGTCGTCTATTCGGGAAGAAGCAAACAAACAACGCAGAGAGACAAACAATCAATAACATGGCATAATGCACAATCATGGGATGATACATGACAATTTAATTGATGCATCAAAGGTAAGCTAGTTGACATGGTAACATAATTAAATGGACCCATATGCAATTTGGATTGCATATGGAAAGCCCATGAATTAAGGTTGTATTAAATGATCTACAAATAACCAACCTGTGAAAGTGGATTAGCATGATGCATGGATGAGGAAAACAATGAGAAAACAACAATAGATTCAATTTAAAAAGGTGTTTACCAAGTTTGAAATTTTATTTATTAAGTTATGAAATTTTGGCTTCTTAAAGGAGTTACACAAGCATTTGTTGTTTTCACCAATTTTGATTGTTCAAAATAAATAACAAAATTCATATTTAGAAAGAACACAAAATTTTAGGTGGAATACATGTTTCATTTGTTGAAAAAGGAATTAAAATGAATTAATTATGAATTAAACAAGTTTAAACAAGATTTAAATGAATTTAATTCAAGTATGAATTTATTTGAATTTTTTATTTGTTCAAAACATTAAATAAAATTCATATTTGAAAAGATTATAATTTTATGGTTTGAAAACATATTTTATATGTTCAAAAAGAAATTAATTTGACCAAGTTATGAATTTAGCAATTTTAAATGATTAAAACAAGGTTTAAATTATTTAACCAATTTTAATTATTCAAAACAGGAAACAAAGTTTATATTTGGAAAGATGGTTCAATTTGGCATGGAAAACATATTTTATATGTGACATTTGAATTAAATTTGAATTAGTTATGAAATTAACCAAATTTGAAATGAGTTGTTTGAATTTGAATTTTGAAAACATTTGAAAAGTTCAAAACAAAAAACAAATGACTTAAACAGGTAGCGAATTAAATTTGGTACAGAAAACATATTTTATTTATTTAATTTGGATTTGGAATACAAAAGTTATTTGAATTTTAAATGCAGGGGCTAATCAGTGATTTAATTAGTTACAGATTTGTTACAGGGGCCTAGCTGCGAAAATAAACTTCAGAATAGGTCCCTGGGACTTTTTATACACAGGCAGAGCGGCCCCTGGGTCACTGGCAGTGGGCCAGTGCCCAGCTGTGCGCCTGCGTGGCCGCGGGTGGTGCTGGCGTGGGGGAGCCCCCCTCCTCTCTGTGTCTCCGTACAGAGGTAAGGGAAGGGGTACGCAGGCCGTGGGCTGGTGGGCTGGGCTGGCCTGCCCCCTTCTCTCTCTGTTTTTTTTTGTTTTTCCTGTTTCTGTTTGTTTGTTTGTTTTTTTTTGCAGAAAAAGAAAAGGGAAGAAAAAGAGAGGTTTTGGGATAGAGAAAAATTTGGAATAATTTTTGATAGGTTGTTATTTACAAAAGCCCCACTGTGCCATTTTTGTTTTCCAAAAATTTAAAGTTTGGTTGCTGTTTGTAAATTCAAATGGATTTGAGCAATTTTGGTATTAATTGAATAAATGAAAGGAGCAAGTTAAAAGTTTTTAATTTCAAGTTTAATGGAAACAAATGATTGGTTTGTTTTGTAATTTTTTTTTGAAACATTGTAACAGAACAAGTATGAAACAAAAATTTGAAATTTGTTTGAAATTCAAATGGAAAAACAAGGGAAAACAAATGGAAAACAAATGCAAAGCTTATGATGACATTATGCAAAACATGAATTAACAAAGAGCAAACATTCTAATGGTTGTTTTTCATACTTGGGATGTTACAAAACGCCCCCCCTTGAAGGAATCGCGCCCCGAGATTCCTACTGAGAAGAGAAAAGGTCCGGATACTTCTTGCGAAGATCCTCTTCGGTCTCCCACGTTGCCTCTTTATCGGAATGATGAGACCACTGCACTTTTAAGAACTTGGTGCTCTTGTTGCGAGTTTTCGCTCGGTCTCATCGAGAATTCGAACAGGGTGCTCCTCATAAGAGAGATCTTCTTGCAGTTCAATGGAATCATGATCAACTGCACGATCTGGATCTTTGAAGCACCTCTTGAGTTGTGACACGTGAAACACATCGTGCACCTTGGATAGTTTTTCTGGAAGTTCAAGACGATAGGCATTTTCTGCACGCCTTGAGAGAATGTTGAAGGGACCAATATATCTTGGTGCAAGCTTTCCTTTGACACCAAAACGATGAGTGCCTCTGAGGGGAGTTACACGGAGATATGCTTTGTCACCAGGTGCATAGACCATGTCCCTGTGCTTGCTGTCGTAGTAGCTTTTCTGGCGAGACTGAGCAATCTTGAGATTGTCATGAATGATGCGAACTTTCTCTTCGGCCTCCTTCACAATGTCAGGGCCTAAGAGTGAACGTTCACCAGCTCCAGACCAATTGATTGGACTCCTACATCTGCGGCCATAGAGAGCCTCAAATGGTGCCATGCCTAGGCTTGCCTGGAAGCTGTTGTTGTAGGAGAATTCAGCATATGGAAGACATTCCTCCCATTTGATGCCAAAGGAGAGACCACATGCTCTGAGCATATCCTCGAGAATCTGATTGACTCTTTCGACTTGCCCTTGAGACTGAGGGTGATAAGCTGTGCTGAACAGAAGTTTGGTGCCCAGTGCTTCTTGAAAGCTTTTCCAGAAATGAGAAGTGAATATGCTTCCACGGTCTGAGCTTATTTCCAATGGAACACCATGAAGAGGAACAATCTTTGCTGTGTAGAGCTCTGCTAACTGACTAGCTGAGATTGTCTCTTTGACAGGAAATAAGTGAGCTACTTTAGTGAGTCGATCAATGACAACGAAGATTGCATCGTTGCCCCTCTTGGACTTTGGAAAACCAGTGACGAAGTCCATTTCAATCATGTCCCACTTCCACTCAGGGATTTTCAGAGGTTGGAGAAGACCGGCTGTTTTCTGATGAACTGCCTTAACACGTTAACAAACGTCGCATTCAGAAACATATTGAGCAATTTCACGTTTCATGCTAGGCCACCAGTACAGTGTCTTGAGATCCTGGTACATCTTTGTACTTCCAGGGTGTATGGAGAGAGGAGTTTCATGAGCCTCCTTGAGAATGACATCTTTCAGACTTTGAATTTGAGGAACTGCAATACGTCCTTCGAAGAACACAGTTCCCTTGTCATCCACTGAGAAGGACTTAAATTTCTCATCGCCTCCTTTGATGTACTCTACAATCTTCTTGATTTCAGCATCACGAAGTTGTTCAGAACGAATCTTGTCCTCGAGAGTTGGACTGGCTGTCAAGTTTGCAAGATAGCTGAAAGCGCATGGTTCCCCCATATGTGGTTTTGGTAATTAATGACAATCCTTATGGACTAATGTTTGCATTGAGTTATCCTTGTAGATCTTGTCCATAGGAAATAATGGAGTTCATGTGTTGAACTCTATTAGCTTTCTTGATGGCCATTGTTACATTCAAGGATTTATATCAAGAATGGTCATGGTTTGAGTTGAGCTTATTGCTAGTGTGTCTTGAAGAAAAGGATTAGGTGATCTTTCATTATCATCTTCAAGACATCATCTTTAGAAGTGAGAAGCAAAGATACAAGGTTGATCAAGCAAGCGATCAACACACAAAGCTACAAGTTGTACCAAGTGGGATTGTGTATCTCATGGTATGGTAAGCAATTGTCAATATAGCTTTGTGAACTAACCCATGATATGTGTGTGTCGCATCTCTATGTGTGGTTAGGTATCTTTCCATGGGCATGAACCAAAAGGAAGATTTCTTTAGCCCATGGACTATGTCGTCGTCAAGCGGTGTTTGTCATCTAGCTTGACGTGGAAGCTCAAGTGAAGCATCTAGAAGATATCCTATGCTTGATGCTTGCCACCCTTTTGGAGATTGTGGCCTTGTGAAGATTTGCCGAAGGATCTCTCCCATAATGGTGTATGGGGGAGCAACTTGCAAGTCTTCATCAAGCGGAGCTTGTGCTAGCAAGCGCAATCAAGAAAGAAGATCCAACTTGAGAGAGTCAAGATCGTCATCATCTAGCTCAAGTGGAATGCTCAAGGCAAAGGTATAATCTTGATAGGTTTTCTATTTTACCGGTCTCGTGTCTTCGGGAGACCGGGTTATAGGATAGATAGTCGTACTATCAAGAGGGGCTCTCAAGTGAGTAACGTGATCGAATTGTTGTGGAGAGCTCAAACCTTTGCATAATTGCATATCATCTTTCTTGGTTCTTATTTGGCTTTTGTCTCCTTTGGGTTTTAGTGCTTGTCATGATCTTCATGGCAAGCCAAGGTTTATCGAAAACGGTTTTGGTAAGAAAAACTTGTTGCGATTTCGGTGGTGAAAATATCCGGTTCATATTTGAGAATGTTCCCACACCTTCCATGTGTGGTAACTTCTCCATTCCTTTTTGTTTGGATAGTCTTTGTTATTAACTTTCCAACCCATTTGGATTCACCTTATTCGGAGTTCATTCGCAAAAGTTATGCGTGTTTTCGTGTTGGAGGTTTTACCGGGTGTTCCTATTTGAGAGGTCTAGACCTTTACCCATTTGGTTTTATCTTCCATTTATGGACAATGATGTTTCTCTGCATATTCTTGTAGTGCTCTTCGTTGCGATTCCAACGAGCCCAAGAACATCGAAAACGGAGTTCATATGCAAAAGTTATTGCATTTCTCGTATCCGTTTTCTGTCCCCGGTTTGCAATCCGGATTCATTCCGGATTCATTCCGGATTCATTCCGGTTACTATGGGAAATTGTTCTGTTGCCATCCGGAAAATTCCGGGACCATTCCGGGACCATTCCGGAGCATTCCGGAGCTTTCCGGAGCCATTCCGGATTCATTCCGGATCCATTCCGGGATGCGCGAAAACAGTGGAAAACGGCTAGTTTTTTGAGCACCTATTTAAGGGGCTTTCTTCCCCAAACTTCCTAAGTTTTTCCTAGCCCGTTTTCCTCCTCTCTCTCCACCATTGTTGACTTTGGAAAAGCTTGCTCCTCTCTCAATCCCTCCAATGATTCTTGCATATCTTTGAGGGAGAAGTTAGAGGAGATCTAGATCTACATTTCCACCAATCCATCCTCCTTCTTAGTGAGGGAAACCTAGTAGATCTTGATCTTGGAGTTCTTGGTGTTTCTCCATTGTTCTTCCTCTCTTATTCCCCCATAAGCATTCGTTGCTTTGTTGGAATTTGAGAGTGGAGGATTTGAGCACTTGTGCTCTTGCCATTTGCATCGGTTGCATCGGTTTGGTCTCTCCACGAGGATTCGTGGAAGTGAAAGATTGTGAGCTTGTTACTCTTGGGTCTTGGACCCTAGACGACTTGTGGTGTTCTTGGGAGCCTCCAATTGAGTTGTGGATGCGTGCCCCAAGATTGTGGTGACACCGAGAGCCTCCAATTGAGTTGTGGATGCGTGCCTCGGGTTTGAAGGTTGCCAATAGTGGAAGGTGAACTAGGCCTTTGTGGCGGGGTTCATCGGAGAATAGGGTGAGGCCTTTGTGGCGTTGAGTAGGCCTTCGTGGCGAGCTCACACCCCTCCAACGAGACGTACTCCCCTTTGTGGGAGGAACTCGGGAATATATCATCGTCTCCGTGTGCCTCGGTTATTTCTATACCCGAGCTTTTTACTTATGCAATTTACATTGTGATAGCCTTCGAGCTTGAAGTTATATATCTTGCTATCGCCTTGTTACTTGTCTTGCTTAGCATAAGTTGTTAGTGCATCTAGTTGACCATAGAATATTTAGGTTGTATGCTTGTTAATTTAAACACCTAGTTTATTTCCGCATTTAGCAAGCATTAACCGGAAAAGTTTTTATCGCCTATTCACCCCCCCCCCCCTCTAGGCGACGTCGTTGTCCGTTCAATTGGTATCAGAGCCTCGTCTCTCTTTATTAGGCTTTACATCCTAGAGAGTACGATGTCGTTTAGAGAAATAGAACATGATCCCGCATTTATATTCTATGGTAGAAATTATGATGCTTGGAAAATTCGCATTCTTAATTTTCTTGAGGACATGGGTCCAAAGTATGTTAAGAGAATTGTAGATATGGATTTTCCTCCTCCAAAGAATTCTCAAGATTTATCTTTAGAGGATGAGGAAAATTCTTATCTCGATACTCTTGTATCTAATGGTCTCTTGTGTATTTTGAGCGATGTAGTTATTCAATCAATCATGCCTTTTCGGAACGCTCATGAGCTATGGACAAAACTTCAAGATATATATGATGTGTCCAATATTATTGAGGATGATTGTTCTCCATCCACTTCCGGCCGTGATAAGTTCGCATCTTTCTCCACTCCACCAACATGTGATTTGTCACAAGGTAATGATATGGTGAGTGGCGATAGAAATTGCATTGTGGATAGTGAATTTTCTATTGACTATGCTTCATCTCTATCCCATTGCAATGATCTATCTTTGGACTTAATATCTTCTAGCACTCAAAATTCCATACATGCTAGTTTTGATAGTCCTTGCATATCATGTAAGAGTTGTTTAACTAAATCTCATGATGATATGCTTCCTATGTCTTGTTTTCATACAAACAATGCTTCCATTTCCTCTAGTACTTGTGTGGCTAACAATGTAGAGGAATCCCAACCTTTGTTGGAACAAGACATGGACCTCAATGGAGCTTCATGCTTTCTCTCTTCATCACCATCCATTTCTCATATGTGCCTTATGGCTAGGGATTCAAAGGTATCTCCACCTTTGGAACCCACTACATCTTGTGATGATGAGGATGAGGATATATTTTATGGAGAGTATGAGGATGAGGCCTCCTTAATGGAGAAGGGTGAGTTGGTTCTTCTTGATCTCCCTAAAGGTAGTAAAGCTATCCCTCCTTTTAGTGAAATATTGGCTTTTGCTATTTATAGCGCTAAAATCATTGAAAAGAAAGGTGAGATTGAAAGAAGTGATGCCGATGAAAAGGCATCCCTCACTATGTCTCTTGAGGAAGAGTATGAGCTCCGAGTTACTCTTGAGGAGAAACTTGAATCTATCGAGGAGCTCTATAATGAACAAATAGCCTATCTCACTAAAGCACGTGACCATACCAATGCTAAATATAAAGTGCTTAAAAATGAAAAGGTTGAATTTGTTGTTGGCAATGCTAATCTAATTGAAGAAAACTCTAGGTTAAATAATGAGCTTGCCAAGTTATCTTCTTCTATTTCTAATGATGCTTGTACTACTAACTCCACATCTTGTGAAGCATCTTTGTTGAAGGAGAATGTTGAGCTAAGGGCTCAACTTGAGCTAATGACTAGCAAGTATGGGAAATTGGAAGAAAGTCATGAAAAGCTATCTAGCTCTCATGAGGATCTTCTAGAATCTCATACCAAGCTAAAATTAGCTCTTGAGGCTATCACTACAAAGGTAACATCTTGTGAGCCTCATGTGGTTACTAGCACAATATCTTCTAATAATGCTATATTGACTTGTGCTCGTATTAGTAATTCATCCTCCCATAATGTTTCTACATCTTGTGATGAATTGCTTTCCTTGCCTTGTTGCTCTAACAATGAAGCATCTACTTCCTCTAGCTCTTGTGTTGATTCTAACCATGTAGAGGAAATTAAAGAGCTCAAGGCCCAAGTCACTTCTTTGAAGAAAGACTTGGAAAAGTGTCATGAAGGGAGTTCCACACTTGACAAGATGTTGAGAGTGCGAAGACTTCCCAATGACAAGAGTGGACTTGGATTCAACTCCAATCTCAAGAACAAGTCCATTATTGACAAGAAGAAGGGCCAAGAACAAGTCAAAGATTCGGCCAAGATTATTTGCTTCAAGTGCAAGATTGAAGGGCACCATGTTAGATCTTGCCCTTTGAAGAAGAAGCCTCTTAGTGAGAAGCAACTAGGGAAGAGGCCTCTTGTTCAATCTCATGCTCAACCACGAGTTGAACAACGGCCACCTCCTAAGAAGACTCAAGCCAATGCTCCTCTTGTTGAGAAGCCTATTGAGAAGAAAGAAAAGAGTCGATGTTGCTACCTTTGTCGCAAGAAGGGACACTTTGCTTCTTCATGCACTAATGGTACATTATCCAACCCTATCCTTGTTGATGATGTTTATTCTATTAGGAAGGATAATGTGGGCAATGTGTTTGCCAAGTATGTTGGTACTCCAAGTGGTGTCAAGAAAAGAACCATTTGGGTTGCCAAACCTATTGTGACTAACCTCTTAGGACCCAACTTGGTTGGGGACCAACAAGTTCAAACTTGATCAATAGGTGTTGTTGGAGGTCATTGGAGACTTGGCTATTTTATGAAGAATTAAGGGATCTTCATCATTTATATTTCCTCAAGCCTAGCCACTTGGATTATATATATCTCTTACCCAATGTCCCTCCAAGCGGTAACTTGTATTTAAATCTATATTCATTGAAAGTTGCTTGCTCCCTTGCATATGTTAGTTTTGTTTCTAGCATGTGTTTGTATATGTTGTGCTTCCTACTTACCTATCTTGAGTAATCTAGTTATGTTTGTTGGTTTGCACTCCATGTACTTGTGTTCTTTGTGTTGAGCCTTCATTGCTTTTGTTGCTTATCTTAGTTGGCTCTTTGGGAGATTAATGGACTATCCCATTTTGGGGGAGTAATATGCTTTGCACTTTACTATCCTAAAATGTGTGTACATGAGGAATACCACTTAGTGTTGATATATCAATATTATCTAGTCTCTATGTGGTATCTCTTTCTCATGAGAAATTCAATTTCTAATTGTCCATTAACTTTCTCTAGTTGGATTTATTTTTTGCCTCTTGTTGTTTTCAATGGATTATCACATTATGGGGGAGTAATAAGCTATGTGCATATTACAAGCCTAGAAAATGTGAACATTTGAGGTATTGCCACCTAGAGTTGATATTGTTAGTTATCTTGTTCCTAAGTGGCATGTTGCTCAAACAAGTTCCATATTTGCTTAAAATATTTTGTGTCACTCTTCTTTGGTATCTTGTTTGTTAGAGAGTTTCTTGTTGCCTTGCTATTCGGTTTTTATTTGAAGCCTTCAAGAATCTCTATCTAAGCATGTTTTTTTTCTATCTTTTACCACATGCTTATGTTTTGTGAATATGATTGTGAACAAATCTACCACCGAGAAATATCTCCATCCATCTCTTGTCTTTGACAAGTGATAATAATTTGTGGTAAGTTTATTGATCATATTTACTTTGGCCTTTGCTCTAAAATTTCCTTGTTTCTTGCCAATGATTTGTTTGGTTCAAACTCCTTTGTGTCTTCCTTGCTCTACTCAAAATTTGTTTTATGCCTTTTGAGTTAGGAAAAGCAATGATCCCATACTTTGTCAAAGTCATACTTCTTTGGGTTGCACTATTCTTGGGGAAGCTATCCTACTTTGAGTAGATCACCGTTCTTTAAATTGGTATTGCATCTAATTGTTTTATTTAAAACTTGACTAGTGTTTGAATAATATATATTGAGAGTAATGATTCCATTGTGTGCATTTTGTATTCAAATGCAAGATCATAAATAATGCACTATTATTGGAAGAACTATCCTATATGCGTTTGAACACTTGTTGTCTTTAAAGTTGTTTGTTTTCCCAATGACTTGTCTATTTGGAAGACAAACACTTTTCGTCTTGGTACTTTGTGTGCTATCATGAAAAGTGTAGAGGGTTTGTTCACTCTTTTATGTTTTTTTGGTATCCTCTCTATGTTGGTTTCCTCAATCATGTGTTGATTTGGGTCTTGATATAATTTGGACAATTCTCTTTCTTTTCACTCTTGTGAGTGGCTTCTTGGTTTAATTAGTTCTTTGTCCAATTTGTATCTTGTTTTGGTTCTTGAAAGTTTTGTGCATGCATATTTACTATGTATATCTTTTTGCATGCTTACTTTCGTTGATCCAATATATAGGATAAACTCCATCAAATCCTAAATGGCTAAGATGTGCATGAAATTCAAATTCATATTAATATGCACATATTTATGTGGAGTTTGTCCTATGTATTGTAGTTGTTCTAACTACTTTGGACCCAATGAGTTTGGGTACCATTTTGTACTTGAATTTTGTTTTAGGTACAATGGAGATACATTGGTTGCTTGCTCCATTCATAAGGAAGGTGTTCTCACCATGGTATTATAGGAGTCAAGCTTCGATGATTATCAAACTCGCATCCTCTTCATCACCAATGTCATCTCGGTAACAAGTATCTATCTCATGCATACATTTCTAGCTTTCAACCTTGTGTAGGTTGCATCTTGGCATGATTTCCCTTTGATGCATTTCATTTGGTTCTTGCAAATGTCTTATCAAAAGCATCTTTATTGCAACTATGAGTAAGCCGGGATGATTACATACTAAGGGGATATTTATAGTCATTTTCATGATTCACCAATCCCGAGTATATTAATCTAGCAACTTCTACTTGAAGTCTCTCATATGCAATATTGATGAATTCTCAAAAACCTTTTGAATCTTTTGTGATATGCGTTACCGTTCTCGAAGCATTCCAACTATCACTTTACCCTTGTGATATTTGTGATGCTTTGATGAGTTTTTGTGTTCATCTATATCCCCTTAAGATTAAACTAAGCTTAGTGCTTTGCTTTCAAGCAAAAATCTTATTTGTATATTAATGAACCTCTCTTGGATATCATGTTCTTCACTTTTGTACCTATTTTGTGTGTACATGTTTATTTGCGGATATATATCTTTGAGATTGTTGTCCACTTAGAAACATATACACACGATAATAGTTACATCTTTAATTGATATTCTTTTTCTTTAGTGACCACTTTTTATTGCTTTATATTCCTTTGTGGTTCCTAAAAGGCACAAGCTTTGCTTTTGGTTTGGTATTCCTTTTGCATCTTAATAAGCTTGTGGACCTATGTGTTTTATCATTTGATGGTTTGTGTGTATGGGAAAGACATGATATGCACTATGTGCCTCCTATATTGAAAGACTATGTTGATGATTCTATCATCCTATTAGTCTCCTAAAAATGTTTTTCCTTGTCACACGCATCTATTTCGGTTGAGTAAGTATTTATTTGTCACTTCTTGATCTTCATTGCTCAACTTTTGTTTGTTTGCAAGTTGCTTTGCTTCATCTCCAATCTATTATCTTGCTCTTGTTTGTGTTCAAAATTATCTAGAAGGGAGTGATGATTCCATGTTGTGCACATTATATAGTAATTCAAATCTAACATTGTGCATGTACCTTGGGGAGTTCCCTCTTGATTTCCTAGAACACTTGGTTGATCCTATCAAAATATTGATGTTGGTCAATCGGTTTTTCGGATCCTTGTGGTTGGTTGCTTCTTTGTGAAAGTATCCTTCAATTTTACTTTGCTTGTAAACCTTTGGATCCTCAATATAGTTTGATCTCCCTCCATCTATTTATAGTTGGATATATGCACTTGAGTTCACTCATATCATGAGGAATGCATACTCTATGGGGGAGCTCTTACTATATTGGCCTTCTAATCTTTTTGCCCATTTCGGCAATGGATGCCAATGGGGGAGAAGTTTAGAGGGTTTAAGGGAATTTGGTTTATGCTTTAGTTTCGTTCTTAAGCATTTGCCTTTCCATGCTATTGCATCCTTGCTCTTGTTTAGCATGTTTGCTTTATTCATCATATAAACCCTCGTAAAAAGGGATTGTCATCAATTACCAAAATGGGGGAGATTGAAAGCGCATGGTTCCCCCATATGTGGTTTTGGTAATTAATGACAATCCTTATGGACTAATGTTTGCATTGAGTTATCCTTGTAGATCTTGTCCATAGGAAATAATGGAGTTCATGTGTTGAACTCTATTAGCTTTCTTGATGGCCATTGTTACATTCAAGGATTTATATCAAGAATGGTCATGGTTTGAGTTGAGCTTATTGCTAGTGTGTCTTGAAGAAAAGGATTAGGTGATCTTTCATTATCATCTTCAAGACATCATCTTTAGAAGTGAGAAGCAAAGATACAAGGTTGATCAAGCAAGCGATCAACACACAAAGCTACAAGTTGTACCAAGTGGGATTGTGTATCTCATGGTATGGTAAGCAATTGTCAATATAGCTTTGTGAACTAACCCATGATATGTGTGTGTCGCATCTCTATGTGTGGTTAGGTATCTTTCCATGGGCATGAACCAAAAGGAAGATTTCTTTAGCCCATGGACTATGTCGTCGTCAAGCGGTGTTTGTCATCTAGCTTGACGTGGAAGCTCAAGTGAAGCATCTAGAAGATATCCTATGCTTGATGCTTGCCACCCTTTTGGAGATTGTGGCCTTGTGAAGATTTGCCGAAGGATCTCTCCCATAATGGTGTATGGGGGAGCAACTTGCAAGTCTTCATCAAGCGGAGCTTGTGCTAGCAAGCGCAATCAAGAAAGAAGATCCAACTTGAGAGAGTCAAGATCGTCATCATCTAGCTCAAGTGGAATGCTCAAGGCAAAGGTATAATCTTGATAGGTTTTCTATTTTACCGGTCTCGTGTCTTCGGGAGACCGGGTTATAGGATAGATAGTCGTACTATCAAGAGGGGCTCTCAAGTGAGTAACGTGATCGAATTGTTGTGGAGAGCTCAAACCTTTGCATACTTGCATATCATCTTTCTTGGTTCTTATTTGGCTTTTGTCTCCTTTGGGTTTTAGTGCTTGTCATGATCTTCATGGCAAGCCAAGGTTTATCGAAAACGGTTTTGGTAAGAAAAACTTGTTGCGATTTCGGTGGTGAAAATATCCGGTTCATATTTGAGAATGTTCCCACACCTTCCATGTGTGGTAACTTCTCCATTCCTTTTTGTTTGGATAGTCTTTGTTATTAACTTTCCAACCCATTTGGATTCACCTTATTCGGAGTTCATTCGCAAAAGTTATGCGTGTTTTCGTGTTGGAGGTTTTACCGGGTGTTCCTATTTGAGAGGTCTAGACCTTTACCCATTTGGTTTTATCTTCCATTTATGGACAATGATGTTTCTCTGCATATTCTTGTAGTGCTCTTCGTTGCGATTCCAACGAGCCCAAGAACATCGAAAACGGAGTTCATATGCAAAAGTTATTGCATTTCTCGTATCCGTTTTCTGTCCCCGGTTTGCAATCCGGATTCATTCCGGATTCATTCCGGATTCATTCCGGTTACTATGGGAAATTGTTCTGTTGCCATCCGGAAAATTCCGGGACCATTCCGGGACCATTCCGGAGCATTCCGGAGCCATTCCGGATTCATTCCGGATCCATTCCGGGATGCGCGAAAACAGTGGAAAACGGCTAGTTTTTTGAGCACCTATTTAAGGGGCTTTCTTCCCCAAACTTCCTAAGTTTTTCCTAGCCCGTTTTCCTCCTCTCTCTCCACCATTGTTGACTTTGGAAAAGCTTGCTCCTCTCTCAATCCCTCCAATGATTCTTGCATATCTTTGAGGGAGAAGTTAGAGGAGATCTAGATCTACATTTCCACCAATCCATCCTCCTTCTTAGTGAGGGAAACCTAGTAGATCTTGATCTTGGAGTTCTTGGTGTTTCTCCATTGTTCTTCCTCTCTTATTCCCCCATAAGCATTCGTTGCTTTGTTGGAATTTGAGAGTGGAGGATTTGAGCACTTGTGCTCTTGCCATTTGCATCGGTTGCATCGGTTTGGTCTCTCCACGAGGATTCGTGGAAGTGAAAGATTGTGAGCTTGTTACTCTTGGGTCTTGGACCCTAGACGACTTGTGGTGTTCTTGGGAGCCTCCAATTGAGTTGTGGATGCGTGCCCCAAGATTGTGGTGACACCGAGAGCCTCCAATTGAGTTGTGGATGCGTGCCTCGGGTTTGAAGGTTGCCAATAGTGGAAGGTGAACTAGGCCTTTGTGGCGGGGTTCATCGGAGAATAGGGTGAGGCCTTTGTGGCGTTGAGTAGGCCTTCGTGGCGAGCTCACACCCCTCCAACGAGACGTACTCCCCTTTGTGGGAGGAACTCGGGAATATATCATCGTCTCCGTGTGCCTCGGTTATTTCTATACCCGAGCTTTTTACTTATGCAATTTACATTGTGATAGCCTTCGAGCTTGAAGTTATATATCTTGCTATCGCCTTGTTACTTGTCTTGCTTAGCATAAGTTGTTAGTGCATCTAGTTGACCATAGAATATTTAGGTTGTATGCTTGTTAATTTAAACACCTAGTTTATTTCCGCATTTAGCAAGCATTAACCGGAAAAGTTTTTATCGCCTATTCACCCCCCCCCCTCTAGGCGACGTCGTTGTCCGTTCAATAGCCTTGAGGAACAAGACCAAGGTTGAGCTTCTGGAATTCTTCATGAAGAGGTGGTTGGCTTTCCATGATCATGAGATTATTGCAATACGACTTGCGACTGAGAGCATCAGCCATAACATTAGCCTTGCCTGGAGTGTAAGAAATGGTAAGATCAAAGTCTTTGATCTTTTCAATCCATCTCCTTTGCCTGAGGTTTCGATCTGGTTGAGTGAAGATATACTTCAGACTCTTATGATCGGAAAAGATTTCAGTGCGATTACCCAACAAGTATTGTCTCCATTTCTTGAGGGCAAACACAACTGCTGCAAGTTCAAGGTCATGAGTGGGATAATTGAGCTCATGTGCGTTCAACTGACGTGAAGCATAAGCCACAACTTGACGTTCTTGCATAAGAACTGCACCTAGACCTTGGAGAGAAGCATCACAGAATATTTGGAAAGGTTTGGAAGGATCTGGGCCAACCAGAACTGGTGTAGAAGTGAGTTTAGTCTTCAGGAGATTGAAACTTTCATCACATTCTGGAGACCAGACGAACTTCTTGTCCTTCTTTGTGAGATCAGTGAGAGGTTTGGCAATCTTGGAAAAGTTTTGGACGAAACGACGGTAATAGCTAGCCAAGCTAAGAAAACTTCTTACTTGCTTCACCGTCTTTGGAGGTTTCCAATCAACAATTGCTTTAACCTTTTCTGGATCAATGGCTATGCCCTTGGCAGAGATGACATGACAAAGGTAAGCAACTTCTGAAATCCAGAACTCACATTTGGAGAACTTGGCATAAAGACGATGCTCGCGAAGCTTCATGAGAGTGAGACGAAGATGTTCTTCATGCTCTTCCTCGGATTTTGAGTAGACAAGAATGTCATCAAGATATACCACAACGAACTTGTCAAGGTATTCATGGAAGACAGAATTCATGAGTCGTGAGAAAGTCACCGGTGCATTGGTGAGACCAAAGGACATGACGGTGAATTCATATAGACCGTAGCGAGTGGTGAAAGTTGTCTTTGGAATATCCTCTTTTCTGATCTTTATTTGATGGTAACCCATTCTCAAGTCCAACTTGGAGAATATTGAGGCTCCAGCAAGTTGATCAAAAAGATCATCGATACGAGGAATTGGATACTTGTTTTTGATGGTTTTCTCGTTCAGAGGACGATAGTCAACAACGAGTCTCTTTGTGTGATCCTTCTTCGCAACGAACAGAGTTGGGCAACCCCAAGCCGAGGAACTAGGTTGAATGTAACCTTTTTCCATGTACATATCAATTTGTTCCTTCAACAACTTCAGCTCGGGAGTTCCTATCTTGTTAGGATGCTTAGAGATTGGAGCAGTACCTGGTTCAAGTTCGATCACGAACTCAACTGCTCTGTCCGGAGGCATCCCTGGCAACTCTTCTGGAAAGACGTCAGGGAATTCGCAAACCACCGGAACATTTTCAAGTGAAGGTAGAGGTTTTGCATCGAGGGTGCATAGCTGAATGGAACTTGATTCATGTGGAGAATAGATTATCTGGCCAGAAGGGTGGAACAGAGTTATTGACTTTTGAGCACAGTCAATCCTAGCTTTATTGGCCTTCAGCCAATCCATACCAAGAATGACATCAATGTCAGAACTTCCCAGCAACATGAGTGAAGCAAGGAATATGTGGCCTCCAATTAGGATTTGATTGTCCTTACTTATCTTGGAGGTCAACATTTGAGATCCCGGGGAGTGAACAGTGATTTGATTGCTTAGTGGAACCACAATTAGGTTGTTTGTTGTGGCAAAAATCTTTGACACAAAAGAATGCGATGCTCCGGTATCAAACAACACTTTAGCTGGAAAAGAGTTTACGGGTAATATACCGAGCACGACGTCAGGAGTTTCCTCAGCTTTGTCGATCTTGACATGATTCACCCTTGCGGTCCTCCCGACAGGCCTGTTGTTGGAGTTGAAGGCCTTGGGCGGGGGAGCGCGCACCATTGCCTGGTTTGTGTTAGGACGAGGTGGTGGTGGAGGTAGCTGCCTCTGCGTGCACTTGTCGGCGTAGTGCCCCGTCTGCTTGCACTTGTAGCAAGTGACGACACGAGGAGGCCCTGGCCTTGGCTGCCCCATTGAAGCCCTTGGATCATGCATCTGAGCAGGGTTGGGTGGGCGGGGAGCGAAGCCTGGAGAAGTTTGGGCATATGGAGCCCGAGTGACAGCACCATTTGGTACCCAGATGCGGCGCTTCTGCGGAGGGGTGGTCATGTTGGAGGAGGAACCACCCTCACGCGAGTGCTTGCGAGACTCCTCGAACGCCTTGCGCCCATTTTCTTCATTGAGCGCGGTGTTAACGAGATCCTCGAAGCTGTTGGCCTTGACGTTTGTGAGGGCATACTTGAGTTCCGGGTTAAAACCTCTGCGGAACCTTGCCATCTTCTTAGCCTCAGTGGACACCTCATCACCAGCGTAACAAGCGAGGCGATTGAACTCACTCTGATAGCCAATGACGTCCAACTTGCCCTGCTTGAGAGAGCAAAACTCTTCACGCATCCTTTCCATGAGACCATCTGGAATGTGGTGCTTCAGGAAGGCTTCCTTGAAACAATTCCACGTGACTGGTATCCCAGTTCTCATGGCCTGGAAGTTCTCCCACCAGGTAGTTGCCTGACCCTTCAGCAGATAGGAGGCATACTTGACCTTGTCTTCTTCAGCTACATGAGCAATCTCCAGAGCCTTAGCTATCTCACGGATCCAGTCATCAGCGTCCAGAGGCTCGCGTGTGGCCACGAAAGCTCTTGGGCCCAGACTGAGAAACTCCTTGATGCTGACTCGTGGAGCTGTCTGGTTGCTGTGCTGATTAGTCTGAAACTGGGCCATCTGCGCCATGACTTGGGTCATCTGAGTCAACAGCTCCGCGATTGGCGGTGGCTCAGGCGCGTTGTTCCTTGTTGGCGGCATCCTGAATGGAAATGCATTTTAGCACAACAATAGAAAGGATAGACTTGGCAACCGAAAGAGAGATTATTCCGACGCATGAATAGATAACCAACAGGTACATCATCACATGTTCAAATACATCAGAATATCCAACACATCATAAATGGTTTGAAAGCCAAAGGATAACTAAACATAGCTAAGAATGGATACATCGGTACTCCCATGCTCATCACGCAGGACGGCGACTAGTAGCACGGCGAGAGGTACGGTGAGGAGCACGCCCACGAAAGTAGGTAGAACGACGATCCACATAGATCTGACGTGGTCTGAGAGCGACTCTAGGTGTGGTGAAGTACATAGCGTCGACTCCCTGTGCTCCAAAGCGTGGAATCCCAGTGTAACCAGCACCGAGGTTAAGTAGTGGACCTTTGATCGGCTCGTAACCTCCAGCATCTGGCAGACGACGACCAACTGGCTGATCGAAACGTGCAAAGCGCTCGTCTCCAACAAAGTCTGTGGTGTAAGTTGCCAGACGAGTCAAGGCAAGGTAGAGCTGCTCTCTGACTGAAACCAACTCCTAAGATAGTGTGCTGGCAACTGCGTCACTGTGCCTGACAAACTGAGCGGTGGTGTGCAGCCTGGAGTTATCATGCTCATAAACATCCAAGTTGTCGTAGAGAGTGAAGTGAGCTCCCTCCGAAGTGATGTAACCACGGGGGATGTGGCGATAGAGAGAATCGTCAAATCCCCAGTAGTCAGCACGAAGGACGGTGAGGCTCACATAAGCTGCCTGCTGGACAGTCATATCCACTGTGGAACCTACTGCCTCGTAGCGGTGGACTACGCTCATGCCATCATCTGACAGAATGTAGACGATAGCCTGGTAGTAGGTCTGGTCAAACTCTCGCTGCTGCTCGTAGACCTGGTACTCTGGTGCCCAACGGAACCCCAGAAAAGTGACCATGTCTCTCAGCATCTCCGGATAACCGGCAGTGCTCTCGCAACGAGTCATACGAACCACCTGCGGGTAGAACCTGAGATCCATCTGCAGATGATCGGGGAAGTTTTGATTAGACGCCGGTAGAAGAACTGAAGTGGCAAGCAACAACAAGGTTTCAACGGACGAAAAGGATGTTGAGAAGAACAGGATATCGAAGCAACATTGGGAAACATGAGACCAAACACTCCTGAGGTACTACGGAAACCCATCCGGGCTTCTAAAGGATCAATATCTACTGCTTAAGGAATAGAGGATCTGCTTCCGGGGCTTACACGCCTCCGTTCTCAATCATGAGTAGGCAACATGATAAATCATGTCACAACCACCTCCATTCCTATGGTCTAGTAGATATAACTATCCTAGAGAAACTAGGATACGAGAAATCCTAACTTGAAAGTTTAGGTGAGAAGGGAAAACAACGTTGCACTTCCTTACCAGAAAAGGGAGGGTGGGTGGGGAAAGAAATAAAAGAACAGAATTCCTACTCTCACGTTTCATTTTTCATATATAGCTACAAAATAGTTTCTAGACTCAACTGCGACCAGTAAAAGGGATCCTACAGGCAGACAGGCTCTGATACCATTTGTCGCACCCGGACTTCTAGAGGATACTCACAGCCCGCTAAACAGTAGATAAATGGCTTACGGGGCATACCGGCACCCGCATCTCAATATGAGCAGGCCAACACGTAAAACGTGTGACAACCATTCTCTACTATCCATCGTCTGCGTAAACCATCCCATAGAAATCCGACTACTTCCATTGACGTACTTCATAACATACACACATGGTACGCCAACGGCATTTGAACAGGTGATATCACAACAAATCTCTAATACACAAAGAAATAGAAATAAGTTGCAAATAGCTCTCACTAGAGCAGAGATAGCAAATACAGTCATCCAGAGGACACATGTCCCAACAAGTCATCATTACATCACAACGGAAACATCCAAAGTTTCTGAGTACAGACAAGATCCAAATAGGCCTAAGAGGCCGGAAACGAAAAGACGGAGCCCATCCACGATGTCTCGGATCCTGCCCGGGTCCGCTATCTACTCGTCAGCAGCCTCGTCATACTCCACGTAGTAGCCACCATGGGGATCCTCGGAAACGTAGTCTGCGGAAACCACAGCCCCAAAGGGGTCAGTACAGACAAGTACTGGCAAGCAAGACGCACAAGATACCAAAGTGTACCCGGCAACACCAAGTACAGATGCTTTGGTTCAACGGGAGATAGGTGATACAAAAGTGCGGCAGCGGGCTGTCTAACCAACTACAGAGACACGCTACAACATCCGGCTAAAAGAAGGGGATAAGATAGCGTATCGGAACCAACTACCACTATCCTCAAACAAACCCATCCTGGATCTCGCCCCTTATCCAAAGAAGCAATCCGAGGATAACTCACACAGTTGGATTAGTGAAGGTTCAAGTTATTGTGTCAATAAGCCTATTACTAGTCAAGTTATTATTGATTAGGTGTAAGTTGTCTAATCCTTGTTAGCCAGCCCTATCACCAAGTCATCCATAACCGCGAACAACACGGCTTCTCGAGAAGATTTAACCCTGCAGGGATGCACCAAATTGACCGTACACGTAAGAATACCCTGCCAGGTTGGAAATGCACTTCCACCAAGCGAGGCACTCAACACAACCCAACTCTTCTTCGCATCAAGCCCAAAGAACCCCGTGCAATTGAGCGCACGGCTAATCAAGCCCCACGAAGAAAAGGGGACCCTCATAGCACTCTAAGAACGTGTCTCCCTAAATGCTGACTACAAAAGTTCCACCCTGGCCTCGGGTTCGCACCTGCATATGCATGCGGCAAATGGAAAACCCGAACTAAATGAGGCGATTTGGACGAGATGCGAATCGAATCAAATTGAGGGGGGCGCCCATACACGCTTCCCACATGCGGTTAGCGCGCTCATCATGGATCTAGAGGACAAGAACCTTTTCCTAATTAAGGTCGACACTAGCAGGCCTCAAAACCATACCCGGCCTCCTGCCGGTGCCTTATCATCAAATTAGCATTACCTCAAACATTAACAGGTTGTTGTGTAACATCGAGCCCCAGAACATAATAAATAAGATAACAGAAATAACGGACATCAGACTCGAGCATAAGCAACCCTAAGCATGCTAGTAAGACACAGGCATCAAGCAACAGGGTTATAGGTGTGGAGGATAGGCTTTATCAGGGTCACAGGATAACATGTGATAGGATCGGAACACAAGCAACGAATCTTAAGGCTGGCAGAATAGACAACGGAAAGTACCGATCTCCAGTGTGGAAAGGACACAATGGTTCATGTGAGTGAATACTTGCCTGCAAACTCAGCAGCCTGGTACTGAGCTAACTCCTCAGAAGTAGTGTCGTAAACCTCGTCTGTCTCAGCGTCGTCGTCTATTCGGTAAGAAGCAAACAAACAACGCAGAGAGACAAACAATCAATAACATGGCATAATGCACAATCATGGGATGATGCATGACAATTTAATTGATGCATCAAAGGTAAGCTATTTGACATGGTAACATAATTAAATGGACCCATATGCAATTTGGATTGCATATGGAAAGCCCATGAATTAAGGTTGTATTAAATGATCTACAAATAACCAACCTGTGAAAGTGGATTAGCATGATGCATGGATGAGGAAAACAATGAGAAAACAACAATAGATTCAATTTAAAAAGGTGTTTACCAAGTTTGAAATTTTATTTATTAAGTTATGAAATTTTGGCTTCTTAAAGGAGTTACACAAGCATTTGTTGTTTTCACCAATTTTAATTGTTCAAAATAAATAACAAAATTAATATTTAGAAAGAACACAAAATTTTAGGTGGAATACATGTTTCATTTGTTGAAAAAGGAATTAAAATGAATTAATTATGAATTAAACAAGTTTAAACAAGATTTAAATGAATTTAATTCAAGTATGAATTTATTTGAATTTTTTATTTGTTCAAAACATTAAATAAAATTCATATTTGAAAAGATTATAATTTTCTGGTTTGAAAACATATTTTATATGTTCAAAAAGAAATTAATTTGACCAAGTTATGAATTTAGCAATTTTAAATGATTAAAACAAGGTTTAAATTATTTAACCAATTTTAATTATTCAAAACAGGAAACAAAGTTTATATTTGGAAAGGTGGTTCAATTTGGCATGGAAAACATATTTTATATGTGACATTTGAATTAGTTATGAAATTAACCAAATTTGAAATGAGTTGTTTGAATTTGAATTTTGAAAACATTTGAAAAGTTCAAAACAGAAAAAAAATATGTCTTAAACAGGTAGTGGATTAAATTTGGTACAGAAAACATATTTTATTTATTTAATTTGTATTTGGAATACAAAAGTTATTTGAATTTTAAATGCAGGGGCTAATCTGTGATTTAATTAGTTACAGATTTGTTACAGGGGCCTAGCTGCGAAAATAAACTTCAGAATAGGTCCCTGGGACTTTTTATACACAGGCAGAGCGGCCCCTTGGTCACTGGCAGTGGGCCAGTGCCCAGCTGTGCGCCTGCGTGGCCGCGGGTGGTGCTGGCGTGGGGGAGCCCCCCTCCTCTGTGTGTCTCCGTACTGTTATAGGTTGTTATTTACAAAAGCCCCACTGTGCCATTTTTGTTTTCCAAAAATTTAAAGTTTGGTTGCTGTTTGTAAATTCAAATGAATTTGAGCAATTTTGGTATTAATTGAATAAATGAAAGGAGCAAGTCAAAAGTTTTTAATTTCAAGTTTAATGGAAACAAATGATTGGTTTGTTTTGTAATTTTTATTTGAAACATTGTAACAGAACAAGTATGAAACAAAAATTTGAAATTTGTTTGAAATTCAAATGGAAAAACAAGGGAAAACAAATGGAAAACAAATGCAAAGCTTATGATGACATGATGCAAAACATGAATTAACAAAGAGCAAACATTCTAATGGTTGTTTTCCATACTTGGGATATTACAAAAGGCCATATTCATGGCACTAGCATTGGGACTTCTAGCAAGATTTTGTAGGAACATAATAACTTAAGAGATATTGCAATCATCAAAAGTAATGGGACCATTATCTCCCACATCTCTAAAAAAAAATCAGCACTTTTATGAGAAGCAATTTCAGCAATTTGAGGCAATTTAGCACGTTTCACTGAAGGGTTGGAGACTTTGTTAACACCAACTACTTTACCATTGATAGTACGAGGTTTACTAGCACTTGGAGCTTCAGTTTTACTAGTGGTGGTGATAGTGCAAACTTTAACAATATTATTCTTTCTAGCCAATTCATCTTCTCTTTCCCACCTAGCACGTAATTCAGCCATCAACCTAACATTATCATCAATTCGAACTAGAATGACATTCAAAGTTTTACTTTCTTTAACATCATGTGGCAAAACCTTCAGTTTTAGAAAATCAACATCAATAGATAGGCTATCTACTTTAGAGGCAAGAACATCTATTTTACCAAGCTTTTCCTCAACAGATTTATTAAAATCAGTTTGTGTGCTAATAAATTCTCTAAGCATGTTTTCAAGATCACAGGTAGAGCTTTTATTATTATTGTAGGAATTACCATAATAATTACCATAACCATTATAAGGAGGATAGGGCTTATAATTGTTTCCACCAAAATTATTTCTATAAGCATTGTTGTTAAAATTATTATTTCTAATAAAGTTCACATCAACATGCTCTTCTTGAGCAACCAAAGAGGCTAAAGGAACATTATTTGGATCAACTTGAGCTTTAACATTAACAAGCATAGACATAATAGCATCAAGCCTTTCACTCAAAGAGGAGGTTTCCTCAACATAATTTACCTTCTTACCTTGCGAAGCTCTCTCAGTGTGTCACTCCGAATAATTTATCATCATATAATCAAGAATCTTTATTGCATTGCCCAAAGTGATGGACATAAAGGTACCTCCAGCAGCTGAATCCAATAGGTTCCTTGACGAGAAATTCAGTCCTGCATAAAAGGTTTGTATAATCATCCAAGCAATCAGTCCATGAGTGGGACAATTCTTCACTATAGTTTTCATTCTTTCCCAAGCTTTAGAAACAGGTTCATTATCAAATTGTTCAAAATTCATTATGTCGCTTCTCAGGTATATAATCTTGGCAGGAGGATAATATTTTCCAATGAAAGCATCTTTACACTTAGTCCATGAATCAATACTATTTCTAGGCAAAGATAGCAACCATTCTTTAGCTCTTCCTCTCAAAGAGAAAGGAAATAATTTCAGTTTAATAATATCTCCATCCATATCTTTATATTTTTGCATCTCACATAGTTCAACAAAATTATTAAGGTGAGCAGCAACATCATCAGTACTAACACCAGAAAATTGCTCTTTCATAACAAGACCTAATAAAACAGGTTTAATTTCAGAGAAAGCAACAGTAGGAGCAGGTGGAGCAATAGGTGTGCAAATAAAATCATTGTTGTTTGTGCTAGTGAAGTCACACAACCTATTATTCTCAAAGGAACTCATTTTAGCAAAATAAACGCAAGCAAATAAATAATAGCTATAAAGTAAAATATTTTTTTTGTGTTTTTGATATAAAGAAGCAAAACAAGACAAAAATAAAAACAAGACAATAAACAAAATAAAGAGGTTGAGAGTGAGATACTCCCCTTGCCACAATACTTATTTCTCCCCGACAACAGCGCCAGAAATTTCCTTGATGCTACGCCTCAATGATGCCTTGAAAGCGTGTTGGGAACCCCAAGAGGAGGGTATGATGAGTGCAGCAGTAAGAATTTCCCTCAATTAAGAACCAAGGTTATCAATCCAGTAGAAGAAAGAGGATCTTCGGAAGGTTGATGCCACTAACGGTGGTGATGGCTCACCGGTGTCAGTAACAACGCGGAACCTGCACACAACACAACCAAAATACTTTGTCCCAACGGTACAGTGAGGTTGTCAATCTCACCAGTCTTGCTGAAAACAAAGATTAGACGTATAGTGTGGAAAATAATGTATGCTTGCAGTAAGTAAAGTAAGCATGAAATTGTAGTGTTTTGTTTAACAGTGTAGGAAAATGGACCGGGGTTCATAGGTTCACTAGTGGTGTCTCTCCATAAAAGATAGCATGTTGGGTGAACAAATTACAGCTAGGCAATTGACAAATAAAGGTTGCACCGTAGTGCACATCCATGGCATGATGACTACTATGATATTTAGTGCGGGCATTACAACAATATACATAGACCGTAATCCAACTGCATCTATGACTGATAATCCACTCTCAGGTTATCATCCGAACCCCCTTAGGTATTAAGTTGCAAGCAACGGATAATTGCATTAAACAATGTGTGTTATGTAAGCAATGATTGTGCACGCGGGCACTCACACCGATGGTTTCTCCCTAGTGGCAACATCAATCCTCCCCCGTCATGTTTATGTCACTCGAGCACAGGCGAAAAGGAGGCATAAACCCAACTATCAAGCATAAATACTCCCTCTTGGAGTCACTAGCAACTACTTGGCCAGAGCACCACTAGCAACGGAAAGCATGCAAGATCACAAATAACATATGGAATACAAGACTATAATCAACTTGGCATAAGTTCTAATATTCATCGGATCCCAGCAAACATAGCACATAGAGTTACATAAGAACAATCTCGATCATGTTAGGCAGCTCATTAGATCTAAACATTGAGGCATAGGAGGAGAAGACAACCATCTAGCTACTGCTATGGACCCGTAGTCCAAGGATGAACTACTCACACATCACTCCGGAGGCAGGCATGGTGATGTAGAGGCCTCCGGTGATGATCTCCTCTCCGGCAGGGTGCCGGGAGACAGCTTCAGAACCCCCGTGATCTAGGGTTGACGACGACAGCGGCTGTGGAACTTTTCGGGGATATTTGATCAGGTGTCTAGGTTTTTTCATCCAGGGGGAATAAATAGGCGAAAGGGCAAAGGCGGTGGAGCCCTGGGGGCCCACACCACCCCTGGCTTGGCCAAGGGGGGCGCCACCCCATGGTGTGGGCCCCATGGTGCCCCTCTTCGACTCCTCTTCGGTCTTCTGGATGCTTCTGGGGAAAATAGGACTTCCGGGCTTCGAATCTTCAAATTCCGAGAATATTTCCAGAACAACTTTTCTAAAACTAAAAACTGCAGAAAACAGGGAACTGGCTCTATGGCATCTTATCAATAGGTTAGTCCGTAAAATCCATAAAAATGGCATAAAGAAGGGAGAAAACATGTAGCAATTGGCATAATATTATCATGGAGCATACGAAATTATATATACGTTGGAGATGTATCGGATAGCATGCTGGGTGAACAAATTATAGCTGGGCAATTGACAAATAAAGGTTGCACCGTAGTGCACATTCATGACATGATGACTACTATGATATTTAGTGCGGGCATTACAACAATATACATTTACCGTAATCCAACTGCATCTATGACTAATAATCCACCCTCAGGTTATCATCTGAACCCCCTTAGGTATTAAGTTGCAAGCAATAGACAATCGCATTAAGAAATGTGTGTAATGTAAGCAATGATTGTGCATGCGGGCACTCACACCGCTGTTTTCTCCCTAGTGGCAACAGCACATCCTCCCCCATCACGTTTCTGTCACTCGAGCACAGGCGAAAAAGAAGGCATGAACCCAACTATCGAGCATAAATACTCCCTCTTGGAGTCACTAGCAACTACTTGGACAGAGCAACCACTAGCAACGGAAAGCATGCAAGATCACAAATAACATATGCAATAAAGATTATAATCAACTTGGCATAAGTTCAATATTCATCGGATCCTAGCAAACACAACACATAGAATTACATAAGAACAATCTCGATCATGTTAGGCAGCTCACGAGATCTAAACAATAAGGCATAGGAGGAGAAGACAACCATCTAGCTACTGCTATGGACCCGTAGTCCAAGGATGAACTACTCACGCATCACTCTAGAGGCAGGCATGGTGATGAAGAGGCCTCCGGTGATGATCTCCTCTCCGGCAGAGTGCCGGGAGACAACTTCATAACCCCCTGATCTAGGGTTGACGACGACGGCGGCTGCGGAACTTTTCGTGGATTTTTGATCAGGTGCCTAGGGTTTTCCTTCGGAGGGGGAATAAATAGGCGAAAGGGCGGCGTCGGTGGGCCACCAGGGTGGCCTCACCACCCCAGGAGCGGCCAAGGGAGGGCCACGCCTGGCTATGGTGAGGGTCCCCTGGTGCCCGTCTTCGACTCCTCTTCGGACTTCTGGATGCTTCCGGGAAAAATAGGAACTTCGGGATTCGTGGGGTCCAATTCCGAGAATTTTTCCAGAACAACTTTTCTGAAATAAAAAACAGCAGAAAACAAGGAACTGGCACTTGGCATCTTGTTAATAGGTTAGTCCCGGAAAACGTGTAAAAATGCTATAAAGAAGGTAGAAAACATGTAGCAATTGGCATAATATCATCATGGAGCATCAGAAATTATAGTTACGTTGGAGACGTATCAAGCATCCGCAAGCTTAGTTCCTACTCGTCCTCGAGTAGGTAAACGATAAAAAAAATCTGGGGTGACATGCTACCGCACAATCTTGATCATAATATGTAAAGCAAAGCATGTAAACTGAAATCATAGAACTTTAACAAAAACATGATAAATGGAACTTTAATAATAAAGCATAGCAATCACTTTGCATCATAAGAAGTAACTCAAATAAAATATCATGAATAACAATGCAAAGAAAGATATACGTTTGTTTCAAGTATAGAGAAAGCATGGCAAAGTGGTATTTCGCTAGTCCTTAAGAGTGGGGCAAAACATAAATGCCAGGACACCTTCAAAGTTCATGAGGAAGACTAGAAAAAATAATTAGAGAACAAGCAATAACACATCATGAATCAATTAATAATGTTTCTGAGACAAATGCACATAAAACTCAGAATGGCAAAATGCTCTCTCAGCTGTGCATAAAGTTAGAAGATGGAGACTCAACATAAAAGTAAAAGAAAGGCCCTTCGTAGATGGAAGCAGGGATCACTCATGTGCTAGAGATTTTATTTTATTAAACATAGGTATTAAAAGTTTGACACCCCTCCCATCCATCTTACACAAACCATGGCTAACCGAATCCTCGGGTGCCTGCCAGCAATCACATACCATGGAGGAGTATCTATATTTTGAGAGATGTATGCTAATGTCAATGAATGGTAAACAGAAAATACAGTACGTCACAAGCCAACTAGCTTTCACAAGAGCGGCTCCCATATGAAGAACACAACTGGTGTAGAAGGTCATCCCTCTTTCTCTTTTGTTTACACAATTATGCTTTGACTGATAAATCAGGGGGAAAATAGTAAAGAGATTTTGTGGGTATTAATTTGGGGCTACGCACCCCGCTGCCAGCTCTTCTATCAATTGGATAAGCGGGTGAAGCCACAAGTCTAGGGTGTGAAATCCAATCAACAAGTGAGATAAAGATTCTCTATTTACGTTCTTATGAGCAAAAACAGGAACACAAAGTAGGAGTAACTTTGAAGTTTTTAAAGGTAACACATGAGCAATTTACTTGGAGTGGCAGTTAAATACCACATGTAGGTAGGTATGGTGCACACAATGGGAAAACTTGGTTTTAGGGAGTTGGATGCACGAGTAGAATTCCATACTCAGTACAAGTGGAGGCTAGCAAAAGACTGGGAGCGACAAATCAAGAGAGCATAAGAGCCATAATCATGCATAGCGACATAAACATCATTAATCAAAGCATAAGTGGTACCACAAGTTCAAGAACTAAATTATCATGGAGGCTATTAGTGACTGGTTCATAGTCATAAACATGGTGTGAGCATGCGCCAAGTCAACCAAATAAAACATTCAAAAGAGAACACCACAAATTTATGCTTCAATATGACAAGAACAACTCATGGTTCTTTTAATGGCACATTAAACACTCTCAGCTATGTGAGGCTAATCATGCTAGTCAATAACCACAAGGATTTAAAACTAAAATAACATCTGGCATGATATGAAAAAGTTCTAGCCACAGTCTATACAAGCTTCTACTTGCACCATTAAAAATTCTACTTCAAGCAGCAGTTTCTTTTCCCAACAAGCACAATACAAGATATGTTTTAACAAAAATACTCTACATGATACAACAAGCAAACATTAGAGTACTCACATAACACTACTAAAACTAACAACTCTTACATAAGAGATGCATGCAAAACAGAAGCTAAATAAATGCAGCAGCCAGACAAAGATTAAGAATACAAAGTATTCCCATGAAAAAGCGGAGCGTGTCACTCTCCAATAAAAGAATTCTGGGGTCCAACCAATCTTATTGAAAGAATAAAAATAAACTAAAAGCAAAAATAAAAGGCGCTCCAAGTAAAGCACATAAGATGTGACCGAATAAAAATATAGTCTCACTAGAAATGACCTGATAATTTGTCGATGAAGAAGGGGATGCCTTGGGCATCCCCAAGCTTAGACGCTTGAGTACTCTTGGAATTTGCTGGGATGTACCACCGGGGAATCCCCAAGCTTAGGATTTTCACTCTTATTGATCACATCATATCGTCCTCATCTCTTGACCCTTGAAAACTTCCTTCACACCAAACTTCTCACAATCTTCATTAGCAACGTTAGTGCAATCAAAATAATAAATTCACATGGTTCAGTTTCAACACAAGCCTAACACTCATAAACATATTAGCTACTTTCACAACTTCTTTTAAAACTATTTTCCTCAAAAGAACACCAAAAGAAAGAGATTAAGATGCAAATGCAATTATTGGCAGAAATCTGTCAAAACATGACAATAGGTAAAGATGATTTATTTCAAAAATCTTCTGTTGCTCAAATCAAAAAGTGTTCAACTAAGAAAAGTTGCATATATAGCCCAGGATTACGTACAAAAAACTCGGGTCATTTTGAATTTTCTGTGATTTTATACGAATTTAACAGTGGACAGCAGAAATCTGTTTCCTGCACAGAAATCCGAAATATAGTCTCAACTTTCCACTAGAAGCTTTGCTTGGCTCAACAAAGACACAAAAGAAAAGATACATCGTGGTTGCTAAGGAAATAGACAACACCCAGGTGCGAAGCACACATAAAGAAACGACGGAAAACGGGTTAAAAACGGGGAAATAAAACGGGCTGTCTCCCGGTAGCGCTTTTTTTAACGCCTTTCAGCTAGGCATAGAAAGCAACTCAAGTATTTTCAAGTGAAGCATTCAAATCAATACCAAGAACTATCCTTTTACTCCTCTTACCCTTATTCTTGGGTTTGGGGAATATGTGGCCACAACCTGGTGCGAAGGCAAAATTTAACGTACCTTTACCCACATCTATTACTGCCCCCAGGAGTTTCAGCAAGGACCTTCCAAGTGTAATTTGGCCTTCTCCTGCACATTCAATAACAAGATAATCAGTGGATATTGTCCTTCCCGTGATATTTGCAAACACTCCCTCAGCTACCCCAATGGGCAAAACAGCGGTATTATTTATAAGAGGTATTTCTTCTCCCCCTTCAGAAAGTTTCCAAAGATTCAAAGACTCGTAAATATTTTTAGGCATAAGACAAAATTCAGTCATAATGTCGCAATGAGCATGAAAATTTTCACCATTTATAACAACTTTTACTGTAGGGATCCACATTGAAGATTCAAAGTTTATTGGCACATAATCATAATAAGCACGAATCTGGTTATAGACTTCTTTTAAACAGGATATATTTGTCTCAAGAGTATTTAATCTAGCCTGAAAGCTCACAACGGATGAATCAAATTCACTAGTTGAGCTAGAAGTTGCGATCAACTTTTTAATGGCATTAAGAGCTTGATACCCATCACAACGCAGGAAGTCTGCCCCTACTGCAGAGTCTAAAGCATATCTATAGCAAAGAACAAGACCAAAGTAAAACTACTAAGAAATGAATTCAGGGTCATCATGGGTTCAGTTTTACTATAAGAATCAAAAATCCTAGACCAAGCTTCCTTGAAAATCTCCTCACTCCCTTGCTTGAAAGTGAAGATTGTTTCTTCCGGTGACATAATTACAGGAACAAAACTAGACATAAAAACAAGCAAACAAAAATAACAACTATAAAGTTAACTATTTTTTTTTTGATATAAAGAAGCAAAACAAGAAAAAATAAAAACAAGACAATAAACAAAATAAAGAGGTTGAGAGTGAGAGACTCCTCTTGCCAGAAGACTTCTTTCTCCCCGGCAACGGCGCCAGAAATTCTTGTTGCTACACCTTGATGGTGCCTTGACGGGGAGACTTCTTGATGATGATGAATTTTAAGTCCTCGACAATGGCGCCAGAAATTCTTTGCCATGGATGGTGTGTTCGGAACCCCAAGAGGAGGGTGTGATGAGTGCAATGGTAAGAATTTCCCTTAGTTAAGAACCAAGGTTATCAATCCAGTAGGAGAAAGAGGATCTTCGGAAGGTTGATGCCACTGACGGTGGTGATGGCGCCTCACCGGTGTTAGCAACAACGCGGAACCTGCACACAACACAACCAAAATACTTTGTCCCAACGGTACAGTGAGGTTGTCAATCTCACGGGTCTTGCTGAAAACAAAGATTAGACGTATAGTGTGGAAAATGATGTATGCTCGTAGTAAGTAAAGAAAGCAGGGAATTGTAGTGGTTTGTTTAACAGTGTAGGAAAAATGGACCGGGGTTCATAGGTTCACTAGTGGTGTCTCTCCATAAAAGATAGCATGCTGGGTGAACAAATACAGCTGGGCAATTGACAAATAGAGGTTGCACCATAGTGCACATTCATAACATGATGACTACTATGATATTTAGTGTGGGCATTACAACAATATAAATAGATCGTAATCCAACTGCATCTATGTCTAATAATCCACCCTCAGGTTATCATACGAACCCCCTTAGGTATTAAGTTGCAAGCAACAGATAATCACATTAAGCAATGTGTGTAATGTAAGCAATGAATGTGCACGCGGGCACTCACACCATTGTTTTCTCCCTAGTGGCAACAGCACATCCTCCCCCATCACGTTTCTGTCACTCGAGCACAGGCGAAAAAGGAGGCATGAACCCAACTGTCGAGCATAAATACTCCATCTTGGAGTCACTAGCAACTACTTGGCCAGAGCAACCACTAGCAACGAAAGCATGCAAGATCACAAATAACATATGCAATAAAGACTATAATCAACTTCGCATAAGTTCAATATTCATCGGATCCTAGCAAACACAGCACATAGAATTACATAAGAAAAATCTCAATCATGTTAGGCAGCTCACGAGATCTAAACATTGAGGAATAGGAGGAGAAGACAACCATCTAGCTACTGCTATGGACCAGTAGTTCAAGGATGAACTACTCAGGCATCACTCCGGAGGCAGGCATGGTGATGAAGAGGCCTCCTGTGATGACCTCCTCTCCGGCAGGGTGCCGAGAGAGAACTTCAGACAGGCCCCTGATCTAGGGTTGACGGCGACGGCGGCTGCGGAACTTTTCGGGGATTTTTTATCAGGTGCCTAGGGTTTTCCTTTAGAGGGGAATAAATAGGCGAAAGGGCGGCGTCGGTGGGCCACCAGGGTGGGCTCACCACCCCAGGCGCGGCCAAGGGGGGCACCTGGCTATGGTGAGGGCCCCCTGGTGCACATCTTCAACTCCTCTTCGGACTTCTGGATGCTTCTAGGAAAAATAGGAACTTCGGGATTCGTGGGGTCCAATTCCGAGAATATTTCCAGAACAACTTTTTCTGAAATAAAAAACAGCAGAAAACATGGAACTGGCACTTGGCATCTTGTTAATAGGTTAGTCCCATAAAACATGTAAAAATGCTATAAAGAAGGGAGAAAACATGTAGCAATTGGCATAATATCATCATGGAACATCAGAAATTATAGATACGTTGGAGACGTATCAGGGATTCAAAGAGAGATGAAGATTATGGAGTAGAAGCAATAGCAATAGCGGCCACTTCACTTGTGGTTTCTTCTTCTTCATCACTACCGGAATCATACTCCTCTTGAGTCACAAGCACAAACTTGGTGGGGGACTTCTTGTTGAATGGTTTCTTCTTGAAGTGAGGTTTCTTGTAATGAATCTTGGACTTGTCCTTGCGAATGAGCTTGCCACCATGGAGTTCTTTATTTTAGTAGGGACATTCCACAATGAAATGGTGCTTATCTTGACAACTGAATCACGACCTCACTCGTTGATTCCCATCAATTCCATAGCGAGACTTGGTCTTCTCCTCAACATATGCCTTGGCCTTGGGAGGATTCCTCCAAAACTCTTGCACGGTGAGAGCAATGATATCCTTGAGCACGGGATCATATTTTTGATCCTTCAATGGAGCCTACTCCTCATGGCCCTCTTCTTCATACTCAACCTCTCTTGACACAACCTTGGACTTCAAAGCAACCGATGCCCCTTTGCGCATTCATATGGCCCTAGCACGGTTGTCAAGAGCATTCTTGGTTTGCACTTGATAGGAGCACATCTCTTGCATAACTTGGGTTGAGGTCAAAGAAGCAAAGTCATGTCTTCCTTGAATGCTCTTCAAGTCCGCAGGCTCAAATGGCATGAGAGCAATCATGTACTTCCTCTTGATCCAAGAATCATCAATGTACTTGGCACCAACATTGGAGAATGCGGTGGCAAGAGTCTTGAGCCTTCGGTACATGTCTTCATGGCTCTCTCCATCATGCATATAGAACCCCTCGGCCTGATTTCTCAAGGCATCATACCTATTCCTTTGCATGCTTTCATTTCCCACAAACATGACGACAAGAGCGTCCCATGTTTCCTTGGCGGTGAAATATTGTTGAAGATGAGGCATGTGGTTAGGACCCACAACTTGTTGAAGAATCGACAAGGCGGTGTAGTTGAGTTGACAATCTACAGCTTCTCTTCTTGTCAAGTTCTTGGGGTCATGAGGCTTGTATCCATCATGAGTGACCGTCCAAAGCTCTATACAAGAAGAGTTCAAGTGAGTTTCCATGTAATATTGCCATTCACGAAAAGAAAATGCATCAATTTCAGGTGGATCTCCCATAGGAATTATATGAGGATTGGGACGGGAGGATCGGGAGAATAATGTCCTTTGACGGAGCAATATTCTCTATCTCCTTCCGTACCCTTATCGGTGGAGTTGTTAGCGGAAGAATTTTTAGATGGATCACCATTATCCGCTTTCTCGGCGCCATCCGGAACTTTGTCCGGAGGAGGTGAAGTAGAGACTTCCGGTTCCTTGGCTTTCATGAGTTGCAACACGAGTTGTCGCAATTCATCAATTTTGTTCTCCATGGATGAGGTCAATGAATTTTTCAACTCACTGAGATCATCAATAGAGACTTGCACCGCGGAACCGGCGGTCTCCGTTTCATCTCCCATACTTAACTCTTAGGCGGTTAAGCCCGATAAAAGAGCTGAGGCTCTTATACCAATTGAACGAAGAGTTACGGCACCTAGATGGGGGGTGAATAGGTGCTACGACCAATTTTAATTTTTCTCGAGTTAAGTCTTGACACAAAGGTAAATTCTCTAGATAATGCAACTAAGTTGAATTTACCTATATGACAAGCACAACAATAAATGCAACTAGTATAAAAATAAATGCAACAAGTACAAGTGAGTAGAGGATAAGGGAACGACATAACCGATAGGAAGCACGCGGAAACACGATATATTCCCGAGTTCCTCCTTGTTAAGGGAGTACGTCTCGTTGGTGGGGTGTGAGCTCACCACGAATGCCTACTCAACGCCACAAAGGCCTCACCCTATTCTCCGATGAACCCCGCCACAAAGGCCTAGTCCACCTTCCACCATTGATCCCCTTTGAGGCGGGAATCGAGTCCTTTACAAACAAGTTTGGGGCACACAACCACAACCAAATTGGGGGCTCCCAACAAGCACAAGGATCACCATGATAGAGACAAGATGTCTAGGTTCTCCACAAGAGGAAACCCTAGACTAGTTCCCCTCAAGTAAATGAGGGGGGAAATGAAATCCGGTTGGTGAAGACGTAGATCGGGGCCTTCTCCTTCAATCCTTTAAAGATCAAGGCTTTTGGGTGGAGGGATTTGGAGATCTAGCAAGGTGGGTGAGATCTAGCAATGGTGATATATGTTCTGGTCGAGCTAGCTGGAGGTAGGTGGAGGGGAGGGGGTATTTATACCCCTCATAAAGTCTTGGAGCCGTTGGAGGCATTTCTGCCAAACTCACACCGGAGACTCCGGTGTAAAGGACGGAGACTCCGGTCTGAGGTTTTTCGCAGAGCACGAGTCCAGAGACTCCGGACAGTCTCCGGTGTCGATGCAGCGGGTGACACCACTTTCTCCACCTTCATATTCTTCAGGAAATCACCAGTCCGGAGACTCCGGTCAGGTGGACCGGAGACTCCGGTCTTGTCCAGCACACACGTTGTCGCCAGAGTCCAGAGTGTGTCTGAGGTCATTCGACAGCAAAAGGTATCAGCCACACCGGAGACTCCAGACAGTCTCCGGTAAGTCTCCGGACTGGGTACAGCAGGCGACACCAGATTTCCAGAGAGCAATGTCCCACGAATATCTTCACACCGGAGACTCCGGTCTGGAATAAATTCCAGCAGAAGTAATTCCTGGAACTTTACACCTTTTTGTAACTCACTACCACCATATCAAATATGTTGTTTAGGCCCTTAAAAACATCAACACACTTAAGTATATATGTGTTGTTAGCAAACACCA
>CM054059.1:436081642-436233438 GCA_028641055.1 Alopecurus myosuroides | reverse complement strand
CAAATAGGAATAAATTTTGATTGTACTACTAGTTGTAATTATTTCCTACTAGGAGTATATATGCCTTGACTTTGAGTAGAAATTTATAACAGACAGGAAAACAAATTTAATTGGCGTACTGACCCATAGAAGGTAACGCGGCCGTGTCTTCTTGCATGCGTCCTTCGACTCCTCGTACTGCTGCTCGTCCTGGAAGTAGGCCGCCGTGTCCCCGTGATACCAGTACTCGCCCACGTTGCCCTCCTTCGAGGCGGGCGGCGGCGGCGGCGGCAGCGCTGCGACGGTCCCGTGCATGCCGTCGGCGGTCTTGGCGACGAGGACCGATGGGCAATCCGTTCCGCATACGCTGCAGCATCTGTCGCCCTGGACGAAGCGCACGCGAACCAGGCATCTGGGACACACCACCAAACTGTGGCCGCAGCTCCCGACAGTCACCCACGCTAGCGTCGTTTCCGTGCATACCGCGCAGCACCTAGTGGGTTCGACGGCGGCGGCGCCGGCGCCGGCGCCGGCGCATCCCAGTTCGATGTCCACGACGTGGAGATCGCTTTGTGGATCCATGCTTCGAAAACGTACGTACTCGCGGCGTGCCTGTGTGAATTTGTGCGGCCGGCCCCGTGTGTCTTCCTCCGTAAGGAAAGGAACGGAAACCGTTTTCCAGAATCGTGAACCCCTTTCAAAAGTGGAGATGGTAGCAGCTACGACTCGTGGACCAGAACGAACTAAACCACGTTTATTAAGGGTTGGAAAAGCCAAACACATGAAAGAATAACTACCATATACGTGCAACTCGAATTTTATGCTACCTCTGTTTTTAAATATAAGACGCTGGAAATCTCCACTACTACGTGTTCATCGCTATGTGATAGTTTGCTATAATTTTGGACTGTAATTTTGTGATAGTTTGCTCTGTTTTTTCTCAAAGATCATTTAAGGTACATAAATAGTGATTATATCACATAATCGTCGATAGTTTTGAAATTTTTGACTCCTTTCAATGAATAGCCATTTTGACAATTAAAAAAAAAGACTCAAAGGAAGTAAAAAAAAACTCGAAAAGAAAATCCTTTGTCATCGAGTGTTTTTATATGTACTAGTTGCTAGGAAAAAAAGAACAATTTTATTATTGCCAAACTTTCCAGAAAAAATCCTTTACAAAACGGTTTATCATGTATAAACACATAGCTTTCAAGTCAAATGATAAGGGTATGACCATTCTCGTTGCATAATTTGTGATAAAGCGGCTATATTTAGCACATAGGTGTATCTTGGTACGGGAACAATGGTGCCAATATGAGTTCTCAAATTATTTTTAGAAACATCATTTATCATTTTCTAAGTGCTAAAAATGACTTTCTGTGAAGTAAGTATAAAAAATATAGTGCAAAATGGCACAACAATCATTTTAAGTTATCCAAGAAGTATTCTATGCAATAATCACTCCTACATATACAAAAAAAGAAAAATAATCAAATAAATCAAGATAAGAAAAACAAAACAAAAATAAAAAACATCCGCACACGACAAAGAAACCATGCATGATGATTGATTAGTAGGAGCTTCACGGATCACGCCTCTGAGCCGTTGGATCCAATGGATCAAACCACCCCTGTCTAATCATGTGACCTCTCTCTTTCTCTCCCTCTCGCTCCTATTTAAACCCGAGGGTTCTCAAACCCTAGATCCGCTCCGCCCTCCCTCCTCCCACTTTCCGCTCTCGCGCCGCTTCCTCCTCGCTGCTGCAACATTGCCCGCCGCCATGGACACCACCATCTCGTTCTCCGCCATGGACACCATCGTCTTGTTCTCTCTGGACGGGCCCTTCGTCGACCATCAATGCCATTGCCGAGATCTTCCCGACCCCGGACACGGCCGAGATCGCAACACGTGCCCTGCCCCTCCGCCTCCGTCCATCCACGACCATGCCGACTCCGACGCCCTCCCTTCGTCCCGACGGCCCTCTACATCACTCCTCCTCGAGTGTCTCCTGTATGGCAGGGCTGAGTGGGGCATGCTATTTTGGATGAAAATCCCTCTTTTGATGTGCGCCAGCACACGGTAAAGGGCCACTCTTCGCCGTGTGCTCGCACACGGTAAAGAGCAAGTACGTGGGACCCACCTTTCTCGAGATCGTGTCACCGTCTGTCGTCGGCGTCAAGTGGAGGTGGGACCACATGTTAGGTTTGTTGTGGGCATCGATATTTGGCACACGGCAAAGAGCTCTTTGTCGTGCATTTTTTTACAGTGTGCGGCACGCGATAAAGACACTTTATTGTGCTTTCCTAGCTTCGACGTGTGCCCTGAGCGCACTGAAACGAGCCGCTCACCGTGGTGACATGCAGTGACAACAAAAATTTGTCATTCACATTTTTTGTTCTTTCAAGAACCCAAGTGCTGCACTTCAAGTATCTGATTAAAAAAGGAGTGGTTATTTATGAATCCGGTTCTGCCCCGGTTTAAAAATAAAGACCAAACTTTGAAAGGACATTTGTTCCTAATCTTGTTTTCGGTGTTTGATCACAACATCTGGAAGATCTAATGATTTCCCTAAGTTTGCTCAGAGCCTATCATGGATAAATGCAATCATTTATCTCCCTGGACATTCATACGGCTGACAGCAAAAATGGAGAAAAGATAAGAAGAAAGGAGGAAAAGAAACGGGAAGGGAAGAGGAGAAAATAGGGGAGCCGACCTACCTGGCCGGTGTGGACGGGCCCCTAGGCCGGGCTGCTCGGGCGGTACCCCGGCCCCAGCCTTCCCCATGCCGGCCCCAGACCGGGCCGTTCGGGCAGGTCCCCGGCCCCAGCTCGCCTCCACGTCGGCATGGCCGGGCTCCCAGGTCGGGCTGCTGCGCTGCCCCGGCCCCCTGCTCTCCCACGCCGGGCCAACCCAGACCGGGTGGGAGGGGGTCTCCGGCCCCAGTCCGGCTGCCACGCCGACCCCACCGTGCCTCTAGGCCGGGGTGGGTTTTGGCCCTGCCCTGGACGCCCCTGGCCGGCCTACTTGGCCCCTTAGGCCGGGGTGGGCTGCAGAGTGGGGGTCCCGCCCCCCCCCCCCCCAACGACCGTTTTCTCACCTCCGGTATAAAAGAAGATGGTCTTCCACTGACGAAGGGATAGACCTTGGACCCTGCGAGTAAAGATACCCGTCTTAGGCCCAAGGCTAAAGCCCAAGAAGAGAGGCCCTTGGAGTATTCTGGAAGGCCCACTTGAAGCCCACCCGCAATGCCTTGCGGGCTAAGATAGGAAACTTGTAACCGACATAGGGTTAGAATTCGAGTCCCCCCGGGTAGGGTTTGAGACCTGGCCATCTATATAAGGCCAGGAGAGCCACCGGGAGGAGACCAAGCAATACCGCACCACCAAAACCTTGAGCTCGAGATCGTACTCTCGACTTGATCAACCATCATTGTAACCGATCTATTTGATAATACAGATCGACAGAGGCAGGAGTAAGGGTTTTACCTCTACGAGGGCCCCGAACCTGGGTAAATTGTGCCCCCTGTCTAGCCGACGATCGTCACCAGCGCTCATGGGTTCTCCTATTCGAAACCCTATGGGATCACCTGAGGGATTTGCCGAGTTACAGATTCGACAATTGGCACCGTCTGTGGGAACGGCGGGCGCTGGATCTCCGGCATCTTCGGCTTCATCATCCAACTCACATTGGAAACCTTCGACTTCGGCTTCGACCATACCTGTTCGGATCGGATCTGCCGTGGTCACCCCTCACTCACCGGAATCACGCCAGGTATTCAGCGATCTGGAAAAGAGTGTCACCTTGACGTTCGAAAGCTTGAAGTTCTACACCAACAAGGACGGGATCCTCCACTTCCCTGAAGAATCAGGATCTGAGTCAGGAGCCGTCGACTCGCGCCCTCATCTGGAGAAAAGTGGCGAGTCCATCCGTTTCAACACCAGCGACTACCATACCCTCTCGACAGAGGAACCTTCCCAAATCCTGAAAGCTTTCCGAGCTACGCCTAGGGCGCACGAGCCACGACTGGCTCAGGTCTGCATGGCAGGATCGGAACAACCCCCAGAAACAGAACACAACGCTGCAGAGCGCGCTGGGATCGGCATCTCGCGGGACGCTTGGGACCGAGCCAAAGAAGCCTTGCGAACAAGCAAGCCGCCTGTGGCTGGAGCGCCACACGAAGATATGGTCGCTTACCACTATCATCTAGTGAGAGCGGCCACAGCTATCAAAGAAGCTCGGGAAGACCTGGCCCATCGGAAAAGATTGGCAGATGAATCGAGTCAACACCGAGCAGAGCTATCCCTAACACCTTCGGTCGGAACTCGACCCACAAGGAAAGGATACGCATCGAGAACGACATCCATGAACGCCGAGTCCCTGGGTGGGATCAGCAGGTCACTCGGACCTTCCCTTATGAGGGTTGACGAGGACGGAAACGTCTACCCGCAAACTCCTGCTGCCGCAGTCCTGGCCGTAACAACCTACATGCAGATGAACCAGCCAGGGGAGAACGACCCTCGAGCGGAGCAGTACAAACAGGTTCGGAGAGGATTGGGCATGGAGGCCTCAAGGCTTGCCTCCTACGACCGCAGGAAAGCCGCCGAACAGCACGAGAAGGAAAAAAGAAAAGGAGGCATCGCGCAAGCATAGGAGCACTTCGCCTAGGAGAGACAAATCACCTCGCTGTGGTCGAGGAAAAGAAGCTCGGCGACGCGGTGATAGCCGAAGCAGCAGCGAAGGCAGCCCGAGAAATAAAAGCTCGCGACATCATAGCAGCCGCTCACGGAAGCACATCAAAGAGCCGAGGAAGGAAATTGATCGCGACCAGCCAGGATATAACGCGCAGTCAGATATCGCGCAAAACAAGGTGGACAAGGCAAGAGCTGCAAGGAACCGCGCGCGCTCCTCGTCCAGTTCTTCAGACGACGAGACCTGCAGCGTGCTGTATTTCGCCCGCAGCATCCGTGAGGCACCCCTACCCAGAAGATTCAAGCTCAGCACAGAAGTAACAAAATACGATGGTTCACTCGAACCTTCGTCGTGGCTAAACGACTACCTCACGGCAGTAAAATGCCAGCGTGGGAACAAGAACACGGCTATGCAGTACCTCAATCTCCACTTGGTTGGCGCGGCACGTAGCTGGCTGGAAGCGAGGCCAAAATCCTGTTACGCATCGTGGGACGACCTGCACTACGACTTCTGCAAGAACTTCCCGGCCACCTACAAGAGACCAGCAACCATTGAAGAACTGCGGGCCTGCAAACAGAAGAGCGGCGAGTCAACCCGCGAGTATATTCAGCGATGGACCACGCTCAGGAACACCGCAGGAAATATCTCAGAGGAAGTAGCGGTTGAGGCCTTCGCGAAAGGCGCCCGACGAACTGCTTTCAAGAGCTGGGCCGAGCCGCACCCAAAACTATTGGGGAACTGATGATCATAGCCGACAAATGGGCTAATGGAGAAGACGCGGTGCGCAACGAGAGAACATCATCGCCCGCGCCCGAGGACGACCGCCATGGTCGAAAGAAAAGGAGGAAATACTACGATCACGATGATCGGGAAGAGATGGTAGCGGCGGAATTCACGCGAAACCGCGACAATGGACGCCGCGGAAGTCGCGAGTGGAAACCAAAAGCTGAAGACAAAAGTCCCGAGGAGGACCTTAACGCGTACTGCTCGCTACATCTATTTACAGATAAGCGCATGGGAAAAACTAAGGCAACACACCTCCTCAAGGATTGCCGAAAGTTCATCGACATCCACGAGGCCTTCTCGAAGAAAAGTAGATCAGCAGCTAGTCAAAATTACCCGCCACTTCCAGGAGGAGAACACCAAGGATTCCAGCCGCCACAACCCCTACCTCCACCAGGAAATCCAAACATGGCGCTAGCCGCACTACCTGCGCCACCCGCACCAAACGCCAGAGCTAACACGTATCCGAACCCGGCTGGACAGTTAGGGATGATACAAAAAGTCTGCCCATCCCGCAGAGCTCAGAAGAAAAACACACGGCAGTTGTGCATGGCCGTACAAACCCCGCCAACAAGGCCCGAGTAGCTGAAGATGGCGGACCAATCGATCACCTTCTCGATGGAAGACCACCCACCACGAGTCTATCGACCAGGACACGCCGCTCTAGTAGTCCAAGCGCAAATTGGTAATTACGAACTGCCTCGTGTATTTATGGACGGAGGCAGCGGCATCAACATTATCTACGCGGATACGCTCCGCCGGATGAACAGGAACCTGGATGGACTTGCGGAATCAGAAACATCCTTCCACGGGATAGTTCCAGGAAAGGCGATCCGTCCACTCGGAACAATCAACCTAGAGGTTGTGTTGGGCAATCGACGCAATTACAGAAGAGAATTCCTCGACTTTGAAGTAGTCGACTGGCCCTCACAGTACCACGCCATTCTTGGTCGAACAGCGTTCGCCAGATTCATGGCAGTACCACATTACGCGTACCTGAAGCTCAAGCTACCCGGGGAATATGGTGTAATCACCATCGACGGAGATTTCCAGAAATCCAACAAATGCGACCGAGTTCAACGAGATCGCAAAATCTTTCGGGATGCAAGAAGAACTGGAGAAGATAGCAAAGACCACGGACCACTCCGTGATGCCCCTCATAAAGAAAAACGCGCCAGAATTGGAATTCAACGCCAACAACGACACTCGAAAACATCAGGTGCACCCGACAGACTCTGCGAAGACGGCGATGGTTTCAACTACCCTCTCGCCAGCATAGGAAAGCGCGCTCGTCGAACTCCTCCGTGAGTACTGGGAAATTTTGCCTGGCAGCCCTCAGATATGTCAGGAATACCCAGGGAGTTCGCCGAGCACTCACTCGAAGTCTTCAAAGATGCAAAACCCATCAAGCAGACCACTCGACGGTTCTCAGAACCCAAGCAGAAAGCGCTTGGAGAAGAAGTAAACAGATTGCTAGCAGCAAAATTCATCAGGGAGATCAAGATATCCACTTGGTTAGCAAACCCAGTGCTGGTCCCAAAGAAGAACACCAACATCCTTTTAGTGTGCATCGACTACACGTCGTTGAATAAGCATTGCCCCAAGGATAACTTTCCCCTCCCGCGAATCGACCAGATCATGGACTCCACCGCGGGCTGTCAACGCCTCTCCTTCATGGACGCCTACTCGGGATATAATCAGATCCGGATGAAGCAGGAAGACGAGGAAAAGACATCATTCATCACACCCCACGGTGTGTACTGCTACACGACAATGCCCTTCGGGCTCAAAAACGCAGGCGCAACATATCAGCGCTGCATGCAAAAATGCCTCGCCAAGCTCATTGGCAAGAACGTACAAGTGTATGTTGACGACATCGTCATCAAGACTCGAGTATAGGATACACTCCTCGAGGACATTAGAGAAACATTTGACGCTCTAAACGCATACAGGATTAAGCTCAACCCGACAAAATGCGTCTTCCGCGTCCCAGCAGGACAAGTTCTCGGGTACCTGATATCCGCCAGAGGCATCGAAGCCAACCGAGAGAAGATACAAGAAATCTTGACAATGAAGGAGCCAACCAATCTACGCGGAGTCCAACAGCTCGTAGGGCGACTAGCCGCCTTGAGCAGATTTATCGCACGATTGGGTAAGCAGGCGTTAGCCTTCTATAAACTACTGAAGAAGACGGACAAGTTCGAATGGACACCGGAAGCTAAGCAGGCATTCGCAGACCTGAAGCGATCCTTGCAGAGAAGGCGCATTCTGGCAACACCACAAGAGAGGGAGCCACTATACCTATACCTAGCCGCAACAAACCAGGTCATCAGCACAGCCATCGTGGTCGAACGACCTGAGGAGGGAAAGGCATATGGAGTTCAAAGACCAATCTACAACATCAGCGAGGTGCTATCGTCGTGCAAACAACGATATCCTCACTACCAGAAGCTCTCATATGGAGTTGTTCTCACAGCTCGAGAACTCAAGCACTACTTCAAGGAACATACCATAACACTGGTTAATGATGAATCACTCGATACAATCATGAACAACCCAATGGCATCTGGAAGAATAGCGAAGTGGAGCATCGAGCTGGGCGCTTGGGACATCATCTATGCAGGGCGCAATTCCGTGAAATCCCAGGTACTCGTGGAATTCCTGAGCGAGTGGACGGAACTACAAACACCCGGGCCGCCGGAATACACGAGTAACTGGATCATGTACTTTGACAGGTCCAAGAGAAATGAAGGAGCAAGAGCTGGGATCGTCCTCATATCACCCAGAGGTGACAACCTGCAATACGTCCCGCGACTGGATTTCCCACCCGACGATCCAGCATCAAACAACGACGCAGAATATGAGGCCCTGTTGCATGGGATGAAGATGGCAATTGCGTGCGGAGCCACCCGACTAATGATCTACGGCGATTCCAATCTCATCGTGCAACAGACAATGAAAGAGTGCGACGCTATCGCTGAGAACATGGTAGCCTATCGTGACATGTACAACTTACTCGAAGGAAGTTTCAAAGGATGCAAGCTGAAGCACATTGCAAGATCTAGCAACGAAGAAGCAGACAGGTTGGCGAACATGGGTTCCACAAATACACCCATACCGCCAGGGATATATTTCGAGCGGATGACTAGGCGATCGGTGAAAGTCAAGAAAACTGAAGGAACACCCGCGGCATTGGAAACAGAGGTCAGCCCGCAAATTGCTATTATCGAGCTCATCCATAATATTTCACGACAAGTTTTTCTGGTCGAGCCAGTCTGGACGCAGAAATACCTCGACTACTTGTCCACCAAACAGCTCCCAGCAGACCCTCGCGAGGCTCGACAGATAATCAGACGCAGCAAATCCTTTTGGGTGCTCAACGGCGAGCTATACAAACAGAGCATCTCAGGCATACTGCAACGATGCATAGCACCCGAAGATGGCAAGGAATTACTGCGAGACATACACGAAGGAGACTGTGGACATCATGCTAGCTGGAAAGCAATCATGGGAAAAGCCTTCCGAGCAGGATTTCACTGGCTTACAGCAGCTAAAGACGCAAAGGAACTAGTCGACAGGTGCAACGCTTGCCAGCAATTCGTACCAAAAGCACACGCACCCGCTACGGAACTGCATATCATACCCATCGCCTGGCCCTTTGCGCAATGGGGGCTAGACATGGTCGGACCATTACGCAAGTCCACACCAGGTGGATATACACACTTGCTGGTCGCAGTCGATAAATTTACCAAATGGATCGAAGCCATGCCAGTAACCTCAGCCAGCGCCCAATGCGCCGTCAAATTCCTCAATTCTATCGTATGCAGATTTGGAGTACCACACGATATCATTACTGACAATGGTAGCAACTTCACGATAAAGGAAACACAGCAGTTCTGCGAAGAAAAAGGCATCACCTTCAAATTCGCTTCAGTTGCCCATCCGCAAACCAACGGCCAAGTCGAAAGATCCAACGGACTAGTTTCGGCTGGCATCAAGAATCGCCTACTCGATCGACTTCACCCGGCAGCGGGACATTGGGCAGAAGAGCTACCCTCCGTGCTATGGAGCCTCCGCACAACTCCAAATCGATCCACAAACTACACACCATTTTTCATGGTATACGGGGTCGAAGCAGTCCTTCCCGAGGACATCAGGTTCAGTGCCCCACGGGTTGTTTCTTACAACGAAGAAACCTCCAACAAGGCACTCGCGGATGATATGGACGCACTCGACGAAATGCGCGATATTGCACTCGCAAGATCCGCAATATACCAGCAGTCGCTGCGAAACTATCACAGTCGCCGCATACGCCACAGAGCCTTCGCAGTAGGAGATCTGGTGCTACGGCTCAAGCAGAAGGAGAGACACAAGCTCGAGCCACCATGGGAAGGACCCTTCATAATACACGAAATTATCCCAGGTGGCGCCTATCGACTGAAGAATCCGACGACTGGAGGCATCTATTCCAACCCTTGGAATGTTGCACAACTTCGCAAATTTTATCCTTAGATTCATTTTTACTCGTCATAATAAGGCTATATTAGGAATCTTGTAGCTCGAAAGAAAAACACATGACTTCTCAGTCATCGCAATAAAATACATGGTTTCTCAACCATAGATACTCGAGTTCTCCATCCTTACATGCTAAAAGCAACAGGTATGTACCCCACAAACACACGGGGGCTACACCTAACACAGCATCACAGGAAGAATTTTGTATACAAGGTAAGCACCTTACAAAAGTTTTTTACAACTACACAGCGCAACAGGATACATACATCCTACAATCACACATGGCGATGAGCATTCTCAGCCGCCAAAACCCGATCTACCTCAGCAGAGGTCAGTCGAATGATTTCCTCCGCCGTAGGTCGAACAGCCCTATAATGAGGAGAAAGATCGACGGTTGGGCCATCAGGAAGCCTAGCTACGGAGTTGAAATTCACCTCAGGATGCCACAACCGGACGAAAGTGAGGGCCACTACCGAGCCGCAAATCATCTGATTGCGAACACACTCGCGAATTTCTCCTTCCTGCCCGAACACCCTGAGGAGATGGCTCCAATCCTCAGGACCCCTCTCCAACGGATAGAAAGCGGCGTTCATTGCAATCAAAACCTCGTGAAAGGAACTCACGAGTATCTTCGCCTGGATGACCCGGAACTTCAAGGTAGCAAGCACAAAGCCTCGACTACGATCGGACCAAAAGTTGCTTGCATGAGGTTTTGAGCTGTCAGCTTCCTGAAGGATGTGGTTCTCCACCCACTGTTTCTCACTCCTATCATCCGGCTGGACAACTAAAAAACAAAGGTATATGATCAAAGAAAGATACAGGACAAAGAAGAACAGGGGGCTGAACTACTTACAGAGCAAATCCTGGGCAACAGACGCCAATTCATCCATCACAAACTGCTCGCGTTCAATCCCCAGCTTTTGTTTGGACTTGGCCACATCCGCTATCCCACGCAATGCTTTTAGCTTGCGTTCACCATCCGCAACACGATCACGGAGGCCTGCGAAGGTCCCAACAGCGGCAACAAGAGGATTTGTTGGAGTAGCAAGTCCACCTGAAGACTCCGCAGCAACCCCGGCTACCTGGAAGAATACATGGAAATTGAAGGAATAAGATGCCCCATTCGAGATATAACAATCACCTATTCGACAGGTGCTCGGGGGCTACTCCCATCGGGAGGGAACACACAGCAAATCAGTCACAGTAAGCATCTCAGAAAGACATCTCGATTAAACGATGAAGATACGGGAATGCATCCCAAGGTTCATTACAATCGAAAGAGCGAAATACAAAGAAAATATACTAAGGAGCTGCAGTTGTGCTGCCGCTCGCGACGGTGCCTCCCCTAGCACGGGCGAACAACTCGGATAACTTCCGAGCAAGGACTCCGGCTGGCTCGCCAAAACGACGAAGCCCTACCTTTTTGCCCGTAGAAGGATCGACGGGAAGGTCCGAGTACACCTCTTCCAAACCGGTGACTCCATGCGCCAGCCCGAACTGGATGGCGGTCTTCGCCCCAGACTCCGACTACGCAACCGCGTAGGTGCCAAGGAGATTGCTCTCCGAGAAAATCTTCAAAAGATCACCTAGCTCGGGTGGAGACACGGCGTTGACTAGAAGGTGACCATGAAACTGCGTCAGCACTCGAATGGCATCGCCAATCAGGGTGCAAATCCCTTTGGCGTGCTTCCTGAGCTGGGCGCAGGAATCGGTCAGCGCATCCACCCGTTGGACCCCAGGAAGCTCCAGTGGGACGCCCAGAAGACCTGCAAAGGAAAATATTAAAATTCAAGGGCCTATCAGACAACCAGAAGACGACAATAGACCAAAAGCAACTTACCCGCAAAATGTTCGGCCAGAGGACGAAGGAAGTCGACAAGGTCGGAGTCCGTCTTGGTGTCAGCCTCCTCCAGATTCTTCAGAGCATCTTGGGCGGCCGCAAGCTTTCCTTCGAGCTCAGCCGACAGCATGCGGGAGGACTCAAGTTCCTGTCAAGTAGCTGCCAACTGAGCCTCTTGAGCAATTTCCCGAGTGGAGGCATCCGCCTTCTCGGCCTTCATAAACTCAACTTGAGCTGCGCAGCAATGATTATCAGAAACAAAGAAATTGGCAGAAATAAAGAGATAAAGATGGGGGAAGGCAATAGACTTACTTCGAAGGAGCTCATTTTCGCTGACGAGTCGATCACGATCCGACCGAAGGGTCCCGCATTCCGCTTCGGCAAGAACGACACGACGACCAACGGCCGCAAGGGAGTCGATGAGGGACTGCAAAGAACATGAAGATAGTAGAATCAGAAAAGAGAAATTTGAGCCTATACACGATTGAAAACATTCGAGTATAGCCTCGGGGGCTACTCCCATCGGGAGCACTGTCGTGCACCTGATAAAGCAAGAAAAAAGGACAAGGTCTACATCTTTGAGCCTGTAGCCAATCGCATGCGATCAACTACAGCCTCGGGTGCTACTACCATCGGGAGCAGTGCCGTGCACCCGATAAAAAACAGATCCGAACTAGCAAAACACTGAAGAAGCAAGCAGCAAAGTTTACCTGGTGAAAGCTCATGATCCCTCTAATGATTTTGGTGATGATGATAACACGGGTATCATCTATCTAACAGTGTTGTTTTAGTCTGTGCAGCTATTATCTCAGATGCTTATTGTTATATTCTTGACGGAAGATCAAAGAGAAGGCCTACATTCTGGTTTCTATGCCACCGGATTTTTCAGTATACACACCGGAAATTCCGGTGCCTATGGGGCGGAATATCCGACCCCAACACCGGAATATTCCGGCCCTCTCCTGGCGTCCCCAGAAACGACTAAGTGTTTTCACTGCCCGCGGACAGAAGCCAGGGCGGAAATTTTCCCCGGAAATTTCCGGTGCAAAAATCCGGCCCTCTGGGACTTAGCGAAAAATGGAGTTCTCCCAAGTGCCCGCCACAGAAGGTGGGGCGGAAATTTGCCACGGAAATTTCCGGTGCAAATATCCGGCCCCTGGTCCTTAGCAGTTTTCGTCATCGAGCTGGTGCCCGCGCGCAGAGAGGGGGGCGGAGTATTGGGGTGGAAATTTCCGCCCCCGGATATTTCAAATATCCGCCCCCGGGACTATTCAAAAATCCGGCCCAAGCTGACCGGAAATTTCCGGTGCTAGCACCGGAATATTCCGGCCCTGGAGGACTGCAACGGTCAGAAATTGGAGGAGCCTATAAATAGCTGTCTTCTTCCTCTAGATAGGTAGCTCGTCCATTCCTCTCTCTCCTCCATTGTTGTAGAGCTCAAAACGCCCCGATCTCCCTCCTCCTCCAACCAAACTCGATTCCCTTCAAGGATCTCATGGAGGAGGACTAGATCTACCTTTCCACCAAGCCAAAACGTGTGTACCCACACCACAGCTCTTGGGATCTTGTAATCTCTTGGTTGCTTTGTCATCCAAGGGAAACCCTAGTGCTTGTAGCTTCCACCTTGTAGCAATAAGCTTCGATTGTTGAGAGCCTCCATCTCACTTGTGGAGTAGCCTCAACCCCTTGTAAAGGTTTGGTCAACGCCTTCAAGTCGACCTCATAGTGGAAACGAGAATCTCCCTCACCGGAGAAGCTCAAGGAGAACAAGGTGTGCACGTCCGTGCTATTGAGGAGCGCCTAGGTGGCTCCCCACCTCTCCAACGTAGATGTACTTCTTTAAAGAAGGAACTATGGGAAACATATCCTTGTCTCTGTGTTTTTCACTTGTTGTTATCTTGTACCGTTCCTTTATTTCCGCTGCTACTTGTTCCGTACCACCTAGGGGATTCACTTAGTTGCACATTTAGGTAATCAAGCATTTACTTTCTTAAAGCCCCCATTAAAAGTGAAAAAGAAGTAAAATTTGTAGGTCACCTATTCACCCCCCCCTCTAGTTGACCATATTGCACTTTCACCTGGCCTTGGGCGAAGGAAAGGGGATCCGCTGAGCTACCCGACACCTCCTTCGGAGTCGAGGCCCCAGCAGCAAAATTAGGAATTATGTATTCCGTAGTCGCCGCAGTGGGGGCTACACTCGGCGAATTCTGCACGGTGTCGGCGGTAGGGGTCCCACCCGCGGTTTCAACTTTCTTCCTCTTTTCGAGAGGAAGGGAAGGGACGAATCTACGAGGGTTGATAGCTTGCAGACTACAATGAAGACAGTATGTCAAAAGACGTGAAAGGAAAATGTTCGACTAAGAACAAGAAGAGAAACTTACTCGTCGTCATCTTCGTCGTCCAACATATCCGCATTCCAGGTGGTTTGGATATTTGGAAATGAAGGAGAAGGGGCGCGCGTGCGCAGCGGAGTCACGATGAGGGGCCCCTTCCCGGGCGATTCCTTGTCCAAAGAGTTGTCCTTGGAGGTGGCTTCATCGCCCTCCACTCGACGGCGTTTGCGGTGGAGGAGACCGCTACAAGATTCCTCCGCGCCATCCGAGGAGTTATGCTCGGAGCTCGAGGAGGCATTAGCAACACTGGTGTCGGCTGGGCCGTCCAAGTTACTCGCCAACAAATCCGAGGCATCCTCCCCGGACATTGGCGGGTAGCAGGTGCCCACGGTTAGGCTCTACCAAAGAAGACAGAAGAAAAGCAAGAGAAAAATTCATATGACCAAATTTCAGAACAAGGAAAGAAATGAAGATAGAAGGAAAGACAAACTTACTTCGGGCGGCGGAGGCCTTGATGCCTCGAAAGCTGCGACCGTGCAGTCGGGGAAGGTTTCGCCCACCTTCAATATGGTGATGGCCGCGATCTTCTTCTCGAACTCGACGTTCGAGAGCTCTTCGCGGCTCACGCAACTGGGGTCTTCAGTGCCCTGGTACTCCCACATCGTGGAAGGCCTGTTCTGCAGGGGCTGAATCCTGCGCTTGAGGAAGATGCTCGCCAGGTGCATCCCGTTCAGCACAACTCCGGCGGCTTGATCCCGAAGGGCGGCCACCTTGGCGAGTAGCGGCGTAACAACCTGGCTCTCTTCAGTCGACAGTTTATGCGCCCAGGACTTCCGCCTCTTCAGGACAGCGAATGGGTGGAATTCCTGAATTCCACCCGAGCTGTTGTCGGTGACGTAAAACCACTTCTTTCTCCACCCTTGAGCGGAGTCGATGAAGTGCATCCCGAAGTAGATGGTGTCCGATTTCGCCTGGATCCCGAAACCGCCGGTGCGCAGCGGCTCGCCAGGCTCGTTCTCTGCTCGCGATTTCTCGCGGAAGACTCGAACCTTGAAGAGGGCCTTCCAGAGGCCATGTGGGCGAATGCCCATGAAGCACTCGCAAAATACAATGAAGCACGAGATGTGCTGCACTGCATTCGGAGGCAGATCGTGGAGCTGTATGGCATAGACATACAACAATGCCACGAGGAAGGGGTGAAGAGGAAAGGAGAGTCCCCGCGACACGTGGTCCGCGAAAACCACGCGTTCGTTCGTGCGGGGATTGGGTACCTCCTCCTTCTTGCCGAGGCGCACCCGTTTCTCAGCTTCCGGAGGCAGCAAACCCTCCCTCTGCATCTCCTTGATGCTCTTGTGGGTGGTGTTGGGCGAGCGCCAATCGCCCGAGCGCTGTGCAGGTGGTGCAGGAACTTCTTCTGACGCCCTCGACGACGAGACGGCGGCACCGCGTTTCTTGCCTCCCGCCATTGGCACTAGTGCGAACTCGAGGTGAGTGGAGGTGGAGAGCAAGGAAGATGAAGAACTAAGAAGACGAAGGCAGGGGAAATTTTCACCGTTTCACCCAAGGCCTGCATTTATACACAGAGCTAGTCGATCCTGACCACTCACTGAGCCATGTGGCATCCATCACGGCCGCCGCGTGCGAAGGCGAAACGAAAGGGCGGCAGATGTTGTTTCGTGCCACGATCCTAACAGTGGATCGTGCGCATTTACTGCACGCATTTCGCGTAAAAACCGGGAACGACGTCTCGTTTCCAGTCAAAAAGCTGACAAGGTGGGCCAGCACTTATGCTCTCGTTCCGTCACGTCCCATCGGGAGGATAAAAGTGCGCCATGACGTCATAGCATGCATCATCAAGCTGGAGAATATTTCGAATGAAAAGTCCAAACACGAAAATAACTTCGTATGGACAAATTATGGCATGAAATTTCTTTCACACGAAAACAAGACCCTAAACACGAAAGCTCTTTCGTATGGGCATAAAACTCCAAACACGAAAATAACTTCGTATGGACAAATTATGGCGTGAAATTTCTTTCACAAGAAAAAAAGACCCTAAACGTGAAAGCTCTTTCGTATGGGCATAAAACTCCAAGCACGAAAAATCTTTCGTATGGACAAAAATATCTTGGTTCTCCTACTCGCGAAACCATAGACCTGAAACTCTGCGGGTGTGCAAATCCTGCCACCCCGTCACATGATGTCTACACATCAGAAACCTGGATTGTTCAGCCGACTAGGTACATCCGGATGTCGTATTCTATCGAATATGAAGGTAAGACCCAAAAGATCTCTCTTGAGGGCCTGGAATCGCATTCGAGCTGCGTCCTCCGGTAAGGTTCCGTGACAACAACACGAAGAAAAATCCTAGGGGACGCGCCGGGTACCCCCATAGGTTAAGTTCGACTTGGTAAGACCTCCACGACCCAGTCGCAATGATCACCTCATCGGGTTCGAGTCGGAGGTCTCGAATCTGTGTACGCCAGAACTGTTTTTGCCCTAGTTGCAATTAATTGGCCCTGATCTTTCGGGAGAGCCAAGCTGCTGCGCCACATCCTTCTGCGAAAAACAGCCCTAAAGCACAGGCACTTTCACTTGCTCGATACTCGGGTATAAAAGCTCATAGCACAAGGTATACACCCTTCAAGCGGAAAACAACCATAATGGTTCTCCGAAGAAATGCAAGACGAAAAATCTGACCGTCTACTCGACTGGAAAATCCCAATCGAGCAAACGCTCGGGGGCTACTGACGAAGGGATAGACCTTGGACCCTGTGAGTAAAGATACCCGTCTTAGGCCAAAGGATAAAGCCCAAGTAGAGAGGCCCTTGGAGTATTCTGGAAGGCCCACTTGAAGCCCACCCGCAATGCCTTGTGGGCTAAGATAGGAAACTTGTAACCGACATAGGGTTAGAATTCGAGTCCCCCCCGGGTAGGGTTTGAGACCTGTCCATCTATATAAGGCCAGGAGAGCCACCGGGAGGAGACCAAGCAATACCGCACCACCAAAACCTTGAGCTCGAGATCGTACTCTCGACTTGAGCAACCATCATTGTAACCGATCTATTCGATAATACAGATCGACAGAGGCAGGAGTAAGGGTTTTACCTCTACGAGGGCCCCGAACCTGGGTAAATTGTGCCCCCTATCTAGCCGACGATCGTCACCAGCGCTCATGGGTTCTCCTATTCGAAACCCTATGGGATCACCTGAGGGATTTGCCGAGTTACAAATTCGACATCCACCTTTAGAAAGCATCAATCACACTCACTCTCTCAACCATTTATTGACCAAGCTCAAGCTCAAGCATCTCCTCAAATCCCGAACCAAAGATCGTGATACTTTGGGATTTGGAGGAGACACCCCCGATCTACAACTCCACCAAGTCGATTAGAAATCCATCCACTCATCCCTTAGGGCTCTTGTTATTCTTATTTCATCGGAGCCAAGAATCTTGTTGCTCTTAGCTCATCGGAGATCGGGGCCTTGTTGATATCCCCGGAGCTCTTGTGCTCATGGATCTTGATTCTCGGAGTCTTGGTGGCTCTCGGGATTCGGTGAGGACCCTCCAATCTTATCAAGTGTGCCTCATCCTTGTAAAGGTTCTAGTTGTCAACCTCAACGGCAACATAGTGATTCGAGCCTCTCCACTTCGGTGGAAGGACTCGAAGGAGATACGGTGTGCCACTTGAGGGCTACTCGGTGTTCCACTTTGGTGGCACCGCACCGCTCCAACGGAGATTAGCTTCCATTGGGAAGTGAACTTCGGGATAAATCTCCGCGTCATTATGTTTGATTATTCCTCAACTTACCTTTACTAGTTACTACTAGCTTAGTCATATATTCACCTTGTGCTAGTTGTACTTGCTCATCATATAGGATTGTTCACCCAGTTGCATAATCTAGACAATCTATATTTGATCACTAACTTGTTAACTTGAAAAAGAAGCTAAAATTTGTAGTTAACCTATTCACCCCCCCCCCTCTAGTTAACCTCTCGATCATTCAATTGGTATCAGAGCCTCGTCTCTTTATATAGGGCTTTACCGCCTAAAGAGGAGGAAAGGATGGCTAATGATCCCGTCACCATGGAGGGGATTCAAAAGCTAATCCAAACTATGATTGATAGTTCCGAGAAAAAGATGGAGGGATTAATAAAAGAATTGACATACTCATCTAATCAATCTAGAGAGAATGTTGTCTTAGATGAACATGGAAACCCCATTCCAACTAAGGAAGGAACAACAACATCTTAACCTTTAAATGGTAGTGGTGGAAACTCCTTTGTCTTTGCTTATAACAATGCTCCTAATGTTCAACATCCACATGTTAATTATCTTGGTCCACCTCCTATGGTGGATAGGCATCGTTTTACTAACTAGAAAGCTTCCATTAAGTCTTACATGTGCAGCTCTTCAATGCAAATACGGAGAATTGTTGAAAAAGGGTATGAGCCAAAGGATCCCGCAAACTTAAGCTCAAGTGACATCATAAATGAGCAACTCAACGCTCATGCTTTGCACATGTTGGAGAAGGCAATGGAAAAGGAAGGAGTTGAGCACATCCGGTCCTTCACAAGTGAGAAGAAAGCTTATGATTTCCTTGTTGATATGCTTGACGGCAACGTCAACCTTCAACGATCCAAGAAGTCAATCATCCAAAGACAAATTGAACACTTTCACTTGAGTGATGGAGAGAACATAGAAGACATGTTTAGAAGACTCAAGGCTCTCGTAAATGACATGAGAGATTGTGGATTCAAGGATTGTACAGAGAATTGGGTCAAGGAGAAATTTCTACTCACCTTGATGCCATACAATGAAAACATGGTGATGAATGTGCAAGCAAGGGCCGATTACTTGGACCTACCCCCCCCCCCCCAATGATGTTTTGGGTCTCTTTATCACCCTAAAAGTCATGAAGCAAACCTCCGATGATGTCATGGACCGTGTAAACGGAATGAAGAGACCCTCTCTTGCCTTGAAGGCCAATGCCATTCCCCATGAAGAAAATGACTCAAGTGATGATGGTGGATCTACTCATGAAGTCTCCAAAAAAGAGATGAAGACATCACATGAAGAATGCTTGGCTCTTGCTCAACACAAGTGGTGGAAGAAGGGAGACTTTAGATCTAATGCCACCAAGAATAAAGGGAAGGAAGTCTCAAGCATAAAGAAGGCAAGAACTTGCTTCAATTGTGGAGATTCCGAGCACTTTGTTGCCGAGTGCCCCTTCAAGAGTAGAATTGAAAATGGTGGAAGACTTATCAAGAAATCCACTTTCATTCCCAAGTCCAAGAACTTCATCAAGAGAGGCCCTCCTAGGGCGTTGATTGCAAAAGAAGTTCAGTACACATCAGGTGGTGAAGAGAGCGATGGTGAAGGTGAACAAGTAGGTATGGCGGCCATGGCTAGGGGAGTCGTACCACCTAACTTAAGCTCTCTCTTCTACAACCCAAATGACAACAAGGGCCCTTCGAGTCACAAGTGTTTCATGGCCAAGGGTATATCCCCAAAGGTTGAAGGCACAACTCAACAAAGGTCTTGCCACATGCATTCAAGGGCAAAAGAACCTTAATGGTCTTTTGGGTAATCATAAGAGAGTTATTGGCAAGGAAGGCCTTGGTTTTGGTTCCACATCCAAAGTGGCTTACAAGAAGAAGTCAACTCCCTCCACTAACTCTATTGTTTTTGTGAAGGAGGGGGAGTTGGGTAATGATGAAGATGAGTTTGATATGATTGCTAAGAGTATCGTTCCTAGGAACACTACTACTCACAACAACTTTGCGGGAAAGTATAACCCATCTTATATGCTTCTTAAATCTATTGATAGTCATGTTTATGCAAAATATGTTGGCACCTCATATGGTGATGATTACAAGCATGCTATTTGGGTTCCTAAGACCCTTGTGACTATCAAAAAAGGACCCATCAAAAAATGGGTACCTAAGACAAGAAGTTGATTCATTGTAGGGTTGTATTTCCGGCGGAACATCATGGATTATTGATAGTGGTTGTTCCGCACACATGACCGGAAGCAAGGAAGTGTTAGATGATTTGAAACTCCAACTTCTCAAATTTTCTCATGTAACTATTGGTGATCGCTCACAACTTAAGGTATTGGGGCATGGCAAGGTGGTCATTTCTCCGGATTCATCCATTGAGAAATTCCTCCTTGTTGAGTCCCTTTGCTATAACCTTCTTTCCGTCTTACAACTTTGTGAATGCAATTTTACATGTGTATTGGGCGTCATCACGTTCTTGTCCTTCACACTATTTCTCGTAGCCTTTGTTGGATTTGTGGAAAACGTTATGTATATAGTGGATTTCTCGAAAGAAACTACACATATCGCCACTTGTCTAATGGCTAAATCCGACGTGGGGTGGCTTTGGCATCGCCTCTTAGGCCAAATCGGTATGAGAAATCTACAAACTCTTGTGAAGGGTGAGCATGTGGTAGGACTAACAAGTGTGGACTTTTCCAAAGATCGTCCTTGTATCTCTTGTATTGCTGGAAAGATGCATGAGAAGAATCACCCCAAGACATCAATCATCTCCACAACAAGGCCCTTTGAGCGTATTCACTTGGACCTATTTGGGCCTCCCACATATGATAGTCTTGGGGGCAAAAAGTATTGTTTGGTAATTGTTGATGATTATACAAGATACACTTGGGTTTTCTATATCAAGAAGAAGAGTGAGACTCAAGAAAGGTTCATATCTTGGGCCATGGAAGTGCAACGCCAATATGACACCAAGATCTTGTCTATTAGGAGTGACAATGGGTCGGTGTTCAAGAACTACACCATGGATGAATTATTGAGTGAAGAGGGAATAAGACATCAATATTCCGCTGCGTACACCCCTCAACAAAATGGTGTAGCGGAGAGGAAGAATTGCACACTTATTGATATGGCAAGAACTATGATGGCCGAGTTCAAATCCCCATATAACTTTTGGGCCGAAGCCATCAACACCGCTTGTCATCTATCTAACCGACTCTTCCTAAGTCCGATGATTGGTATGACTCCACATGAACTCCTAACCGGTAACAAACCCAACCACAAATATCTTCGAGTTTTTTGGTGCAAATGTCAAGTTTACATTAAAGGAACTAGATTGTCTAAGTTTGATCCTAGAACTTTTGAAGGTATATTTGTTGGTTACGCCATGAACTCTCACACTTATAGAGTCTACAACATATCCACCGGGTGTGTTGAAGAATCTATGAATGTGTAATTTCATGAGGATAATGGCTCCCAAGTGGAGCAAATTGATTGTGATGATGTAGGTGATGAACCGTCCTCCATAGCCATAGGAAGAATGGGTATAGGTCCACTCATACCCATTCAGGGACACCTTGTGGCAAATGAGGATGGTACTAGCTCTACGCAAGTGGAGCCCTCTACATGAACCACAAATCAAATGGTAGACCAAGAACAAGAACAAGACCTTCAAGTGGATACCACTCATCAAGAAAGTGATCAAGATCGACCCAATTATAATGGTGGAAATGACTTTGGTGATTCTTCACCAAGAACTCCACTCCGGATGGATCATGGTCTTGATGAAGGAAATGATGAGAATATCCCTCCAAATGAGAATCCCGATGATGCACTAGTTCGTATCATGACTCGTCAAGCATCAAGATTGCAAAAAAAGTCACATTATCAAAAGAATATTATTGGTGGCTTGGGAAGAAGTGTCTCCACTCGTGGACAAGTACTCAAGTTTTGTTGTATTCATTCATATGTCTCTCCTGTTGAACCTATGAAAGTGTATGATGCTCTTGAAGATGAAGATTGGGTTCAAGCCATGCATGAAGAGATCCATAATTTTGAGAGAAACAAAGTATGGTCACTAGTGTAAAGACCCAAGGATCATAATGTCAATGGAACTAAATGGGTGTTCAAAAACAACAAGATTCTCATGGGCAAGTGATTCGCAACAAAGCTCAATTGGTTGCTCAAGGCTACTCTCAAGTCGAAGGACTTGACTACAGTGAAACTTTCGCTCCCTTAGCTATACTTGACTCCATTCGTATATTACTTGCATTTTCCACTAGCCATAACTTCATCTTGCATCAAATGGACGTTAAAAGTGCTTTTCGAAATGGTCCTCTAAATGAAATGGTATATGTTAAACAACCTCCGGGGTTCGAGGATCCCAAGTATCCTAACCATGTCTACTTCCTCCATAAGGCTTTGTATGGCCTCAAAGAAGCCCCACATGCTTGGTATGATCATTTAAAGGAGTTCTTAGTGGATCGTGGTTTCGTACTTGGGGTAATTGATCCCACACTCTTTACCAAAAGTGCAAATGGACGTTTCTTTGATGTGAAGTATATGTTGATGATATTATATTTGGATCTTCTAATGTGAGTTTTGTAGACCAATTTGCCAAACTAATGACAAGTGAGTTTGATATGTCTATGATGGGAGAATTGAAGTTCTTTCTAGGTTTTGAGATCAAGCAATATTATGAAGGGACTTTTATTTGTCAAGCAAAATATATTCAAGACATGCTCAAGAAATTTGATATGAACAATGCCAAACCATTACCTTATCCCATGCCAACAATCGTGAATCTTACTATGGATCACTAAGGTATACCGGTAGATCCAAAACTTTATCGTTCTATCATTGGATCTTTGCTTTATCTTTGTGCATCTAGACCGCATATTATGTTTAGTGTGGGTTTGTGTTCAAGATTTCAATCTAACTCCAAGGAAAGCCATATAATTGCGGTCAAAAGGATTCTTAGATATTTGGTTGACACTCCTACACATGGTCTTTGGTATCCATCAAACACAACTTTTGATCTTGTGGGATATTCGGATGCGGATTGGGGAGGTGACAAAGTGGATAGAAAATCAACCTCGGTTGCATGCCAATTCCTTGGTAGGTCACTCGTGTGTTGGTCTTCCAAGAAACAAAATTGCATTGCCACCTCCTCCACGGAAGCGGAGTATATTTCCGCCGCTAGTTGTTGCTCTCAACTCTTATGGATGAGGCAATGTCTTAAGGATTTTGAAATTGAGAGTAAGACAATGCCTCTTTTATGTGACAATGAGAGTGCTATAAAGATTGGTCACAATACGGTACTTCATGGCAAGACCAAGCATATTGAGATTTGGTATCATTTTATTCGGGATCATGTGGCCGATGGAGATATCTCACTTTCCTATGTCAACACCAAAGATCAACTTGCCGACATCCTTACAAAACCTGTAGATGTGAAGAGATTCAAGCAATTAAGGAGTGAGCTCAATGTCGTATGTGCAAGCAATTTTAGTTCATTGAAAGTCTTGCATACACACCCCTACTAGACTCTTATTTGGATCCTACATGTACGCATGGACATAGGGGGAGTGTAGCTCAATCAATGAGTCAACACTACTTCTATAATGCATAAATAAACAAATCATTTATAATGGTCATTTCAAATGACATAATGTGCTTCAATGATGCGTCTCGACAATGCACCCAAGATATATCTTCGCGGTGTCATATCGAACATACTCATACATGGTGGCTAAGACCACCGCCCAAAATTTGGTTGGTTTTCATATTGATAAGACATTGTGCTTCACTCATATGCATTTTCGTTCTTCATATTTCATATTGCATCCAATGTTACTTAATTCACTTTTATTTTTCTCCATTGGATGCATATGAAAAGCATCATACTCATTTTATTTGTGCACATGGTCAAGTAAAACTTGCTAAATTAAAATATGGATTGCTAAGCAAAAAAATGAAAATTTCCTATTGTGACACTCATCTAAATAAACTTAGATTCTATAAAAAAGAAGGGGGGGAACAAACTCAGGTTTAAACAATTTTTTTTCCGAAATCCGGCCTGGTCGGCACCCCAGGCCGGCTGCCTCTGCCATGCGCCCGGCCTCGCCCGCTGCAGCGCCGGCCCCAGGCCGGGGTCCAGGCCGGGGCATTCGGCCACTCGCCTGGCCCCGTCGCCCACCCACGCCGTACTAGCCGGTTACCCAGGCCGGGGCGCACACACACACCCGCACGTACACAGCAAGCACACGGGCACCCCCTACCCCACCCGATCCCATCCCCCACTTCCCTTCTCCCTCCCACCAACCACCACCATTGGAGCCTCTCCTTGGAGCTCTCATCCCCCTTCCCCCCCACACCCCAGCCCACCCCTACCACCCAAACTCACAGATCTGCAAGCCCTCGTCCTTCTCCATACTCTCCTCCCCGCGGATTTCTCTTTGGTGCACTATTGGGGGAGATCCTCTAGCTTGATTTTGTGTGGATTTTTTTTTTGCAAGATGGCCTCCAACTAGGGTAATCTCTTGGGCCTCTACTCTATACCGTGTTTTATGTGCTTCATCTCTATCGGTACACTAGCTTGGTTCATTCATTTAGGGTGTAAATTTTCCCTAGTGTTCATGAAAGATCCCACATAGTTCATATGTCACACTAGCCATACCCTAGATTCATTACTTTCATCTCGTTGTGCTCCTCACGATGTAGTCTCGACATACAACGATTTTTTTTTCTTTTCCTTTTCTACTATGTTATGATATCGTGCTTACTTGCCATGCTATGATATAGTTCACACTTGCCACTCTTTTATTATCATGCCAAATAAAATAAATCATACAACAGTGTTTCTTTATCTCAAACCATGCTATGATGTAATTATGTTGTACTGACTTGTTAATTTTTTCTTCCCACCCATGTCGCTATCAAACATAACCATGGAATATTTTTCTTATCCGACAACGACCTTGTGCACTTACTATAATTTTCCATATCCATGTATCATTCCTCTCAGGTGATTCCGATGCACCACGTGCTCTTCGTCCTCGCAAGAAAAGTGATGTCTCTGTCGCTGGATCTACTCCTTCACGGAGACAGGGTACTTCTCTTCCTGTCAATCCAGCCGAGCCAGTGGTCAAGAATTGGGGTGGTCTGAGTACCACTGATTTTGAGAATGCCCGGTTGAAGTTCAATCCATATGAGTTTGGACAGCGTACTTGTGCCGACCCCCGGTTTTTCTGCAAGATGCATCAGGTTATGTATGAGTTCATTATTGGCAAACTCCAGAACAACTACGTGGATCAACATTTCTTTGATGTGGAGACAGTCCGCACGCATTGACCCGGGGTTGTGGAGCTTATGGATTTTCACAGTCTCACTCCTCTCATGGGTACTAATAATGCTCACCCATTTGCCCCTGAGTTGCTTAAGGAGTTCTATGCCACTGCCTTCTTCTCCACTGTGGGTCCTCGTACTTTGACTTGGATGATTGGTGGTGTTCAGTCTACTGCTACCATGGCAGAGTTTGGTTCTCTTCTTGGTGTTCCACCGATTATATTTAATGATTATAACTACATTCGCATCCATGGTGATCCGAAGTATATTATGAAGGCTAAGGATGGTGTGCGTCATTGTTACCCAGAAGGTACCGGATCTCAGCACATTCCCAAAGTCAAGTATTTCTCTGAGTTTTGGTACATTGTGCACACCATTCTGCGAAATACTATCAATGTCAAGTTTGGTGAGAAGGGTGAGGTATGCAAATGGTTGATCAATATTCTCTTTCACATCGGCACTGCTATGAGGAACAAGAAGCAATTGGACATTCTGGATTTCATGTGGCATGAGATGAGGACCGTGGTTCGTGAAAAGATGGTACCCATCTATGGCTCCTACCTTCAGATCCTCATTGAGTCCAAGATCCCAGTTGGTCTCGTCAACAGCTATGCCAAGGTGACTCCCGAGCTGTCTGTTCTTCTCTCGGAGACTGAGGCTGAGTTAGCTGCTGCTCAACGCCCTAAGCGTACCCGCACACTGTCCTCGGCACCTAGTACATCTCATGGTGTCCGCCGTTCCTCTTCTCCAGATCCTACTATCCCCGCTTCTGGCACTTTCAGCATTAAGAGGGCACTTCAGAAGATGAATTGCTTCTTCATTGACAAGCAACAACAGGACTATTAGGCCTATCGCAAGGGCAAGGCCTCTCGTCGCAATCAACGGGCTATCATGACCGCTCTTCAGCTCCCACTCAGCTCCCCTAGCTCGGATGAGATCACAGAGGATCAATGGAAGTCCCAGCACACCTACTGGCTTGGCGATGACGCTAGTTACCTCGGCTCTTTTGCGGCCTCCTATACAGCTGCTGCTAGTTCCAGTCAGGCCCCTCCCGAGGACTTTGCCGTGGCGGATGATGAGATGGATGATGACGAGTGATTGGACGTGCATGATTTTCTCCCATTTTGGTGTCTTGATGCCAAGGGGGAGAAATACTCACGCATTGCATTGCATATAATGCATCCATTTGCGTTTTATCATTGCTATTATTTTCCTCGGTCTTAGTTGACATTACTATTTGTGTGCTTTGTTGAACCTTGGTACTATTGTAAGACTGTGTCTCTATTTATTCATCATACTATCTATCTATCTATCTATTATGCGATGTGATATTTGATGTGTTGAAGATCATAGCAAGGCTATCATACTATCTATCTACCCACTAATTGATGTGATGAAGTCATAATGAGGTTATTCTTTATCTATCTACCACTATGAGAAGAATGCTATGGTGAGATCTATTTTTTTTGCAATACAATCACTTATATAAAGATAACATTATGGCTATACATGAATACTCACTTTTAGTTCAAAGTTATTTCAACAAACGCTTTGCCTATACATGTCCATCTATAGTGCTAAATCATGTTCGGATAATCTTCATACTTCACATTGGTATATCATGCTAGCATCACATACCCTATTGTCCTATAAAACATAGTGTGAAAAGAGAATTATGATCGTTGCACTCCATGTGCTCATCAAATTTATATGTCTCATAATTGGGCACACAAATAGGGGGAGTACCACAATAATTTTTATCTCCTTGCAAATAGCCATGATAAATTATCCTTAATGCAAATCCGTATGTTGTCATCAAACATCAAAAAGGGGGAGATTGAAAGGACATTTGTTCCTAATCTTGTTTTCGGTGTTTGATCACAACATCTGGAAGATCTAATGGTTTCCCTAAGTTTGCTCAGATCCTATCATGGATAAATGCAATCATTTATCTCCCTGGACATTCATACGGTTGACAGCAAAAATGGAGAAAAGATAAGAAGAAAGGAAGAAAAGAAACGGGAAGGGAAGAGGAGAAAACAGGGGAGCCGGCCTCCCTGGCAGGTGTGGACGGGCCCCTAGGCCGGGCTGCTCGGGTGGTACCCTGGCCCCAGCCTTCCCCACGCCGGCCCTAGGCTGGACCCCAGGCCGGGCCGTTCGGGCAGGTCCCCGGCCCCAATTCGCCTCCACGCCGGCATGGCCGGGCTCCCAGGCCGGGCTGCTGCGCTGCCCCGGCCCCCTGCTCTGCCCACGCCGGGCCAACCCAGGCCTGGGTGGGAGGGGGTCTCCAGCCCCAGTCCGGCTGCCACGCCGGCCCCACCATGCCTCTAGGCCGGGGTGGGTTTTGGCCCTGCCCTGGACGCCCCTGGCCGGCCTGGCTGGCCCCTTAGGTCGGGGTGGGCTACAGAGTGGGGTCCCCCCCCCCACGACCGTTTTCTCACCTCCGGTATAAAAGAAGATGTTCTTCCACCTTTAGAATGTGTCAATCACACTCACTCTCTCAACCATTGATTGACCAAGCTCAAGCTCAAGCATCTCCTCAAATCCCCAACCAAAGCTCGTGATACTTTGGGATTTGGAGGAGACACCCCCGATCTACGACTCCACCAAGTCGATTAGAAATCCATCCACTCATTCCTTAGGGATCTTGTTATTCTTAGTTCATAGGATCCAAGAATCTTGTTGCTCTTAGCTCATCGGAGTTCGGAGCCTTGTTGATATCCCCGGAGCTCTTGTGCTCGTGGACCTTGTTTCTCGGAGTCTTGGTGGCTCTCGGGATTCGGTGAGGACCCTCCAATCTTGTGGAGTATGCCTCATCCTTGTAAAGGTTCTAGTTGTCAACCTCAACGACAATATAGTGATTCGAACCTCTCCACATCGGTGGAAGGACTCGAAGGAGATACGGTGTGCCATTTGAGGGCTACTCGGTGTTCCACTTTGGTGGCACCGCACCACTCCAACGGAGATTAGCTTCCATTGGGAAGTGAACTTCGGGATAAATCTCCGCGTCATTATGTTCGGTTATTCCTCAACTTAACTTTACTAGTTACTACTAGCTTAGTCATGTATTTACCTTGTGTTAGTTGTACTTGCTCAACATATAAGACTGTTCACCCAGTTGCATAATCTAGACAATCTATATTTGAGCACTACCTTGTTAACTTGAAAAAGAAGCTAATTTTTTTAGTTAACCTATTCACCCCCCCCCCCCCTCTAGTTAACCTCTCGATCATTCAAACTTAGCACTAAACCCATTAAAAATTTCAGATTCAACAAAAGACTTCATACAGTTATAATCATAGTATATACCCGATTATTTATCTTTGTCAATCTCCCAATATTCAGTGTTGAGTTGAATTGTTTCAATAAGAGCTCATTTAATATTAACCTTTTTACTTGTGAAAGAACACATCGAAGAATCATCAAGCATTTCTTTGTCACGACGAGAAAACATTAAATAAAAATTACTAAGGATAATCTTCTAAGAAATTCCATAATTGAGGAATTTAAGTATCAAAGATTTCAGTCTTCCCCAACATTGAACAATACTCTCTCAGTCACGAGACCAATAATTATAAATATAGTTTCCATCTTGATGGATTTCATGGCGAGGATAAAATTTAGTAAAAGTGAGACAGTGGATTGTTGTTTTCCATTAATGAATTTTGAATAAAGTAGGAAAACTTTTGTATGCATACAATGTATATGGTGCAAAGCCTTGTGCACTATTATTTTCTCACAGACTACACATGATAGCGCTCCGCTGCATGGACACTAATGTTTTACCTCAAATCACCTAAGTTATGATCTAGCCATGTCCGACTAGGTTGTGTACGCTGCAAAGTCCATCCGCGAGGAATGATCTGCTCGATAGTACTTTTTGGCACATATCAACTGGATAACTCGAACGGGAGATAAAGCTAACAAAGTAACAACAAATTGATGAATATCAGCTCTAAACAGCCTTTTAACATACCTAGTCTAAACAATTAAGCAAGATTATCAGCAACAACGCACCATAATGTTAGGAAGGTCTCATAGCCAAATTGGAAGAAGAGTTTGTAATACTTTGGAACGTAACTATATAACATAAATATTGTTATACATTAAGTACATGGATGGCCCCTAACATGGTTGTTTCCTAGGCTATTCCCTTACTAATCTATAGGGTTTTCCTTTCCCATCTATTTTCTATGTAAAACATATTTTTCCTTTGTCCTGAGGAATGCTCTCCTGGTGTGTTCTTTAAGCTGAATATTTTGGGATACTTTGAAGTATTTTCTCTTCTGATTGTGCCGAGGCCGTATTTTGTGGTTTTTCAAGATGTCGGCTTAGAAGGCTTCTATTGGTTGGAGTAGAGTCCTAATTGCAATGTATAAAAATCTTGATGCCAAAATACTAAGATGATTTGCTGATTTTTTTCTCTCAAAACCTTTTTTGCTTTGTAGTTACATATTGTATTCTAACTTGCATATGTTCTTTTCTTGTTTTTGTGGGCATGGCCGGTCCATTAATTTAGTGGGCACATGGCGATCGAAAATGGAAAAAATTTGTTCTATTTATACTAAACATTTTAACCTTTTGCAATTATAATGTATTCTATCTACATATGATCTTAGCCACTATTTTTGTATCGTTAGAAAATTAGCCACGCGATAATACAATATTCAAATCAAGTTAGCCGTTTTTATTTTGTAATTTTTTCTTCGAGCGTGGAAATTGCACTTATTACGTTAAATCTAAAATGTTAAATTTGGAACTCATGGCAGTAGTTTCTTTTTTAGGCACTACTTCTTAAAATTATTTTATTTAATTTCATTTTTGTTGATCACAAAAATCATGTCGTCATAGATAAATTCTTTCCATTTGGCTGAACCGCAAATAGACATACGTAATTTATGCTATTTTCCTTAAATATCATGAGCAGTCTCGAATTGAGGTTTAAGTAAATATAAGAGATAAGAATTTTTGTATTAAACGAAATATTCTAGAATATAGAATATAATATCTTTGAGGGCTCGCCCTCAAATTTTTGCATTGCTAGCTATTGGTCCACTCACGGGTAAGGACATTCACATGGCGTCCCATGCTTACTTTGCACTTGGTATTGAAGTCGCATCAGTCGCTCAACTCTGCATAAAATCAACACTTTTTTTCATGCCCGATCCACGTCTTATCCAAATGGTTTATTTGTATTTGGTAAAATACTATCATGTGGGATATATATACATGGAAATTTAACCATATCTAGCATGTTAAATCTTCCTATAACGGTATTGCGTAGCGGAAGTCGCTTGGTTGCCTTAAAAGATGCATGAACTTCTTTTAAAAATTAGGTGGGTGATATAGTTACTATAGAAAAAAAAACATGAAACTGTAATCAATTGAATATCACCACTAATATAAAAAGACCCAGAGGGTCAGATCCAACTAATCCGAGCCGTTAAACCAAAAAATCTAACGATTCATATGACTCCCGTGTTTGATGGCTCAACACAGGATGGCAGACTACTACGTCCACGGGAATTTAGGCCAAATCCCCGCTTCCCCCAAATCTAGCTTAACAGATCTAAACAAAAAGTAACCGACGCTGCCACCAGCGAATTTGATGTCGCCGCTGTCCTCCCATCCTCCGCCCGCCAGCCTCACCACCCGATTGCTGTTGTCTTCTCGCCGTCGCGGCCCTGGAGACTTCAGCCCTGCTAGCCTACGACGTCAACCACCCACTCTATTCCGTCCATCCGTCCAGTACGGGACATGCGCCGCCCTCAACGACGGACGTCGCCGGCCGCCCTCGACGACGGACGCCCTCCACGCCGGCTTGCCTCCACGCCAGGAACAAGGCAGACTCCAACGGCGTAACGCCAACGCCCGCCCTCCTGCACGTCTCTGCTCCTGCCGCCCCCAAGGACGAACACACTCAACGACGGCCGCGCTCCGCACCAGGGCCCATCAACGCCGGCTTCCCCTCCACACCAGGAAGCAAGGCGGACTACAACGGCAGAACGCTCAACGGCCGGAACTCCGACCCCGGCACCGTCCTGCACTTCCTTTGCTTCGGCCGGAACAACAGGAGGCACGCTTGCTCCAGCAGGTTCGTCATCTTCATCTTCAGGTTTATGGATTAGACTTCTGTATTCTCATGTCGTTTGAGAAATAACAAGTATTCTGAACATTCTATTTTTTTTTTCTCAATTCCACATTGCGTATCACAAAAGTTCAGGTCGTGATCTTTTTCTTGGACGACACCAATTCAGTGATATCAGTGGTACATGTTCAGTCAGATAGTGCCCAGATTAAAATTGCTCCTCATGTATTCTCCCTTGATTAAATACCCAAGAGAAACTCTTTGTACGCCACTGAATGCGTAATTAGGTTTCTGCCGTACTGTCTAAGCGTCTTTGAGCATGAGCATCTTAACGATCCATATGACAATTCATTTATAATTTACAAACAATCCTATACATTGATGATACTTTATTTTGCAGTGAGGCTGTATTGTTTAGTACCTGATCATTTTTCCGGCGTGAGAAAGCAGAAATCCGTATGTCATCTTGAAGCTTACTCCATTCCGGGATATAACCAACGAGCAAACCCAAGGTAATTTCCATGGAGCAAAACCAATGTAATTACTATGTGAAATACTAAAGAGTGTTGTGTGTGCTGATCCTAAAGAGGTCAAAAGGCAGAATGAGAGGGAGCAATATGCAAAAAATGAAGATAATATTGCAAAAAGTCGACGGTAACTGTGTGAGCTTAAAAAAATTAAACTGGCCTGTGAATGGCGAAAACCCATTATGTGATACACAGGCTATTGGACAATCTAGAGACACCCACAAACGGGACATGGCTACTGAAGAAGGTCATTTGTTCATTATATATATTGCAACATATAGTTGCTATGTTTATTTATTGTGGATATAAAGACTGATTTTATATCTGCAATGTATTTATAGGTATTGATCTAAATGACCAGCAATTTCCTGAACCACATTCCTCACATCAACATGTTAGCATCCCTTTCATGTGCGCTGAGGATGACTCTGAATGGTTGCACAGAAATGAGGCATACCAGATGAAGGCAACACCTAAAGGGATGCGACCAATTATTGTAAACCGTACCAATTTCCTAGAGACAGGTTCACTCATGCATTTATATTGAAAATTAACCAAACCAAAACCAACATTCCTAGGGATGTCTTGGAGGGATGAAACGGGTTCATTCTTCCTTCAGGCCGGTCTTTTCGTATTGCTTAATGTTTTTCTGCTCATATCCTATTGATATGATCCTTTCTCGGCGTTCTAAATTACGTTTGTTTGTGTTATGCAGCAGCTTCAGCAATCGCGTGACCCGGTAATGAAATACTCCCTCCGTATCAAAATGTAAGATGTTTTAGCATTTAGTGGAAAAAACGTATCTAGACATGTTTTAGCGTAAGATGCACTTGAATCTTCAGACTAAAACATGTATATATCCTTTTTGTCTAGAAAACGATAAAACATCTTACATTTTGATATGGAGGGAGTGGAGTTTTCCACATATCTATCAATAATATCTAGAGTTTCTTACAACCTATAAGAATGTTGGTTTTCTTTTTTCCAAATCTTGGCAGTGGTTCTTCTCACTGCAGATAATATAAGGTTTCCTTCCCACTCCTGACCGTCGAATTTTGACTTAAGAGGTGGTGATACATTTTTTTTACAACCCTGTATATATATAATATAATGAAACAAATTGAATCAGTCATATGTATGATGATGTAAGTGACAGTATCATGGTGTAGTACGTACGATGTTCAAATAGACCATGATATATTATGTACTTGGAGTAGCAGTACAAATATGTATTAATCATTTAAGAAAAGTCTTGCATTTGCTTCAATCTATTGCAGGTTACCATTTGTCAATAAGTTCCTCAAGATGGTGATTGTTGATTTCATTAGCAACGACGTCGGCTCCTGGCCATGCCCAACTTGGCCTTGGAACAAAAATGGCAGCCTAGGAAGCAGTTGTCGTCGCTTCCATGCTTACTACACATCGTCCTGTTGCGAAGCCGAAGCATCCGCGTACGGCGACACAGACATTAAGATCGACAACAAGGAACTGAAGTTGAAGCTTTCATGATTCTATGCAATTTGGTGATAGCAAAGTTTTACTTTCGGTACATGTTGCAAGGATGAAGAATCCAAAACTCACTGTGATGTCGGCGGCTGGTCATGCTTTGCACGTTCATATTAACGGATAATTAACAAGTAATCATGAGAAGCTCCAACTCCATGCAAAAAATAATATGTATCTCTAAACGTCAAAAGCTATTTGTTCTTTAAATGCTTTATAGTTTTCATATGTTCGTGGAACAATGTTTATTTTCTACTGTTGGCATTTCCTTATACAAAGTATAATTATCGTTTTATTGAATTTTTTTAGTATAGAAATTATCTAAATATGATACGTGCGTGGCACGTGCACTTTTACTAGTTTCTTTAAGATCCCACGCAGAGTAGTTCATTGAAAAAAAAATCATTGAGCGTGCCTTTGCTTTCTTTATTAAGTTCTCTTATTATTCTAAAGCTTTTATATTGCTCATGACTATGTGAGAAAACGAGAACTTTCTTTCACTCTAGTGCCACATGGCGCATGAATTCTCCATTTATGCCGCGTGTTATAATTTTTTGAGAGAATTCCACTTTTATCCCGTATTTGCGCATTTGTAACACTTATTACGCCATTTAGTGAACCAAAATTAGTAATACACCATATATTAAAAACTAATGCGGTTTTACCCTATTTTGCATTTTGCATGATTCGTTAGAATAGACCGGCATTTTAGAACCATGTGGTGCGTCAAAATATGTAAATATCGGAGTGTACTATCGACAACAATGCCCAGTTTTCTCTTCCCTATATGTTCAATTCCCCATTGTTGTCCTGCTATTTTTTAGTCTTAATCAACACCTCACACCTTGCCCAGCAAAAATGCATCGGAAATAGAGGGACCAAAGTTTTTAAAATGGATAATTTAGTGATTTTTTCACTAGATGGGATAATTAGTGTCACAAATTCATAACTAGAGGGTAAAAAGTGGAATTTACGCTAACGTTTTACCGCCTACATGTGCATTTGTACGTTATCTATACAGAGAGAGGCAGGTGACCACTAAAAGTTGAAATTGACATTTTCTGTTTTCCCGAGAACCTCACAAAAATAGAAGCGCTGCATTTCAAACATCTGGTTCGAAAAGGAGTGCAGCCCATTTTATGAGTGTGGATTGGGGATGCGGCCTCTTCGGGAGGAAGGTTAACCTTATTGGATTCTAGTCTTTCTAGGGTTCCCTATTACTACATGTCTATGTTTTCGTTGAGCAAAGGTTTTATTGAGAAATTGGAGAAACATCGCAGAAAATTTTTCTGGTCTGGTAATAATAACAAAAGGAAGTATCATTTGGTTAAATGGACTCGGGTGTGTAGGTCGAAGTACCAGGGAGGCCTAGGTGTGAAAAACCTAAGGAGACAAAACATCAGTCTTCTTTGTAAGTGGTGGTGGAAACTCGAGACTCAAGATGGCCTTTGGAAACAAATTGTACGAGCTAAGTATTTGAGAAACAAAACAGTGGCTAATGTTAAAGTTAGGTAGAATGATTCACCCATTTGGAAAAATCTTTTGAAAGTCAAAGATGTGTATTCCTTGGTAGGAAGCTGGTTCTGAAAAAAAGGTAATCTTGTTCGTTTTTGGAAAGATGCCCGGCTTAACAACCGTTCCCTTATGGTGTCGTATCCTTTGTTGTTCGATATTTGTCATGAACATGATTGAACGTTTGAAAAAATGGTTGCCTGTAAGTTTAAAGTCCCCTTTCGGAGAAGATTTAATGAGCTCTTAGACAATAAATGGAACTTGATTGTCGAGGAAGCTAAGAAGTTTGTATCCTTGACTGAACAGGACGAGGTTACCTGGGGCCTTAATGCAAACAAAAAATTCTCTACCAAGTCTGTGTACTTGGACTTGGAAAAACCCATTGATGGATCTCATAACAAGTGGATTTGGAAAGGTAGAATTCCCCTTAAGATCAAGGTTTTCCTTTGGAAATTGTTTCAAAATGCTATTCTCACTCGAGATAACCTGAAGAATCGGAAATGGAATGGTAACCCCTTGTGTTCTTTCTGTGACCAAGATGAATCTGCTCGACACATGTTCTTTTCGTGTTCCCATGCTAGAGTGGTTTGGGGTACCCTGGGGTCGGTGTTTGGTGTGAATTGTTGTCCTGCTTCTTTGTGGCAGTGTGTCGCTTGGTTATACGCTTACTTTTCTGCTGGTGCTCATTTCCATATGCTAATCGTTGAAGCGGTTTGCTGGGAGATTCTGATCATAAGGAATAGAGTGACTTTTGATAAGTTGGTGGTGAAATATCCCTTGGTTACTGTCTTCTATGTTTGTTCTCTCCTTCGTTACTGGGCAGGTCTTTATGGCGAAGAAGAGAGAGTTGTGATCATCGGAGGAGTTGATCAGTTGATGAACAAAGCTGCTCGTCTGGCTTCTGCTGCGGGAACTTCCAGGAATGCGTTTGGCGCTGCTGCTACGACTCTCAGGATTACCGAAGGCTGATCTCCCTCCCTCGGCAGGCTCTGTAGCTGGTTTTGTTGTTGTTTTGGTCACTTTTATCTGGTTCCAGCCCTGTGGTGGCTTCCCTTGTTGTCTAGTTTCAGCTTGGATTGTATGGTTGCGTTTGGACTCCTATGGTGGTGAACTCTTTAGTTTAGGTGGTAGGTTTTTTGCCCCGTAGCGTAATCTCGATGCCGAGGTTGCGCATCGGATTTTCCTACCCTTTCTTTTCTTTCTGTTCTACTCTCCTCCCTGCCCCTTGTTTGCTGGTTAGCAAAGACTTTGTATTTCCGTTATGAAATGTAATGGAAAGGGGAGTAGCCCGATTGAAAAAATGAGTGTGGTTCTGTAAAAGTTGAAACAACTGATGGAATTACACGTGCTTTCGCATAGATTGGGTTCTTCAGTGTGCGGCCTACAACGCAACTTGTATCTGCCATTGTAGGTTTAAACTTCTTTTTTGGACGAAAAGACAGTGGATTGTTGTTTCCCATTCATGCATGAATGAGGAGTAAAGTTGCACATACAAAAATATAAAGGGAAAACTTTTCGAAGGAGTGTATTGCTTAACAAGTATGCCTAACAGTTAACAGTATGCCGTTCTAACCAATCATCCGAGCCGCCCTCTCGTCAATCATTGACCATGATTACTGTTGGTCCCTAGTGACTTTTCTTTTGTTTGCTAATGATGGATGGCACATGCCAACTTAAACGATAAACTTTCATCTTTATTATCATGCTTCAATGAATGGAGTCAAGCATGATGCGTTCCTGCTGACTAATCAGAATCTCCCAGCAGTTTATGGCCTCTTGTTTATTTGGCAGTAGGATCGAGCCTAGGCACATCTGGTGACGAGTCCAGGCTCTGGTTGTTCGGCAAAAGGGGTGGTCCTTTGGCCCGCCGCAACAGGCAACCAGAAAACAGGTACCAATAATATGTAAACAATTTTGCCAATTGATGATGCAATGATCATATCAATCTTCATAAGGAAGAAACGATTGTTTTTTTTGTTGTTATTGTACGCCATGTCATGTTAAGAAATAAGAACCACAGCCTCTCTGTTAAACCATGTTAGCCATGATCTGAATCCACTAACTCGTGCTTATGAAACAGCTGAAAGAAAAACCCACTAGTAATTCTTTTTTCTGACAGAAAGAATTTGATGATTACAAGATCATGCCACCATCCAAGATCCAATGATCCATACAATAATGTGATACAGAGCATCATGAGAGTGCAGAGCTAGTACGTTCATATTCATATATATGCATGCGTATAACATAGTAGTATAATGTTTGGTGGAGGAAAAGCATGTGTCAAAAGCGAATCAGGCCGTAGGCGCCGCCCGGTCGTTGCCCCGCCATTTTTGTAATGCATGCAGCTGCTCCGATCAGCAACTTGCATGCCACGGCGCGCTTGATCGGCCGGCCGGCACGATTCTTCCCCATGTGCGCGCATACCAACGCGCAATAATGGGGACTCCTCCACGCCGGCCTATATATACGCAGGCCCCGTAGTCTCGCTTGCTCCCCATGATTCCTACAGCTCAGACCTCACTCGCCAGTTTGCTTCTCGCTGCCACCTTTAGCTAGCTCACACAGTCACATGGGTCTCGAGGTGCTCATGGCGAGCGACCGACCGCCGAGGCGCCAGTACCAGCGCCTGCGCGGCGAACTCTGCGACGGCGAGGAGGTGAGGGATGCCGCGAGGCCGGCGGCCAGGTGGACGAGGACGAGGCGGCCGCTGCGTCTGCGGAAGAGGGTGGGGATGGCGCCGCGCGCGAGCAAGAGAGGCGCGAGGCTGCTGATGCGGCTGCTGCTCGCCCTGGTGCCGGCGCGGCGCGCGGCCGCGCTGCTCGCGGAGCTGGTGCGGCGGATCGTGGCGGCGACGGAGTGCCCCGCCATCGTGTTCTCGTCGCAGTGGGGCCTCCCCACGCTGTCCCACTCCGCCAGCGGCGGTGCCAGCCGCACAGCCAGGCTGCGGGCTTTCTACCTCGAGAGGAGCCTCTCCGCCGGCTCAAGCTCCGGCGCCGGTTCACCTTGCTGATCGTCAGCAACACCATTAACGAACACGGCCGGTCGTCCACAAACTAGCTACAGTGGGTAGCCTCGTACTCGTACCAAACGTCTAAACCGTCTTCTTCTCCAATGTAATCATGCGAGGCTCCTGGCGATGAGTCACGCACACACATGGGCCGCCTCATTTCAGCTGTAGCTTTGGAAGAAAAGAATGTCGCTGTACTGGCGAGTACTTTTGGGCACGTTAATTGAAGCAACTTGCGATTCGTTTTTGTAACAATGCACAGGCCGTGCTGTACGCGTGGACTTTAAGCTTGTTTGACGTTCAGTGGCATCGTCCATCCAATCCATGATCAGGAAACCCAGGACGTACCTGATCGTAGCAGAGGGCACAAATTTGGTGCATTGCGTGCCTGAACAAACTCCGAAATCCAAAGGGAACTGCTCCAAAATATGTGGATATCAGAGAAGTAACAACCACACACACAAAAAAAAAATTATCATGAACAATCTTTGCTAACTCAAGTAAGATTCGTCTATTATATATGTCTAAGAAAGAGATCTTTCTAACCAACTATTATATCCACAGAAATGAAAGAAATAGTTGAGAAAAGCCACCGCAATGCCGAACGAACCTAAAGCTTCATGTTCTTTTCTTCTCCTACTATTCTTATAGTATATGCTTTTAACCTACATAAAGTGCGCTGAGTAAATTAATCCACTTTCCTGCCAAGTTGGAAGAACCGAAGCAGGCTTGATCTTGCGCACTGAGCCAACAAAAGTGCTGCAAAGTGCAGACCGTCTTGTAGTTCTAGCTGGATCCTTGAAGCCCTTGCAGGTTGGGCACGCACTATACAACATCTACTGGCATGGATCTAGAACTTGGATGGCTATCTCTGAGTTCAGAAGCAGAGCCAGTAGGGATGGCAGCAGGTTCAGGTTGCCGTGCGCCTTCCGCGCTCTGTATGCCATCCAAGGCTCTTCTTGCGTAGATGGTAAATCCAACTCCTATAAGGACGGCGACGACAGCAGAGATAACGTTGTATACTATCTCCACCGTGGTCATGCGACGCCTGTCATACTTGAGGTCGGCGAGTGCGAGTATCAGCCGGCCACTGCACACAAGAGCAGGACAAGGTAGAAAAATGATCTTGGTTAGGAAGGTAGCATCAGTGTTTCCAAGCTATTGTGTCTGTTTATACTGTAATCCGTAGAAACTTGAACTATACAGAGAGTACTTTGGAGTTGATCTCCTAGTTATGTATGTATTGCATCTGAACTCTGAATCATACCTGTAGATGTTGACCAGCGCGTCAGGTACCATTCCGACAACTGAGCCACAGATGTAAGGGGCGAACTTGATCTGGGTGATGGTCGCAACATAGTTGAACAGTACATACGGGAACGGCGAGATCCTTAGCAACACAACCACCCGGAACTGTTTGAACCAGCTCCCTTTGCCGGCCAATTTAATCAGAGCTATCTGCTGAGGCCATTTCTTCTCCAACCATCCCTGTGTACATTCAGAGACAGATGCAGACCATGATTGAGGACACATTACCATACGCAGCTTATGGTGATTAAGGAAATGGAGATGATGAATATTACATGAAGACGATGAAGGAACAAGGAGCCGATCCAGTACGGTATGGTCATGCCAATGGCAGTGCCAACCATGATGATCAAGGTGCCCAAGCCGTAGCCGAATATTATTCCTGTCAACCACATAGAGGGAGTGGAAGGCAGGAGCACCGTAGGGAAGAGGGACAGGGAAACGACCAGCACGATAGCCAGCACGGGCCGCCCAAAAGATGTTGCTTCCCATCGCATGATCGGCAAGAGCACCTACAGATACAATAGCGTGTCGTATAAATAGTTTAAAGACGACTCCGATATACAGATAAAACATTAGTAGTGGATTACAGACAGTATGGTGCATCAGCAGTTCAGCACAGAGAAACCTGATGGCATTATCAGTTCATGTCAGAAGACTAAAATGGCAAGTCGTTTGCGGATTTAGGCATTATTTGTATGAAGAGCTAGAGGAAATCATGTGTCAAAATGGAGTAAAATACTGAGGAAAATAAATTCTATAATAGTACGGACTTCAGAAACACTGCAAATGCGAGGAAGGACAGGCAGAACCTTCTCTGACAGGAGTGGGAGCCCCCATTTGTAGAAGGCGTAACCGATCGCCACCCCAAGCAGGCCTCCGAGCACAAGTCGCGTCCACGGGATCCCCGAACATGTCCATGGCCTCGGCCCCGAGTGCGGGTGCGCAGGCGCAGGCACATTCTCCACTCGTGCCGCCGATGCAGACACACTCTGCGAGGCCACCACATGCGCCGCCGATGCATCCGGAGGCGTCGGCGTCGGAGGCGTCGGCGGCGGCATCGGCGACACCTCCACCTCCGCGCGCCCGTCCCCTTCCGCGTTCTGCGGCCGCGAGCCTACTTCTTCATCACGTCCCGCCGATCCTTCCCCGCGCGGGGGCTCCGCGGAAGAACTCGGCGCGCCTGAATCCGCCGCCGCAGCCGTCTCGGAGCTGAGCACAGGAACGCACGGATCAAAGCATAATCCATGAAGGAATAAATATGAACATCGCGCGGTGGCCGGAGAACGCATGCGTGCGTGCGCGCGCGCACACGCGCTTACCTTCGCATCGCGGTCGCGAGCCGTGGGCAGTGCGCTTGCCTAGATACTGTTGCCGTGAGTGGGAGAAGGAAGCGGCGCGCGTCATGGCGAGGGAAAGGAAAGAACAAACGAGATGAGAGGGTGCAGATGCCACGGAAGAGATCGATCGATCGGGTCTTTCTCTTCCTCCCGGAACCGCGGGAGACGAGGAACGCCAGATGGAAGCGGGCCCATTGACGATGGCAAACAAAAGGAAAAGGCCCAGGAATCCGAGCACTAGGCCTAACCGATTCGCGAAAGGTTTGCTGACATATTTTTTTCCCTTTAATTCTCCTTCGATTCATAGGATAAAAAAGTGTACGAATAGAAATCCTATAGATTGAGATACATGTCTAATTGAATCTATGAGAAAAAGTCATTATGTAAAGAAATTTTTCCATGACGTTGGACCTTATGTTATTTTTCCTATGGGATTTACATTATACAAGATTCCTAAAGGATTACTTTATTTAGGATACAAACCTATAAATCCAACAAGTTCTATTGTAAAATTTCCTATAAGATTTGATCATACAAAACAATCGTGTACTATTCCTAAAAATCAAGGGGCCCTAAGAAGGAACCTATAGATAAAGAAATCATGTGGTGAACATATCACAAATTACTCGAATGAGGTTGACGCGGATTCGTATCATGCAAGAGCGGTAGGATGACGTGCCCGACGTCTCTCTCCGAGCTTTTCCGGACGGTGCATGAGCGACCACGCGATCCTGGTCGCCGGCGACTCTCCGGCGCGGCACACGCACACGTGGCAGATGGGATCCTAGGCGGGAGGCCCGCGCACACGCGGGTCGCTGTCCACTTGGGCTCGGCTCGCGGGGAGCGATGGCCCAATTGCTACAGGATGGGCTGATTCGGGTGTGGTTGGACTTGCCGGCGACGCGAGGTCCTCCAATGGCGGTCGCCGACATCTAGGACCAGGTATGGCGACTACTTATACCACGAGCGCCGCCGCGGGTTTCGATCTATCCTCCCTTCTCAGCCACTTTTGGACTGGATCTAGGGTTTCCTCACCTAGACCTCCATCCTCGGTCTCATTCGCGTGGTGGAGTGGCAAAGTTGCTGGTGACCCACGATCCTTCGCTCAGGTTGCCGCTTCCCCGCCTAGATCCATGGCAGGAGGGGGAGTCGGAGATGGGCGTGGTGGGGGTACCAATCATGGAGCTCGTTTCGCTCGTGGTGGGGCGACGGGTCGAGGTGGAGGGAGTGGTGGGCGTTTTGGCGGCGGTAGAGGGGGGCAAGGCCGTTTCGACCGCGGGCGCCACCATGTATGGCATCGGAATCATCGGGACATGCCCTCGGCCTCGTCGAACTCGGCGAAGGGCTCGGGATCTCTGAACTCCAGCGATAGATGGGAGCAGGCGGCTAAGGGCTTTGCCGCTGGTCAGAAGGAAGCGATAGATGGGAGCAGGTGGGAAAGAGTTTCAGATCGATTCCTCTACTGCTAATGATGGTGAGAAATACTCCTGCTTAAACTGCAATGTTCCTGGCCATTTTACTGTTGTTTGCCCTTCTGTGAGATGCGAACGTTGCAAAGCTCTTGGTCATGTCTCTCAAATCTGTCAAGTGATTGTTTTGTGGGAATGCGTTGCTTCAATGTGTGGGTTTCAGACTCCTGGATTGGGTTTTTTCTTTATGCCTGATGCTAGTTCTGCCAAACAGAGTAAAGAGAGGTCGAGTAGTGTGGTTATTACTGTTATTGAGGGTGCTGCCACTTCTAGGGACCTGGAACGTGAGTTCAACATTTTCTTTGGGGATAGTTGGAGATGCACCGCTCGTCCCATTGGACCCAATCAATATATCATGAGGTTTCCTACGGCTAGGGAGGTCTAGAGTGTTGTTTACTATTGTGAGCGCATGAAATTGAAGTTTGTTGATGCAACTGTGAAACTTTCAGTCTGGATGGCGTCTGTTGGAGCCAAGGCTGTGCTGCAGAAGGCCTGGGTGCGTATCAGCAACATCCCTCTGGACAAAAGGAATGAGGCTAATGTCTTTTATGCTGGTTCTCTTATTGGTGTATCGCTAGAGTTGGACACATCTACTCTGCACAAGCGGGAATTTGTGAGAGTCCTGGTTGGTTGCCGTGGTGTGGATAAAATTCCTGCGTCAGCTGAAGCATGTCTTGGGGATAATTTCTATGACTTCTTCTTCGAAATTAACAATGTGGTTGTGGCTGGATCGCCGAGGGCTTCTGATACTGTGCTGGTTGAGAAGAATCTGGGGGCCCCTTCTCCTAAAAGGCCACGGGTTACTGGTGTTACTGCTGTATCTGAGGGGGTTTCGGAGGATCCATTGGTAGGGAGTCAAGGTGGGGGGAGCCAGGCTGATTCGATTAGGCACATGGTGTTGATGTCTGAGGAACAGGAGAATATAGCTGTTGAGCAAGACTCGGAGGATGTGAGTGTGGATGATCAAGAACTGCTGATTGAGCAGATTGCTAGGGAACATATGGAGATGCAGAACCGTGAGGTGCCTTCTGATGGAAGTAAATGGATTGTGCCATTTTCAGGTGGCCCTGCTGTGACTAATTCCGAAGCAGATGGGCACACTGTGGACCAGAACCTGAGTGATGAAGCTATTATTGATGGAAAGCAGAATTCTCCTGAGCATTGGCCTCCCATTTCTGTGGTGACAGAAGTTACTGATATTGATAGCTCTCCTATTAATGACAATGATCATGAGTACTTGGTCCAGTCCCCTAATTCTGATGGTGATAGGGATCCTCCTACTGTGGAAGTTGCTGCTGAGGTGATTCCTGGGACTCGTTTCAGTTCCAGACTTCAGGATGAGGCCAATGATATGGTGATTGATAAAGCTACAATGATTTCCAAGAAACGAAATCTGGAAGGTACCTCCTCTTCTCGTGATAAACCATGCTTTTCGAATTCTTTTGTTGTTATATCTGATAGAGAAATCATGTTGTGTGCTGCTGGTATGGGTGTCATTATTCATGATAATGATTTCTCTATTGTTGATATGATTAGAGAATTGGATATGGCTAGGAATGAACTGATTTAAAAAAATAGCACCCTCCCTGTTAATAATAGTCCCCTGTTCATTGAGAAGGAATCTGGAGAATCTACACCTCTGTGTCTAGACTAGATGGAGGATAGTAATCCTGATGAAGATTCATTTATCCTTGTGGAAAGTAAGAAACCAAAAATGCTAGGAGAAGAAGTGTGGTCCAATGTTCTAAGCCTATTACTAGGAGTCAGAAGAAGAAAGTCCTTGATACTGATAACATCCCTAAGAATCCTGGGAGAGTTATCAGGAATAGGAAAAAACCTACTCGTTTTAGATGAAAGGAGCCATTCGGAACAATAGAGGGTGGAAAAAAAAAGGTATCATGACTTGTTTGGTAGACCTTTTGGATGATTATTCCCTGGATTTTATTGGTATCCAAGAAACTATGAAAAAGGATTACACTAGTAGCTTTTTTCGCAAGTTGGACCCTGGTAACAAATATTTTTGGAAGTGGAACCCTTCTGTGGGTCGTTCAGGTGGTATTAATAGTGATACCTTGGATGTTAGTGCCTTTAAAGCTGGTAAATATATGATGCAATTTATTCTTTGGGATAAAAATAAAAAGTGCAATTGGGCTTTGGTGGTAGTTTATGGTCTTGCACATGAAAATGTGAATTCCTTACAGAATTAGCCTCCTTCTGTAACAATATCATGATGCCTTATATTGTTGGGGGGTGATTTTAGTATCTTGAGACATGGGGAGAAAAAAATACCAGTTTCCACCGGTCTCATTCGTCTGATTTGTTCAACACCATCATTCATTCCCTTAGTCTGCATGAAATTTATATGCATGGGGGTCTCTACACGTGGTCAAATCAGCACTCTCAACCTACTATGGAAAAACTTGATTGTATCCTTATGTCCCCTGACTGGGAGATGTTGTTTCCTTTGGTTACCATCAAAAAGTTGGAGAGGGACATCTCAGACCATAATGATTTATTGCTAGACACTGGTGAAGGGTCCCCTAAATTAAGCAAGCCTAGACATTTCAGATTTAACTTGTCCTGGTTAAAAAATGAGGAGTTTTCTAAACTGGTGCAACAAATTTGGGATGAGAGAGTCAGAAGTACTGATCCTATTGACATTATCAATATCAAGTTGAAAATAATAAAGAAATATTTTAAAGGATGGGGCTCCAATTTATTTGGACACACCAAGAAGTTGAAATGTGAGCCTAAAGATGAGCTTGCTGTTTTGGAGTGTTTAGAAGAATCTGAAGAATTGTCTCCTAATGCTTTTAATAGAAAGGTGGAGGTTTCAGTAGCCTTAAGGAAAATTTATGAAGATGAGGAATTGCAATGGTTTCAAAAATCCCATGCTAGGTGGCTTCTTGAAGGTGATCGCAATACTGGGTATTTTCATCGAGTTGCTAATGGTCGTAAACAAAAAAGCACTATGCTAAGTCTCAAGGAAGGTGATGTTAATATTGAAGGGACTGGCAACCTTTTGAAACATGCCACAGAGTATTATAAAGAACTTTTTGGCCCTGCCCCTGGTAATTTGATTCCTTTTGACCACAATATGTGGAGTAGTGAGGAGAAATTGAGTGATTGTGATAATGTGTTGTTACATAAACCTTTTTCTATGGATGAAGTTAAAATAGCCCTTTTTCTATGGAGGGGAACAAAGCCCCTGGACCTGATTCTATTCCTGCTGAATTCTATCAGCATTGTTGGAAGACTGTGAAATGGGACATTATGAGACTTTTCACAGCTTTCCAAGAGGGGACTTTAGATGTCCAAAGATTGAATTATGGTGTTATTACCCTTCTCCCTAAAGTGTCAGGAGCTGATAAGATTACTCAATACAGACCTATTTGTTTACTGAGATGTATTTACAAGCTCCTAACCAAAATTCCTCACCATCAGGCTTGAACCATTTATGAATAAAAATATTAGTATCCATCAAAATTCTTTTATTAAGAAAAGAAACATCATGGATGGGATCCTTTCGTTGCATGAAACTATGCATTATACTCATGTCAAAAAAAGAGTTGGTATCTTTCTTAAACTTGATTTTGAGAAGGCATACTATAAGGTCAATTGGGACTTTTTGATTGACTGTCTTAGGGCCAAGGGTTTTTCTGAGAGGTGGTGTAATACGGTGAAGCAAATCTTGCTCAATGGGACTGTTTATGTGAAAAATAATAATTGTGTGGGGCCTTATTTTCAGAGTTTAAAAGGGGTTAGGCAGGGGGACCCTTTCTCTCCTTTTTTGTTTAACTGAGCTGCTGAGTGCCTCACCAAGATGGTGAACACAGCTCAATCGAATGGATTGGTGGATGGCTTGGTTCCTGATCTTGTGGATGGAGGTTTGGCCATTTTACAATATGCAGATGACACAATTTTGTGTCTGGCTCACAATGAGGAGAAAGCAGTCAACCTTAAACTGTTACTTTACATGTTTGAGTTGATGTCTGGCTTGAAAATTAACTATCAAAAAAGTGAAATTTTCCTGGTGGGGGGTGATAATGATGTGGCGCAGTTTTATTCTAATATGTTTGGTTGGAAAATTGGTACCTTGACCATGATGTATTTAGGAGTCCCTGTCAGTTTTAATACCCTTAGATGTGCTGATCTAGAGTATATTAACTCTAAGTTCGTGAAGAAACTGGATGACTGGGTCTGTGATGCTGCATCCTTGGGGGGCAGACTCATTTTAGTGGATTCTAGCCTGTCGAATCTTCCTTCCTATGTCATGTCGATGTTCCTCTTTAACAAGACTTTCATTGAGAGAATTGACAAGCACCGTAGGCGTTTCTTCTGGCACGGTAAAAAGAAGAAAAAAGGATATTATATGGTTAAGTGGTCTAGAGTTTGCAGGTCCAAATCTAAAGGGGGCCTGGGTATAATAAATCTTCATAGGAAAAATGTTAGCCTTCTCACCAAGTGGTGGTGGAAGCTTGAAAAACATGATGGCATTTGGCAAAGGATTGTCAAGAAAAGATATTTGCATAATAAAACTGTTGCAAATGTTAAAGCTAGATTTTCGGATCCCCCTGTTGAAAAGCTCTTTTGAAGGTCAAGGACTCATATCTTGACGGGAGGAAAGTGTCTCTAGGTCGTGGGAATCTCACACGGCTGTGGATGGATCGTATTAATGATAATCCTACATTCAAGGTACAGTACCCTGCTCTTTTCGACATTAGTCAGTGCCAAGAGTGCACAGTTTACGAGGCAATCACATGTAACTTCAACTTTCCTTTTAGGAGAACTCTCCGGGTGAGCTTGTCGATCAGTGGGGTTCTATAATAAATATGGTGGGAGGGCTTAATGTCTCTGAGGATGACGATGTTGTCACCTGGGGTCTGACTGCTAATGGCAGTTTTCTACGAAATCGATGTATAAGCATCTAGAATCCGGGCTTGCGGGTGCTAACAATAAGGAAATCTGGGGGGGGGCTAAGCTCTCGTTAAAGATCAAAATTTTATTATGGCAATTGTTTAGGAATGCTTTGGTCACTCGTGATAATATGAAGAAGAGGAATTTGCCTTGCAACCCTGTCTTCTCCTTTTGCAGTCAACCCTGTCTTCTCCTTTTTCTCCTGTCATGTTGCTCGATGCACTTGGGGGATTGTGGGCCGTACTTTCGGTACTGATACTTGTCCTACATCCATGTGGCAGGCTTTTGCCTGGTTTTATGCTTATCTTCCTGGAGGAGAGAAGTTCTATATGGTTGGTCTTGCGGCTATTTGCTAGGGCATTTGAAAAACTCGCAACAGAGTTACTTTTGACAATCACAAAATGAGTTCTCCCTTTGAGGCTGTTTATGTTGCAATTTCGCTGTTGATTTACTAGGCAGCTTTGCAAAAAGTTGAGGAGGACAAAGATACACTGAAGGCCCAAGCTACAAAGATGATGCAAGCGGCGACCGATATCTACTCCCAGGCCAGGACTGGAGTTCGCGTGGGGGTCAGGCCAACATTGATGATCTCTGGAGCTTGATGGGTGGCGTGCATTTGTGTCCCGAGGGTCTTCTGCCTTGGTCCTGTTTGCTGGTGGTGTCTGTTTCGGTTGCGGCGATGGCTGCGTATTTTGGACTATGGTTCTTTTGTTGGTTGTTGTAGTATCATGGTATGAACTTGTAGGTGGCCGTAGATTTTCGCCCCATAGAGGGCCTCTCCGAGCCGGAAAGGTTCTCAGTGGGTTTCCTATTGCTGCCCCAACTCGCTTCTCCCTTCCCCGTCCTTTTCTGCTGTTGTTGAACTCTGTATTTCCGTTTTAATTAATGAAAGGGGGTTAGCCCGGTTGGAAATATCACAAATTACTAAAGTGAGTGTCAAAAGGGATGGGCTAGCTCGGCGCGACCAAATCGATTGGGTCCATCGATTTTATGACCAGATGTTTTAGCTAGAAAAGTGTAACATCCCAAGTATGAAAAACAACCATTAGAATGTTTGCTTTTTGTTAATTTATGTTTTGCATCATGTCATCATAAGCTTTGCATTTGTTTTCCATTTGTTTTCCCTTGTTTTTCCATTTGAATTTCAAACCAAATTTCAAATTCTTGTTCATACTTGTTCTGTTACAATTTTCAAATGAAATATTCAAATCAAAACATCAAATTGTTTCCAATAAACTTGAAATTTCAAACCATTTAAATTGCTTCTTTTCAATAATTCAATTAATACCAAAATTGCTCAAATTCATTTGAATTTCCAAACAGCAACTAAATTCAAAATTTTGAAAAACAAACAATGGCACAGTGGGGTTTTTGTAAATAACAAACTATAAAAATTATCACCAAAATTTAAAACCCTCAAAATTTCTCTCTTTTCTTCCCTTTTCTTTTCTGCAAAAAAAAAGAGAAACAAAAAAAAAACAGAGGGAGAAGGGGGCAGGCTAGCCCAGCAGCCAGTCCAGCCCACCTTTTCCCCCCGGCCCAGCCCTTACCTGTCGCTTTCCCCTACCTCTGTACGGAGACACAAAGAGGAGGGGGCTCCCCCACCGGCAGCGCCACCTGCGCCACCTCCTCCCTATATGTACCCCCTAGGTCGTGCCCTAGCATCCTCCTCTCCCTCCTCCATTTCCCAGCCACCGCCATTTCCTCCTCTTCCCCCTCACATCCCCTTCTTCTTCCTCTGTTCTTCTCTGAACTTCTGTCGAGCCACCATGGCAGGAACGTGATCGGGGGTGGAGCAGTGGTTGTGGTCGCCGTCGTGGACCTCAGTACGCGGGAACGAGATCGTGGACCAGTCCTCTCCCTCTTCGCTTCATCGACAGTGCCTAGGAGGCATCAGATCATCGCCGCCGTCCCTGTATCCGTCGCCGTCGTTCACCTCCACCGAGCACGAGCACCTCCTTCCTTCCCCCACGGTGAGCATCGCTCCCTCCTCTTCCTTCTCCTCCTGGCGCCTGCACGCACGGCCACGCATCCCTTGCACACATCCACGCACAGCAGCAGCAGGCCGCAGCGCCGCTCGTCGCCGGCGTCTGCCCCGCGCGTTGAAGTTCAGTTAACTGAAACTTTCAGTTTCAGTTAACTGTCGAACCTGAACCACAAAACCGTGCGCGCATCTAACCTGTCAAAAACGATTCAGTAGAGCAGTGGCAACGCACTGCTCACGCGCGCCCGCGGCGCGGGTTCGAACCCCCCCCCCCCCCCCCGCGCAGGAATAAAACCCAAGTTTTTGCTCTTTGCCACGCTGGCTGCGCAGGCCCACCTGCCATTGGCAGTGGATGCCACGCGCGCATCCACCCGCGGCCACGCAGGCGCACAGCTGGGCACTAGCCCACTGCCAGTGACCCAGGGGCTGCTCTGCCCGCGTAGAAAAAGTCCCAGGGGCCTGTCTGGAATTTTCTTTTTCGCAGCTAAGACCCTGGACCGAATCTGTAACTGTTTAATTCACAAAATAGCCCCTGAAATTTCAAATTCAAATAACTTTTGTATTTCAAATCCAAATAAAATAAATAAAATATGTTTTCTGTACCAAATTTAATTATCTACATGTTTAAACCATTTGTTTACTGTTTTGAACATTTCAAATGTTTTCAAAATTTAAATTCAAACAACTCATTTGAAATTTGGTCAAAATCATAACTAATTCAAATGGCCCATATAAAATATGTTTTCCATGCAAAATGGAACCACCTTTCCAAATATAAACTTTGTTTCCTGTTTTGAATAATTAAAATTGGTTAAATATTTTAAACCTTGTTCAAATCATTTAAAATTGCTAAATTCATAACTTGGTCAAATTAATTTCTTTTTGAACATATAAAATATGTTTTCAAACCAGAAAAGTATAAACTTTACAAATATGAATTTTATTTAATGTTTTGAACAAATAAAAATTCAAATAATTTCATACCTGAATTAAATTCATTTAAATCTTGTTTAAACTTGTTTAATTCATAATTAATTCATTTTAATTCCTTTTTCAACAAATGAAACATGTATTCCATCTAAAATTTTGTGTTCTTTCCAAATATGAACTTTGTTATCTATTTTGAACAGTTAAAATTGGTGAAAACAACAAATGCTGGTGTAACTCATTTAAGAAGCCAAATTTCATAACTTAATAAATAAATTTCCAAACTTGGTAAACTTCATATCAAATTGAAGCTATTGTTGTTTTCTTATTGTTTTCTTCATCCATGCATCATTCTAATCAACTTTCACATGATGGTTAATTGTAGATCATTTAACTCAACCTTAATTCATGGGCTCTCCATATGCAATCCAAATTGCATATGGTCCCATTTAATTATGTTACCATGTCAACTAGCTTACCTTTGATGCATAAATTAAATTGCCATGCATCATCCCATGTTTGTGCATTATGCCATGTTATTGATTGTTTGTCTCTCTGTGTTGTTTGTTTGCTTCTTCTCGAATAGACGACGACGTTGAGACAGACGAGGTTTACGACACTACTTCTGAGGAGTTAGCCCAGTACCAGGCTACTGAGTTTGCAGGCAAGTATTCACTCACAAGAACCATTGTGTCCTTTCCACACTGTATATCGATACTTTCCGTTGTCTATTCTGCTAGCCATTAGATTCGTTGCTTGTGTTCCGATCCTATCACATGTTATCCTGTAACCCTGATATAGCCTATCCTCCACACCTATACCCTGTTGCTTGTTGCCTGTGTCTTACTAGCATGCTTAGGGTTGTTTATGCTCGAGTCTGATGTCCGTTATTTCTGTTACCATATTTATTATGTTCTGGGGGCTCGATGTTTAAACAACAACCTGTTAATGTTTGAGGTAATGCTAATTTGATGATAAGGCACCGGCAGGAGGCCGGGTATGGTTTTGAGGCCTGCTAGTGTCGAACTCAGGAAAAGTCTTTGTCCTCTAGATCCATGATGAGCGCGCTAACCGCATGTGGGAAGCGTGTATGGGCGCCCCCCTCAATTTGATTCGATTCGCATCTCGTCCAAATCGCCTCATTTAGTTCGGGTTTTCCATTTGCCGCATGCATATGCAGGTGCGAACCCGAGGCCAGGGTGGTAACTTTTGTAGTCGGCATTTAGGGAGACACGTTCTTAGAGTGCTATGAGGGTCCCCTTTTCTTCGTGGGGCTTGATTAGCCATGCGCTCAACTGCACGGGGTTCTTTGGGCTTGATGCGAAGAAGAGTTGGGTTGTGTTGAGTGTCTCGCTTGGTGGGTTTGATCCCCGTCTGGCGGGATATTCTTACGTGTACGGCCAAATTGGTGCATCCCTGCAGGGTTAAATCTTCTCGAGAAGCCGTGTTGTCCGCGGTTATGGATGACTTGGTGATAGGGCTGGCTAACAAGGATTAGACAACTTACACCTAATTAATATCAATTTGACTAGTAATAGGCTTATTGACACAATAACCTGAACCATCATTAATCCAACTGTGTGAGTTATCCTCGGATTGCTTCTTTGGATAAGGGGCGAGATCCAGGATGGGTTTGTTTGAGGATAGTGGTAGTTGGTTCCGATACGCTATCTTATCCCCTTCTTTTAGCCGGATGTTGTAGCGTGTCTCTGTAGTTGGTTAGAGCAGCCCGCTGCCGCATCTTTATATCACCTATCTTCCGTTGAACCCAAAGTTTCTGTACTTGGTGTTGCCGGGTACACTTTGGTATCTTGTGCGTCTTGCTTGCCAGTACTTGTCTGTACTGACCCCTTTGGGGCTGTGGTTTCCGCAGACTACGTTTCCGAGGATCCCCATGGTGCCTACTACGTGGAGTATGACGAGGCTGCTGACGAGTAGATAGCGGACCCGGGCAGGATCCGAGACATCATGGATGGGCTCCGTCTTTTCGTTCCCGGCCTCTTAGGCCTATTTGGATCTTGTCTGTACTCAGACACTTTGGATGCTTCCGTTGTGATGTAATGATGATTTGTTGGGACATGTGTCCTCTGGATGATTGTATTTGCTATCTCTGCTCTAGTGAGAGCTATTTGCAACTTATTTATATTTCTTTGTGTCTTAGAGATTTGTTGTGATATCACTTGTTCCAATGCCGTTGACGTACCATGTGTGTATGTTATGAAGTACGTCAATGGAGATAGTCGGATTTCTATGGGATGGTTTACGCAGACGATGAATAGTAGAGAATGGTTGTCACACGTTTACGTGTTGGTCTACTCATATTGAGATGCGGCTGCCGGTATGTCCCGTAAGCCAATTATCTACTGTTTACGGGCTGTGAGTATCCTCTAGAAGTCCGGGTGCGACAAAAAGGAAAGAAGTCATTAGGCAACTATTCCATTTTAGGCATTTGCGAATGACAAAAATCGATCCGGTGTGCCCCTTTTTTTCACGGGTGAACCGCTCGTGCAAAAAATATTTGTGAAGCCGTTGTATTCTATTCCATTAATTTATGATCGCACTCGTTTGGTACCAAAATTCAATTCCGCGCAATCAATTTAAATAACAAAAGGGAGCAAACATATTCCCTTTTAGCGGGAAAACAAAATATTTTATTTTTTATTTCCAAAAACTACTGCCCCTCAAAATTAATTTTTTTGGCTGGTGATGATTTAGATTACGAATAAATTGGGTGGGAGATGGCAAATCCTACTTCCAACTAGTACAACATTTTTTGAACAAAAATGAGCAAATCACATATCCTAAAAAAAGTAATTTCATATTGGTTTGTGCTATGAAATTATTACCTATACTTTAGCATTCAAGTTATTGATGAGAAATTACCTTCTAAATATGTTACCAAACAAATAGCTGATGCGTTCATTTTTATACATTGTTTTACTTGATAAATTTATACATAGATACATTGATTGTAGCATTTTACTGTACCAAAATGCACCATTTATTTCTATGTACGCAGGTAATAAAAATTTGAAGGACAAGTATGTGATGAAATATGATGAAATAAGAGTATTAAAAGTCATTCTATGGAACACAAAATATGATGAAATAAGAGTATTAAAATTCATTCCCTGGAACACAAAATATGGGTGGCCATGGCGGGCGGCGAGCTCGGTGAGGGGCACGCCGGCGTGGCTTCTGTTGCACGGAGACCTTGCGTTGGAGTGCAGACGGGCGGTTGCCCCCGACGGAGGTTGTGACGGCTTGAGCTGTGCTAGGGTTTCGGGAGACGCCGTCGGGATGGCGGAGGCGGCGTCGCGTTAGAATAAGGTGAAAGTGCATTTGCATCTTTGATCTCTCTTAGTTTTTGGAGTTAATAACAACACTACTAAGTATCTAACAGTGCGTCAAAGTATTTCAGGAAATATCAACTAGACGCAAAAAGGTGAAGAAAATTCCAAGACAAAGCCACCAAGTTCAACATGACTCAGCGGTAGTACCGGGCTACCGAGCGGTAGTACCGCTCGCAGTACCGCCAGAAGTACCGCTAGAGTAAAAAATGCGTACTGTTTCCAGCGGTACTGCAGTGGTACTGGCTCGGTCGTACCGCTGTGGTCATATTGATCTTTGAGAAAAACCTTGCTCAACGGTAGTACCGTTACTGACTGGCGGTAGTACCGCTGCTTCCAGGAAGCGGTAGTACCGCCCTCAGTACCGGCCCTTCTACCACCAGTAAGGATTTGCTCACGGTAATGTTTACGGTACTAGGGAGGTAGTTCCCTAGTACTACCGCCAGCCACTTCGATTTAATTCGAAGTTGTGGCCAGCGGCAGTACCGGTGTGCAGCCACGATAGTACCGATGCTGGAGTACCACGGTACTTTGGCGGTGGTACCGCTCACGTTGACAGGTAGCGGTAGTACCGCTGGCACCAGCGGTAGTACCGCCAGGCACGAAAAAGGGTGAAACGGCTAGTTTGGGGAGGGGGCTATAAATACCCCATCCCCTTCTTCCCTCAAAGGTTGCTCGCTCCAGCATTGAAGACAACCATTTATTGAGCCTCCAAAGTTAGATTTCTCCCAATCCCTCCACCTAAACTTGTTGATACTTGGAGGATTGAAGGAGAAGGCCCCGGTCTACATCTTCACCGAGTTGTTCTTCATTTCCCCCTCTCTAGCTTGAGGGATCTAGCCTAGGGTTTCCTCTTGTGGAGAACCTAGGAATCTTGCTACTTGTTGGTGATTTGAGATTGTTGGGAGCCCCCAATTTGGTTGTGGGTGTGTACCCCAAACTTGTTTGTAAAGGACTCGATTCCCGCCTCAAAGGGGATCAATAGTGGAAGGTGGACTAGGCCTTTGTGGCGGGGTTCATCGGAGAATAGGGTGAGGCCTTTGTGGCGTTGAGTAGGCCTTTGTGGCGAGTTCACACCCCTCCAACAAGACGTACTCCCTTAACAAGGAGGAACTCGGGAATACATCGTGTCTCCATGTGCTTCATATCGGTTACCTCGTTCCCTTCCCCCCTTTACTCCTGCTTGTTTTATTATTGTGCTTGCCTTGTCTTATAGGTAAATTCACCATAGTTGCATCTTATAGAGAATTTACCTTTGTGTCAAGCCTAATTGTTAAAGAAAAATTAAAATTGGCCGCAGCACCTATTCACCCCCCCTCTAGGTGACTATACTTTACTTTCAATTGGTATCAGAGCCTTGGTTCTTCTGTCGGGCTTAACCGCCTAAGAGTTTAAGTATGGGTGATGAATCGGATACCGAAGGTTCCGCGGCGCCGGTGTCCATGAATGATCTCAATGAGTTGAAAAATTCATTGACCTCATCCATAGACACCAAAATCGATGAGTTACGTCAAGTCTTGATGGAACTCTTGAAAGCCAAAGGACCGGAGGTCACCGTCTCATCTCCTCCGGAAGTACCTCCGGAGGGCGCCAAGAAAGGGGTAGATGGTGAACCATCTAAAAATGCTTCCGCCAAAACCTCCATGAAGAAGGGTATGTAAGGAGATGGAGAATTTCACTCCGTTCCCGGAAGTTATTCTCCCGATCCTCCCGTCCCACATCCTCATGTAATCCCTAGGGGAGATCCACCTAAAATTGATGCATTTTCTTTTCGTGAATGGCAATATTACATGGAGACTCACTTGAACTCTTCTTGTATAGAGCTTTGGAGGGTCACTCGTGATGGATACAAGCCTCATGACCCCAAGAACATAATAAGAAGAGAAGCCGTAGATTGCCAACTCAACTACACCGCCTTGTCTATTCTTCAACAAGCCGTGGGTCCTAACCACATGCCGCATCTTCAACAATACTCCACTGCCAAGGAAACATCGTACGCTCTTGTCGTCATGTTTGTGGGCAATCAGATCATGCAAAGGAATAGGTATGATGCATTGACCAATGAGGCCGAAGGGTTCTATATGCATGATGGAGAGAACCACGAATACATGTACCTAAGGCTCAAGACACTTGCCACCGCATTCACTAATGTTGGTGCCAAGTACATTGATGATGCTTGGATCAAAAGGAAGTACATGATTGCCCTCATGCCATTTGAGCCCGTGGACTTGAAGAGCATTCAAGGAAGACATGATTTCCCTTCTATGACCTCAACTCAAGTCATGCAAGAAATGTGCTCCTATCAAGTGCAAACCAAGAATGCTCTTGACAACCGTGCTAGGGCCATAGGAATGCACAAAGGGGCATCGGTTGCTTTGAAGGCCAAGGTTGTGTCTCAAGAGGTTGAGTATGAAGAAGAAGGCAATGAGATGTTGGCTCCATTGAAGGATCAAGAGTATGATCACGTGCTGAAGGATATCATTGCTCTCACCATGCAAAAGTTTTGGAGGAATCCTCCTAAGGCCAAGAAATTTGTTGAGGAGAAGACCAAGTCTCGCTATGGCAATGATGGGGCTCAAAAAGTAAGGTCTTGCTTCAATTGTCAAGATAAGCACCACTTCATTGCGGAGTGTCCCTATGAAAATAGAGAACACCATGGTGGCAAGATCATTCGCAAGGACAAGTCCAAGGTTGAGTACAAGAAACCTCTCTTCAAGAAGAAACCCTTCAATAAGAAATCCCCCACCAAGTTTGTGCTAGTGACTCAAGAGGAATATGATTCCGGGAGTGATGAAGAAGAAGAAACCACAAGTGAAGTGGCTTCTCTAGCTATTTCTTCTACTCCATCGTATTCATCTCTCTTTGAATCCCCCAATAAAAATCATCCTCACCCAAATGCCAAGTGCTTCATGGCTAAGGACTCGGAGGTATCAACTTCTCCCAACTCTAAGACCCCAAGTGAACTAGAAAATCTTGCTAGTATTAGAGTAGAAGATGAAATGCTCTCCTTGGAACGTTTTATGTCTAACATGCAAGGGGAGACCAAGAAGTACTTTGAGCATCTCATGAGCCAATTGGGAGAGGCCCATGAAGCTCTTGAGAAGAAATGTGAGATTTAGAGAAGGGATGCGGATGAAATTGCATCCCTATCTATTACTCTTTAGGAAGAGCATGATGGTAGAGTTTCTCTTGAGGAGGAACTTGAATCTATTGAAGAAACTCATAATGAACTTGTTTCTAATATCACTAAGGAACGTGACCTTGCAATTGCTAAATATAAAAAGGCTAAAAAGGATAAGGTTGAGTTTGGTATTGGTCATGGTAAACTAACCGAGGAGTTTGAAAAACTAACCGAGGCTTACAAAGCTTTGGAGAGTCAACATTCTTCCCTCAAAGAGTTGCATGAACAACTTCAAACTCAACTTAATCAACTTAACAACCCTATCACCTCTACTTCTTCTTGTGATCATGCAAATATTATTGAGGAAAATGCTAGGTTGAAAGATGAGCTTGCAAGGCTCAAGGGAAAAGGCCCTCATGTTGAGAAGGTTGTGGTCTCTACCCCACAAGTGGTGGCCCCTAGTCCTCATGTGGTTGTTGCTAGACCACAATTGAGTGCTCCAAGGCCACAAGTGGGCAAACGAGGTCTTGGCTATGTTGCCAAGAAAAAGAACAAGAAGAAGAAGAAGGCCAACAATGGTGCCTCGGGTAGTATTGTCATTAGGGACAACACTACTCGTAGCACTCCCGCACAAGCAATCAATGTTGCTTTGAGTAGTAGTGTCATGAGGGACAACACTACTCGTAGCATCTCCGCGGGAACTAACAATCCACACCATTTCTTATATGTTGATTATTATGGTGTTGTGCAAGCTAAATATGTTGGTCCTATTGAGGGTTACATTGACTACACTATTAGGGTTCCAAAGACCCTTGTTACTAACATGAAGGGACTCTCCTCGGGTCCTAACTCTAGTCAATGATCTCTTGCTGGACTATGCTTCCGGTGGGTCTAAATGGATAATTGATAGTGGATGCACTAGTCATATGACCGGAAGCAAAGAACTTGTGACGGAGTTGCGCCCAAATGACATACAAGCAACCGTCACTTATGGAGACTCGTCCTCGTCTAAGGTATCGGGGTTCGGCAAGGTTGTGATTGCTCCCGATATCACTATCGTGAACGTCATGCTTGTCGAATCCCTTGGTTTCAATTTACTTTCCGTCCGCTCTCTTGGAAAGATGGGTTTCTCCGTCTTTTTTGATGAAGATATTGTGGTCCTTTTGAGGAGCAAGACTCTTTATGTCGCATACGTGGGACATTTTGAAAATGAGTTGTTCATGGTGGAATTTTCTAAGTCTACCAACTCTCAATCAATGTGTCTTTTCGGAAAGGCGGACGTGGGATGGTTGTGGCATCGCCGCTTATCCTATGTCAACATGAGAACTTTGAAAAGTCTTCACAAAGGTGGCCTTATTGTCGGACTAAAATAAAATGTTTCCTTTTCCAAAGATCGCGTTTGTAGGTCGTGTGTTGAAGGAAAGATGCATGATATCTCACACAAGGCCAAGACTATTATTTCATCAAAGAGGATCTTGGAGCTTCTCCATGTTGATCTCTTTGGTGCCGTGCCCGAGGCAAGTCTTGGTGGCAAGAAGTATTGCTTGGTGATTGTCGATGATTATTCAAGATACACTTGGGTTTATTTCTTCAAGTGCAAGAGTGAAACTCAACAAACCATCAGAGACTTCTCCAACGAAGTGCAACGTCAACACAATGTGCAAACCATGGCTATTAGGAGTGATAATGGTTCGGAGTTCAAGAACTACACTTTGAATGAATTCCTTAGTGAAGAAGGCATTCGTCATCAATACTCCGCCACCTACACTCCTCAACAAAATGGTGTTGCCGAAAGGAAGAATCGCACTCTCTTGGATATGGCAAGGACCATGTTGGCGGAGTATTCTTCTCCCCAATATTTATGGGCCAAGGCCATATACACCGCATGCCACTCCTCCAACCGCCTCTACATCCTCAAGGGCTTGGACAAGACTCCATATGAGATCATCACCGGCAACAAGCCCAACGTCTCCTACTTCCGTGTATTCGGTTGTAAGTGCTTTTATTTGATCAAGGGTGTTAGGTTGTCTAAAATTCAATCCAAAACTATTGAGGGTATATTTGTTGGTTACGGTGCCGAATCCCACACTTATAGAGTCTTTGACAAAGCCTCACGGATTGTTATAGAATCTTGTAGTGTGATTTTCGAGGAAAATGATGGCTTCCAAGTGGCGTAATTTCATGTTTCTAATGTAGATGTTGAAATGCCTCAAGAACTCATAGGAAGGATGGGTGTGGGATTTTTTCGCCCCATCGAGGGACACCTTATGGCGACTCGAGAAGGACTATGATCTACTCAAGTGGATCCCTCCTCTACAATAGAAGAACAAGCCAACGAGCCAAGTGATGCACCTAACCAAGAACATGTTGAAAACCCTCCTCTTATTGACCAAGTTACTACGCAAGATGCAACCACTCCTATCAGTCAAGCTAGTCAAGGTCAAGGCCAAGATCATCCATCCTCTTCATCCTCTCCTCAAGTTGAAGCAAGTATTTAAGATATTATTGATGATGATGATCAAGGCCAAGTTGGTAAAGATGGGGACCCAAATGATCAAGATGATCAAGTGATCCCTCCTCGCATTAATGAGGAGATCAAAGTCCGTCGTGCTAAAAGGATAAGAAGAGCTTTGAAGCATATTTATGCCCAAGACAACAAGGTCTTGGAAGATATTCAGGCTAGAAGATCCACAAGAAGGCAATGGGCACAATTTTCTCTCAAGGGCTACACGGATTCCGATTGGGCGGGTGATCAAGATGATATGAAGTCCACTTCCGGGGCTTGCCAATTTCTTGGTAGGTCTTTGGTGAGTTGGTCTTCCAAGAAGAAAAATTGCATATCTCTCTCCACCGCCGAAGCCGAGTATGTAGCCGCCACAAGTGCTTGCACCCAATTTCTATGGATGATGCAAACTCTCAAGGAATATGACGTTCACTTGGATAAGGTGCCTCTTTTGTGTGACAATGAAAGTGCCATCAAGATCGCCTACAACCACATGCAACATACAAGAACTAAGCACATTGAGATTCGCCATTATTTCATCCGAGACCATGTGGAAAGAGGTGATATTGCACTATCTTATGTGCCCACCAAGGACAATCTTGCGGATATCTTCACGAAGCCACTCGACGATGCAAGATTCATGTTCTTGAGGAATGAACTAAATGTCATTGATTCTAGGAGTTTGACTTGAGAATCTTGCACACACCCCTATAGATGAAACGTGTTTGGGTTTAGGTGTAGGCATGGACATAGGGGGAGTATTATCCTAACACATTGGGTTTTCCCTCCCCCCATTATGACCAAAGCAAATATTCATTGTTGTATCTTTTTCTCTCATGTTGAATTATGAGCTTCAATGTCGAGAATTGGCAATGTACCCAAGATATATCTTCGCGGTAACATACCATAATATCTTACATGGTGGCTTAGGCCACCAACCTCTTCCTTTGAAGAGTTGGTTCTTGTTTGGTTTTTATGTGGTGTTTTCGTTGTGTTTGTTTTGCCTTCTCTCTTTTGTGTTGTGTGTCAGTGTTGGTTTGGAAAACATACTCCATCTTTTCCTTATTAGAATTTTGTGTTTTCTTGCAAAAGTTGGAGTGTGTAGTACCATCTCAGTTTGTATTCTAATCCCAAGCCCAAATAATTCCTCCCTTAGACATTTTCTTTCTGAAAATTTCAATATTTTTTATCCCTTGGTGGAATGAAGACCAGGCTAGCGGTACTACCGCCAATTACGAGTGGTACTACCGCTGTAACTGACAGTGGTACCCAACGCACGGTACTACCGGTGGCTCTGCGCGGTACTACCGCTGCAGGAGTTCGTGCCCAGCACAGACCCCGTAGTGGTACTACCCCTTGGCCCAGGTAGTTCCAGGTGGGCGGTACTACCGCTGAGCGCAGCAGTACTAACGTTGCAGAAAAATCCGTGGGGATTAAAACGGATCTGGGAGGAGGGGGTTACCCACATAACCTCTTCTCTCTCTCATCTCCTCCCCACTTTGGATCCAACCGCCGCCAAGTCTTCCGTCCGCCGGGGAGGTCTCTCTCCGGTGATTGAGCGCTCCAATCACGTCGGAGAACGCCCGGGGACCGCTCCCAAATCCTCCTCCATGACGATGAGCTCCGGTAACCCTTCCTATCTCTCTCCCTCGAGAAATCTTGTGAGATGATGATGCCTAGGGTTCTAGAGATCTCCTAGTATAGGAGTAGTTCGTAGTGCTCCCTAGTAGAATCAAATCGCATTAGAACTGTTGGTGCTCTTCCTCTCATTGGATTCGGTAGTACACTTGGGTGCCATGGAAGAATCCTCTAGCAGCGGTACTACCGCTGGCACCAGCGGTACTACCGCTATGGCTGGAACCGCGGGTAACAACGGTACTACCTTGGCTCCCAAGCGGTACTACCGCCTCCTGGAGCCTGAGCACTTCTAGTTCTAGTGTGATTTCTTCTCGAAGAACTTTTTGATTGAAGTTTGCTTACCTTTTGCTATCTCCCTATGCTTTCTTAGGAGCAGGTGCTAGTGGCTCTAAGGGCGAAGGTCGCAAGCGTGCGGCTAAGAGGGGTCGTAAGAACCCCGAGGAAGATGAAGCTCCTGAGGTTATGCCACAAGGCAATTTGACACGGAGGCAGAGATCAGTGCTAATGAAATCACATGCAGCCCGTGACAAATCCGTTGCAAACATGCCAGATGACCAGTTTCGCAGGGAAAGGAGGACCAATCCCTATAACAAGCCAAGGGAAGCTAGGGAAAACGAGTGCTTCTGGACTCGTTTTCAGGAGAGGATCTTCTATGAGGAGTACCCACTCAACAAGAATAAGGTAGTGACTCAGTTTTCCATCAATGTTCCCTTCATGAGGTCAAAGATGGACTGTTTTGGTGAAGCATTGGAAATTTGTGAGGAATTTGGACTTCTGGACTTCATTGAGCTCAATGAAGATTATGATGAGCACCTCGTGGGCCAGTTCTATGCCACGCTATATATCCATACCGATGAGAGGAAGATCACCTGGATGACCAAGAATCAGAAGTTTTCTGCTTCTTGGACTGAGTTTGCTACTATTCTGGGTCTGCAGGACTTTGGGGAGATTCCATATGCTGCCTTTCACCATACCTTCTTCCGGGTTCCTTATCCGGAGAAGACAATGGCTCCCACTAAGATGTACGATCTCTATATACCTGGACGTGTTGTGGTTGGTCAGTCCAAGAACCTGCTCCTGTTTATGACATTCTCCACAGGATTTTCAGGAACACCTTGGCTCCTCGTGTTGGTAACTTTGATCAAATCCATGGATAACTCATTGACTTGATGGCATACACTCATAGGCATCGTGGTGATGGCCTAAGGCTTGATGTGATGGACATTCTGTGGAATGAAATGTATAACTATGTGATGAGGAGGAGAGTGCCTGTGTTTGCAGCTTTGGTCTTCAAGCTCATATCCACCACTTGGCGCAATGCCAAGCTTTCTGATGCTCTCTTGGATAATGATCAAGAGCTTACTACTCGCTCCATTCAGGATCTTCGTGTCAAGAAGCATGCCACTCCTTTTCTTGGTCCGGAGGATCTTGGTCCGGACACTGATGGCTCGAATGACTCGGATTTGGAGATGGCAGGGAGAGCTTAGAAGGATAGCTTTCGCAAGTGGATGTCCTCAACCTTGAAGAAGGTTTTCTGTCGCCATATTGATATGGAGGACAAGGCATATCATGCTCATGTGTGTAGCAAGAAGGAGCGGCAGCTTACTCGTGAAAGGTTTGCCCATCTGGGGTGCCTGTCCGTGCAGGGTCTGAGGACAGGATCACTACTTCCAAGGAGTGGAAGTCAAATCAAGGCAATGGATGGATTGATCCAGATCTTCTTGATGATGCTACTACTTCTCACGAGCCTTGGACTCGTGGTGAGACTGACGATGAGGTCGAAGATGTGGACTCTGGGGATGAGCGTGCTCTCGGCAGCCCTGCTAGTGCCTCTAGCCCCGGCGAGTGACCTCCAGGGACGTTAGCATCGTCTCTTCCCTTTTTGGTGTCTTGATTCCAAAGGGGGAGAGAGTTCTATTTAGGATCCTATCATTTGCTTGGGTTCTGTTCGTGTTGTCAAACTTTGTGTGGTGTGTGCTCGTGTGTTGAACCATTTGGTGTTATGGATTTGGATTTTATGGTTCTTATCATTATTCCTTGAGCAGGTATTCATATTGTTATATCTTTTGTATCCTTGCTAGGTCTTAAAGAGTTAGGGGGAGCACACATTCTAAAAGAGAACAAAGTTTGCCTCATTAAGCAAATTTTCTTGATGCATCACTCTCTCTCGAAGTGCTTGTCCAAAATTCTTTAGACCTCTCTTAGTGGTGTTGTCATCAATCTCCAAAAAGGGGGAGATTGAAAGTGCATTTGCATATTTGATCTCTTTTAGGTTTTGGAGTTAATAACAACACTACTAAGTATCTAACAATGCGTCAAAGTATTTCAGGAAATATCAACTAGACACAAAAAGGTGAAGAGAATTCCAAGACAAAGCCACCAAGTTCAACATGACTCAGCGGTAGTACCGGGCTGCCCAGCGGTAGTACCACTCTGCACAGCAAGCGATAGTACCACGCCCAGTACCACCAGAGTAAAAAAGCGTACCGTTTCCAGTGGTACTGGCTCGGTTGTACCGCTGTGGTCATATTGATCTTTGAGCAAAACCTTGCTCAACGATAGTACTGTTACTTACTGGCGGTAGTACCGCTGCTTCCAGGAAGCGGTAGTACCGCCCTTAGTACCGGTCCTTCTACCCCAGCAAGGATTTGCTCACGGTAACGTTTACGGTACTAGGGTGGTAGTGCCCTAGTACTACCGCCAGCCACTTCGATTTAATTCGAAGTTGTGGCCAGCGGTAGTACCGGTGTGCACCGCTGCTGGAGTACCACGGTACTTTGGCGGTGGTACCGCTCGCGCCCTGTGTCTGGGACACCCCAGTACCGCTCACGTTGCCAGGTAGCGGTAGTACCGCTGGCACCAGCGGTAGTACCGCTAGGCACGAAAAAGGGTCAAACGGCTAGTTTGGGGAGGAGGCTATAAATACCCCATCCCCTTCTTCCCCAAAATGTTGCTCGCTCCAGCATTGAAGACAAGCATTTATTGAGCCTCCAAAGTTAGATTTCTCCCAATCCCTCCACCCAAACATTTGATACTTGGAGGATTGAAGGAGAAGGCCTCGATCTACATCTTCACCGAGCCGTTCTTCATTTCCCCCTCTCTAGCTTGAGGGATCTAGCTGAGGGTTTCCTCTTGTGGAGAACCTAGGCATCTTGCTACTTGTTGGTGATTTGAGATTGTTGGGAGCCCCCAATTTGGTTGTGGGTGTGTGCTCCAAGCTTGTTTGTAAAGGACCCGATTCCCGCCTCAAAGGGGATCAATAGTGGAAGGTGGACTAGGCCTTTGTGGCGGGGTTCATCGGAGAATAGGGTGGGTCCTTTGTGGCGTTGAGTAGGCCTTTGTGGCGAGCTCACACCCCTCCAACGAGACGTACTCCCTTAACAAGGAGGAACTCAGGAATACATCGTGTCTCCGTGTGCTTCATATCGGTTAACTTGTTCCCTTCCCCCTTTACTCTTGCTTGTTTTATTATTGTGCTTGCCTTGTCATATAGGTAAATTTGCCATAGTTGCATCTTATAGAGAATTTACCTTTGTGCCAAGCCTAATTGTTAAAGAAAAATTAAAATTGGTCGTAGCACCTATTCACCCCCCTCTAGGTGCCTATACTTTACTTTCATAAGGGTGCTAGAGCTCGATCCCCATCTCGGCAAGGCCACTTGTGGTGGCGCCGACGAGCTGATGGCCTGGTATCCTCTCAGATCTGCGGATCTGGGGAGGATGGTCTCTTCAGGCGCGGTCGTTTCTCGACTCTGCAGTGGAGCTTCGGGAGTCGGAGGGCTGCTGTTGTTGTTATTTTCCACTCGGCCGGCCGTGGTGGCGAGGGAGTGGAAGGGGATGGTACAACAGCCTTCCTCGTTAGGGTTCATTATGGTCTTTTCTTTAGTTGTGATCGTTGCGTCTTGAAGCTTCTTTCGGCCGACCATGGTGGCGAGGGGAAGAGGTGGATCCACGTGGCGTCGATGGTTGGGACCTACTGCTCGGGGATCTTGGATTGGAGGTTTTGCTTGGCCTTCCCCATCTCCTGCCTGCCCGATGGTCTAGAAAAGTCTCTTATCTCTCACTCCTCGGGGTGGGCACTCTTGCGGTGTTCAAAGCCCAATGTGGCGAAGGTGGCGGCGGTGACTAGATGGTGTGTGAAGATGTGCTGCTTCTAGATCTGGTCCCTGTACTTGGGTGGTGACGATGAGGACGATGGGCTTGATCTTGATTTGGAAGTATGGTGTGTGGTCTTCTTGGTCCATGTTGTATTTTCCTTTTTTTTTGTGGAGTCGTCTGTAATCGGTTTCGCCATGGTTGAAATTCCATCAGTTGTTATCTCAAAAAAAAAAGGACCCCCGTCGTAATCAGAGAAGATGATCGTCATAACGACCAGTGGTACCATGGCTATCGACCGTATCAGTCACCGTACCATGCTCCATAGGAACCGACTCTTTAAATAATGTTACCCCATGCTCTCGGATTTTAGAGGAGAGAGATAGAACATCCATGAGGCATGAAACAGTACCAAATTCTATCCTCTGAAAGGCATACGAGGGGGAATTCACAATAGAGAATCCATCTCCATCGACACCATCAAATGAAGGCCTCCATATCGATCTTCATCACTGTCACCTCTATTTACATCTACGTGATATAATCTCTCACTCATCTAGTTATAATGATAAGACATCTAATTGCAGATTTGCACGTGTATTCATTTATACATCTATTTTCCATTTGCAATACAATCATGATGATGTTTATGGTCTTGATGTGTGAGTAGATCACTAGTTCCTGTGAAGATAGGAAAACCTTAGTACTACTATAAATTGAGCTAAAGATGGAATGTTTTTCATTGTCTATTTTGTGATAACAATCCTCATGATGTTGGTGTAAAGTCGATCGCTCCAATATTTGCTACAGGACATAAACCAATTGTTAACGTTGGTTTGACACAGAGAATTCTAAGTGAACATACAGGACATAACATAGCTCATCCTCTTTGTTGACCATCAATATAGGAGTAACCGAGATTTAAACTACCAATACCGCATCCACGTGGAGAATTCTTAGTGCCGGTAGGCGTATCACCAGTTATTTGGACTAGTAGTGCTTGTGAGTAGCGTGTTTCTTAGAGGAACTTGGGCGAATTCGCGATGCCTCTCCAGAACCAGATATTCCGGTTGGCAAAAAAAATTTGGTTGGCATTTGCGACTTTGAGAGCTGATCTAACTTCATTCTTTTTGGTGTTTGATGCATAGATTAACTTTAATGGCCTGCATCACTTAACCCTTAATTAATAGAATCATTAGTATTGTTAACTAACACACAAAATACTAGGGGTCAAGAAATGCTCTTTCACTTACTTGCTTGAATTTAAAAACAACTTTCAAGGCACAAACAAGGAGAAACGATCAAAGTTGAACACACGAGACAATATTCATAGGTCAAATGTGGTTCGATGCGCTTATTTCGAAACTGGTTATAACAATCATGTGCACTTGCTGGTATCAATCTATTTTCTGACGCCGTTGCTGAGGAGCTAAGCACCTTTGGTATTTGGTTTTTAGTACTTGTTTATTCTTGTTATGCTAAGTTGTTTGCAGGTCACAGCAGGCAAACTGGACGTGGACAACGATCCTTACATTGGACTCGTGGCATTGCATTACTCGGGTGGATCACCTCATGATGCTTTTATGAAGGTGCATCCCATAGTGAATGAAGAAGGTTATGAAATTAACCCTATAATATTTAGTGTACTACGCACTAGGCAGCATAAAGGTGACGGAGATCCTACTCATATTGATTTCTTCGAACAAATATGTGGGACTTTCAGGGCTAATGCATTTACCGATGATGAGATGAGGCTCAAAATACTTTAGTCAAAATCTTACGACAAAGTTACCTCATGGTACAAATCACATCCCGATGTATTTTTGAGAGTTACGATAAATTATTAGATGTGTTTTTCTTTACTTTTGACTAGAGAGTAAATCTTGACCACCAACTTTAAAAACATGGCTAGAGAAAGTCTACTAAACGCTTGCATAAGTTTCCGTGAACTACTCGATTATCGTCCCCATCATAAACTACCAACTTGGTTAGTGTTACACTTTTTTATTGAGGGCTACATAATGAAAATAGAGATATATTAGATCTTATTTGAGATGGAATTTTTATGAAAAATACATAATTGATAAAGGTCATGGAATGTCAAAATAAAGAGGTGCAGTGGCGATCAGAGAGAGGAAACTTTGTACTATTTTTTGAGAGAATGTGTAGCTTTATTGATCAATCAACATAATTACAAATTTCACCCCGAATGAGCTCCAGGATTACACCAACAGATAACTTACAAACTAAAGGCTCAACAGAACGAGCCAATTTATGCGCTACAGCATTCAGTTTCCTACTAGAAAATCAGAAAGAACATGACTCAAAGACTGTCTTCAAGGTTTTGATATCACCCATGGTAGATCCAAGCATATAACGGTCTCGAGTTGGGGCAGAGATCCGTTGTATCACCAAAAGACAGTCGGATACAAGAACCACCTTCTGGAAGCCATTATCCTTGGACACTGTTAGCGCACGCCTTCCCGTGATGGCCTCCACCACTTCCGACATGGGGAAGCTCGGCAGAACTTCCGAACAGGAGAGATGAAAGTCCCCCGTGTGACTTCTAAACACCGCTCCCCAACCCATCCTGCAATCAGAGGGGAACAATGCCGCATCCACATTAACATAGACGAAGCCCTCCGGCGGTGGAACCCACGGGCACACTCTGGTTTCTGCTGCTTGGGATTTGGCAACCTTAGTTTTTACAGAGTGAGCAAGAATGAACTTAACATATGCCAGCACTTTGGTCGCCACTCACACAGGCTTTACCTGAACCCCATTGTTCCTCAAATCATTCCTCGCCTCCCACACATGCCAACACAAGCCAACCAAGACAGTGGCGCTCGTCTCCGTCTCCCGCTAAAGGAACGTGGAGATCCACTGCTCCATGCTAGTCAAGCTTTTCCTGCAAAATCTGAGCCTGAAGTTCTCTTTCACTTCCTCCCACACCGCCCTTGCAAACGGGCATAGGAGGAGTAGGTGTTCCACCTGGCCATAGAAACCACACCGATCATCCGCCGGAATGCGTCGGTGCACCAACTGATGGCCTGTTGGTAGACAATCATGGATCATCCGCCATATTACCACTTTCATCTTGTTAGGGGCCTGGAATGCCCAGACGTTCTTCCATAACCTAGCTTCAGTCTCCCGGTCTAAGGTATCTCCTCTTCATGTTGTACCTCTATCCGAGAAGAACGAAGCCGTTTGGGCCAGATTATAGGTTGACCGTACCGTATAGTGGCCATGCTTGTCATGCACCCAGGACAGGAAGTCTTCTCCCCATTGTCGGCTGATTGGAACTCGCAGTATTGCCCCGTCTAGTTCTTCATGTAAGAAACCACGCATAGTGAACTCCTACCACTCTGTACCATGCTCATTCATCAAGAAACGAAACTTGGCATTGTTCGGAATAGGGGAAAGAGGCTTAAAGGTACCTACCGGGTAGTCAGGAATCCAACTATCTTTGGTGGTGCTAACCCGATCGCCATTGCAATACCCCATCTTATACCCCGGACCAACTAAACACGACCATGCAGAATTGAACGCCACACGAACGAGGCAGATTTTGGCTTGACCAGACATGAAATCCGTGTCGGGACAGTAGCGACCCTTCAACACCCTCGCACAAAGAGAAGACGGGCCAGTGATCAACCAGCATCACTGCTTGCCTAACATAGCTTGGTTGAAGAGGCCAAAATCTCGGAAACCCAAGCCACCAACAGATTTTGGAGCAGAGAGTCGGTTCCACGACCGCCAATGCATTTTCCGGTGCCCATCCTCGAAACCCCACCAGTGGTTGGAGATACTTACCTCATTTTATCGCAAGAGATTTTAGGTAGCTGAAAGCAACTCATCACATATGTGGGGATGGACCAGACCACTGATTTGAGCCAAATTTCCTTCCCTGCACGTGACAATCGACGCCCCGCAATACCTGTGACGCTGCACCAAACTTTCTCAACCAGGACCCTGCTTGAAAGAAGTCGTAGTTTCCCTAACAATTTTCTTTGGCATAGAGAAGTAGGTTTCCTGAAGGATTTCATTGGTCACTTCCGACTTATCCATCACAAAACTCCTAATAGTGTCAATGCATTTATTCCCAAAGAAGATCGAGGACTTATGTAGATTAATCTTCTGTCCCGACGCTTCAGAGCATCTCCACCGGCACCCTCCAAATGCCCCCCAAAGGCCCAATGGGGGCCCGGACCAAAAAAAACGCCACAACGGCACCCCCAAAGGTGTCTGAAAGTGCACTATGGTCAACTAGAGAGGGGGTGAATAGGTTGACTACCAATTTTTCTTTTCTTTTTAGTGAGGCTAAGCGAGATAAGATAATGTTCTCTAGATGTGCATCTAGGTGAGCAACCTATGTGAACAAGATAATATGCGCAACGGAAGTTAAGTGTAAGGTAGTAAAGCAAACAACAAGTGTAAACAAGGAGACAAGGATATGATTCACGTAGTTCCTTCTCAAAGAGAAGTACGTCTACGTTGGAGAGGTGGGGAGCCACCTAGGCGCTCCTCAATAGCACGGTTGTGCACACCTTGTTCTCCTTGAGCTTCTCCGGTGAGGGAGATTCTTGTTTCCACTATGAGGTCGACTTGAAGGCGTTGACCAAACCTTTACAAGGGCTTGAGGTCACTCCACAAGATGGATGGAGGCTCTCAAGCAATCCGTAGCTTCTTGCAACAAGGTGGAAGCTACAAGCACAAGATCTACTAAGGTTTCTAGGCCTCAAGTAGGATTCTAGATCTACTAGGTTGTGGTGGATGGATTTGAGATTCCTTTGGTGGAAGTGTGGATCTAGGCCTCCTCTAGCTCTCCACCAAGTATGAGAGTGATTGGGTGGACGGAGTGGGAGATCTAGGCGGATGAAGCTTTCATTAATGGCTAGGAGAGAGAATGGGGGAAAGCTTAGCATTTAAGAGGTAGGGGAAGGGGTATTTATACCCCTTTCATTTAAGGGCCGTTGCAGTCCAGGAGCACCGGAGGCTCCGGTGGTTTCACCGGAGGCTCCGGTGGGCTTCATTCACTTGTGCAGTGGTGCAGCGCACTTGTACACGCTTGCTGGACCACGTGGCGGAGGTACCGGTGGGAATGGCGGAGGTTCCGCCCCACCGGAGGTGCACCGGAGGCTCCGGTGGAACCTCCGCACCCGTGCAACAGAAACTGGTTCTGGCGGAGCCCCCACCGGAGATCCACCGGACCCCATTTACACTGTGGCCAGGATAGGCCACCGGAGGCTCCGGTGGAGCCTCCGCTCTTGTCCAACAGAACGCCGTTTGGGCGGAGCCTCCACCGGAGGCGCACCGGACCCTCTCGTGTGTGTACGCCAGGTTTTGTAGGAGGTGGAGCCTCCGGTGGGAATGGCGGAGGTTCCGCCCCACCGGACCTTCCGTCCGAGCCTCCGCAGTTGTGATCTAGAAGACGATTTGGGCGGAGCCCACACCGGACCCCCACCGGATCCTGGGCGGAGCCTCCGGTGGATTCACCGGAGCCTCCGCTCCTGTGCAAAAGTACCTCCCTGGATTTCTTTCTCCTTGCTCTTTTCATATAAAACGAGCGCTCACCCCAAATACTTAGTGAACCTGATTTAACCTGGGCATTTTCATTTATCGAACAAACATTAGATCAAATAGGTATGTTGTCATATAATTACCAAAACGGACGATGATCTTTCATTCTCCCCTTTTTGGTAATTGATGACAACATCCCTATTTGCATGATTAAAAAACACAATATGAAAGGAGCTCCCCCTAAAGGTATGCTCCTTTCATATTGAGAGTATCTAGGCATTATATATAAGAGTAATATGACAGCGATATCACATAACACACATAACACATAAATAATACGATACGAGGTTCATACATGCATAATATAACGAGGTTCACGATTGATAGGAATAATGTAAACACACCGAAGTTCCAAATGACCAAATAAGAAGCCAAACTCCCTCAAGCAAATAAAAGATGCAAATCGAAGAAGCTTGAGGGAGACCCATGCAAATGCCCGTTCCTAATATATATTTCTCTCCCTCGTTGGCATAAAGATACCAAAAGAGGGAGATCAAGATGCTGACGCCCCGAAGATCACTCGGAGGAGGCTTCCGGGTCCGGAGAGGGGGCACGGCGGTGAGAGCTAGTAGCTTCGTCTCCTTCTTCCTCGGACCACTCAATTAGCTTGCCCTTGGGGTCCTTTTCTTGCCATTTGTCCCAATCCGTGATGCTAGGAAGAACCAGGGATTCAATGGAGAGACCTTCCTCACGGAGACGTTGACGAGAGGCTTGAGCTTTATTGTGGTTCTTGAGTTCCGTATCATAATGAGCTTCCCATTGGTGTTGCTCAATCTTCTTGTTCAAACGAAACACCTTCTTGAGGGCCCTTGCCATCCATTTTAAAGCATTGCTAGAGGGAGGAGGTTGAGATGGACCGGCCTCTTCTTCATCCTCATCAACAATGATGCGGGGCTTGGCCTTGTGCTTGCGAACGGCGGGAGTGGGATGTAACAACCCAAATTTTGCAACCATAGGGTGTGTGGTGTTGTGTTCATATCATTCATGCATGGAAACAAAATTTGAAACCAATTTAAATCAGTTTTGTTTATGAATTCAAATGGTTTCAGAAAATCCCACCAAAAAGTACTTAAAAGGGGTTCCAAAATTTTGTACTGAAAAGTATTTCAATTTCACCAAAGCAATACATGGTGAGGTTGGAAATTTTGTGAGCTTTTCAAAAAGTATTTTTGCCAAATTTTCTGTTCACAAAAAGGTCCCCAAAACTCTGTTTTATGTTCTGTTTTATAGTGGAAAAGGGCTTCTCTGCAATTCCGAAAACTTCCAGGGGATTTTTGCAAAACCACCGTCTTCAACCTGTGACAGTCGGAGCAGCTCCGTGGCACCGCCGGCCGCCTCGCCACGTACCTCCCTGCCTCCCTGCTTGCTCGAGCCGATAAGGCACAAGGTCCCGTGTGCCTCTTCCCTCCTCCTCGCCCCTCACAGCTCTCTCTCCCTCTCTGTGGCTCCCATGGCCGAAACCCTAGCTAGGGTTAGCCGCCATGGCGCCGCCATCTCCGGCCATGCCGCGACGAGCTGAGCCCTCCATCGTCTTCGTCACCCTCTCCTCTCCACCTCTGTAAAGAAGCTCGAGCTAGGAGGGCCTCAATCCGGCGAATCGGGTGTTCTTTCCCAAACCCGGCCGCCGGCCAACCTCGCCGTCGCCGCGAATTCCGGCCACCTCGACTTCTTCCGAGCTCGGCAACAACATCACGGTGAGCTACTGCACCCGCCGGTGCCCTCCCCTTCCTCCATCCCCCTCTGGTTCGCCCCCTCGCCGATGCCCGCCGTCCGCCGCCGCGCCGCAGCTTGTCGGCGTGAGCTCCGGCGACCAATCGGTCTACCGCGACCACCCCCAGCTTCCCCTCACTCTGCCCTAGCCCGTGGTGCACTTTGATTCGAAAGCCCCGCGCAGGATCGATCGATTGCATCGGAGCTGAGGAGAGATGGCCCCGGGATGACGTCATAGTGACGTCATGCCCATGTCACCGGCCCTTTTTCAGTTATTTCTTTTACATCGAAATAGCTGACACGTGGGCCCCTCTACTGGTTGAATATTTCAGAAACTTAATAAAACTTGATAATTTCATATCTTCCAAAATGTTTCTCGGAAAAATATAATAAAAATATGGGAGTGATCAGAAAAATGTACACTTCTCAAAAATGTCACTTTCATATATGTTTGACACACTTTATTTTTTGGACATTATTTAATGCTGTTTAATTCATTTAAAAATAGAAAAATAAGTTTTTATTCACCAAAATTAGAAAAATAAAAGTTATATACCAAAATGCTCAAAATGACAAATGCAACATGTTTATGATGTTTTCAACCTCATTTGAGCAACTAAAATTGCACTCACTTTCATAATCGTCCGAAACCCCCTCCGGGGTCTATTTCGGGACCTTTTCACTAAAACTGCATTTCTGACATATGAACCCTAGCAAACCAACGATCATGCTTAGGGCTTTATTTCAGTGCATTAATCTGCTCATGCATACATATTGCGCATTGCATCGATGCCATGTTTGATTGTTATTTCTCTTTCGGTGTTTGTTTCCCCCTCGGTAGAACGTGACTCCGAAGAGAAGTCCAGCAATCCAACGACGAATACTTGATCCTAACCGAAAAGTCAAGCACTTATTCCAGAAGATCTTTATCTGGTTTTCTTATAACCAAGGCAAGCATAACCTCTTATCTGCTCATATATGCTTTCGAACAACATTTGATCTCGTACGTTGCATTCGATTCCAAACTATTTGATGCTAGTAGACATAGTTCACCTATATACTGCATTGCCTCAATATCCTGATCCACTGCTCCTAGCCGCCATAGATTTGCTTGTGCGCATCGCCAGAGCCTCATATCTGCTTCGCTTAGCTTTACATGTTTGATACCTCTGCTCCATCCGGTTGATGAATCAGAGCTACGATAACCTAGTATGATATGATGACGAGGTGAGATGAGTGCTGTGTGGTTAACTTGACTAAGGCGAGGACGGGAGGCCACTTGGGAAGTGGTTCTTGGTCCCGTACTTGCCAACCCTAGGAGTAAGGTCTCGCCGTGGAAACCAAGACTGAGCATGCAACCACACGCGAGGCCTAACAGACCGCGCTCGACTAACTAACTTGTTTGGTTCTATCCGTGAGTCACGTAGTTTGGGATTTCCATCTGCGTGTGAGTCAAAAACCTTTTGGAGGTGTTTAGGGCGTGACCGGGACAAGTGATGGACGTACACGGATCTTGTTCCCGACTCACAGAACAGGTGCCGTCAGGAGGTGGCCAACTCCCTGTTGACGGGGTGGCCCTGTTTGGGTTGACTCATGGATAGGGCTCGACAAGATAAAGGTCGTGGCCAACCACCCTCTGCCGCGCTCCATGGACGAGCGTACATGTGGCGTTAAGAGTCGGATGGTACGTGTGGGTAAAGTGTACCACCCTGCAGGGATAAATATTTCGGAAAGCCGTGTCCACGGTTAAGGACGACTTGGTGAAAGCCACGAGGTCATAGATAACTTAAACGTGACGTAAAAGATGTTGACAAGGCATGGAGGCAATAGATGAAGGGTGCCTCCCCGGAGATGCCGGGAGGGGTGATCCTTGTAGCATGTGAGATGCTGGGAATTGATATTGGTGGTCTTAAAAGATGATGATTACAGTAGTTGAGCTTCTCATCTGTTTTGAAAAACTTCTATGAGACATGCTATTCCTTTCTCAACTTGCAAAACAAAGATGGCTTTACGCAAAACATTCTTCATAAAACCCTTTCTGAAGTTAGCAGATATATAATAGGTTAACTAAGTCTTGTTGAGTACCTTCCGTACTCAGGTTTGCTTAATTTGGTTCAGGTGAAGATCTCACATCGGTGATGAGTCAACGTGGACATCGACGAGTAGTTCGGGGTTCCCAGGTAGCAGCCTGGAATCTATGGGCTGGGACGTCGCCTTATGTTGCGGCCTCTTAGGCCTTTTTGGTTCTTGTTGATTAGCAACATAATTTGCCTTCCGTTGTCTGATGTAATGTTGGGTCATGTGACCTCTGCTTGTAAGCTATACTCTAGTAATACTTGTTTAATAAAGCTTCATGTTTAGAGTACTGCTTTGATCGGTTGTTGGTTTCGAGCTCATCGTTATACAGTTTTGGCTATGCCTGCATAGTTGTTGCAGTCGAGGGGTTGTGGAGCCGATGATCCATGTCCGAGCCCGCCTGTCGATGTGATCGGCCTGGGGCGAGGTAACCCCAGTAACCCTCGATTGTTGTTGCACTTTCTGGACACATAGCATCTCTGTATAGCTTTGGTCCCGTTTCCTTCAGTTTCATTCGATTCGTGGACTCTTTGATATGCATAGTTGGTTATGACTAGCATGGATACAAGGAGTAGTAGACTGGGGATCCGGACTACGTGCCGATGAATCCAGTCTGCCTGCCATTGTTTGTTGCGGCCGGGGCTGGTAACCCTGAAGCCCTTGTGAGTCCATGGCTAGGAGCACATAACAGTATGTATATCTCTGGGTCCGGGGTCGTGACAAGTCATGGTATCAGAGCAGGACTGCCTGTAGGAAAACCTTACTGCTTGGTCGATGTTGAGTCTAGTGTTTGTGAAAACTATTATGAAACTTCAAATGAGTTGTGAAAACCTTCTTAGGATTCTTTTTACTCCTTATCTGGTATCGCTCTAACTCTGGGTCACCTTACCTGTTTTGATTTGAAAAGGTTTTGCTATCCCTTCTATTCATTCAAAACTTAGGTGCCTTGTTTGGCATGGACGTCTTTTATCCAAGTTGACCTAGTTATGAGTTTCTAGAGTCGTGTGTGTTCCGTGTTCCGTTATCTTTTAAACTGGGAGATTTCCTTTCCATTCCAATCTCTTAGGGTTGTGTGGATTCCACCTTCTTACATGTTCCAAAGTTTCAAATCCTGAACCTCGAGATTTCCTTTTCATCTCGAATGTATCCGTTATCCTCTGCTCCAAGTTCTTATGGAGCTATTGTTGTCCTTTGAAAGATACTTCATGATTGCTACTGGTAGTGTCCTAAGGCACTAAGATAGTAGTTACTCCTTTCTCTGTGTTTTTACCCCTTGAACTTGAACCGAAGGTCCCGGAATGTGCTGAGTAGTGGTGAGTTGAGTCATGTGGTTTAATAACCATGTGATGCTCATGCCATCAGTACAGGATGCTGACCTTTAACCCAAGTTCTGTTACGTTGAATCCTGAGGAGTCTGTTTTACCTCCGGGTGGCTAGGAAATTCCAACTCTAATAGCCGTAGGCTTTCCTTTGGAACCAAAAAGGGATCACAACAAGAGTGTTCTTTATGATTCCCATATCTTTGTTCTTGGTTCAACTATACCAACTTTTTGGCATGGGTTCTACACATGAGTATTACCTGTGCATCCAACGTGATCTCAGGATTTTCCAGAGCATGTTCCTACTCTTTAGTTGCTTTCCGAATTTCGTCCGATGTTTGGAAACCAAGTTACATATGGTATTGGATTCTTCCAATGCATCTGCTCTTGTTTTCTGTCAAAACATTCCACCTTGGGATGTCAGGAGAAACAAACTCCAGTACCTCGTTCATCTTCAGGACCAGGTCAAAGTTTTGTAATCCGCAGATTGAAGAAATTTCATCATCTTCTACTTTGTTCCACCTTCGAGCATCACACTCCTTTATATCAAAAGGTTGTGCTGAGTTTCATGGCCTTAATGATGAAGTGATGCTCTCACACATCTTCACTCTCCCTTCCTCCAAGCTTTAATGCTTAAGAATGTTGGGTGTGCATTGAGGTGTGCATCAGATGTTCCTAGCAATTTCCATTGCTTTGAAAGATCTAAGAAACATCTGTATCCTTCTTAGCACTACTGGTCACCCAGCCTCTTCTTGAAGTTGGTCGTGTTACCAAATCCGTTCACTTCGGTGCACATTTCTAGTCAGAGAGTTAGGTTCATGCCGAAGCTCTCATGTTCATATCGGTTGTTTTGAAAAGCATGCCTCCTTTCGATTTCTAAGACATACCGGTACGTTGTGATATTCTAGTTGTCTCTCTAGAAGTATCACCAGGTTGTTCCCTGACCGTAATGTCTAATCAAGGGGTAGTTCGAACCACTCCTTTCTCCAAGGAAACCTACTGGATATCCTGGACTAGTTGGTTGAGATTAATCACTAACTTGGAGAGTTGAAAGACAAGAGCTCCGCCTAACTGGATCCTTCGTTAAGGGATGTCTAGTTACCTTTGTGTTGAAGCTTGATAGTATCTCTTCAATGGTCATGCTATCATTCCAACCTTGATTTGATTTGGGCTATCGTCAAATCGAGAAAAGATCCAAGGACTATCCTGATGGTGTTTCACTCATGGTGTTTTGCTGAGTACACCTTCATGTCCTTTGGTCTGACCAATACATTGCCTCGTTCATGTATCATATGAACCCTCTTCTTGGAGTGTTATGATAAGGGTATTGTCGAGCCCATCGATGACATTCCTATTTACCCAAGTTGCAAGAGGTTAATGTTGAACACTGGGCACTAACGTTGGAAACTTTCGAGAACCATCTTTGTGTCATCATGAAGTTGTGTTCTGGATGTTCGAAGTGACTTACTCTGGATCATGTGCTTATGGTGAAAGTTGTCGCCATGGATTCGAAAAAAAGTTTTCTTGTTCCTTCGGGAATAACCTAAGTTGGTCATGCATGTGTGAACTACTCTTGAGATGGTAGGTTGTTACCTCCATCTATCCGAAGAAGTTTACATCCACACTAAGCTACTGACTGATTGTTTGTGAAAGAGAAGAAGTTTCAGAACTTCGTTATCTCTGTAACCTCCTTCTAACAAGGACTCTGATGTGTTCCTTTGCAAGTAAACCATGTAGGTGCAACCATCTTTCACAAGTTGCTAATACATGAGTTTTGCAATCTCACCCATCCCCTTGAGTGTGACATTGTAGTCCATGTCTTGAGAATCTAGCATATGTATCCCGTTGATAACCGGTGCAACCTCTTTGATCAAACATGCCAAGTCTGAGTTATCAACTCCCTAACCAGAGCTGGATCTCAAGCAGCAACGATGGTTGGTGTTTCCTCAAGGGTATCGAATTAGGTCTTTTCAGAAGACGGCATGGTTGATGTTGTGGTTGACACAATTAGCCGGAAGGCCTAACCTTGTAACCCTTTGAATCCGTAAGAACAACCACTCCCCGTGAGAATTCTTGCGTGGACCGTTCTCAACAAGTTTTCCTCACCGTTCTTTCAAACGGAGTTTTACTTTCACCTGATGACCTACAAAAGGCTTGTCGTGAGCCTGCTGTCGGTATCTAAAACATCCAGGATAACTTGGAAGTTGATTCTTCCAATGTCTCTTCGTTGAACCTCCAAAACCTTAGTTCTCGTAAAAACTAGTTCCTCGTGGGAACATCTCTTGGTGTTTTGTAACCCCATTGATCAGTTCCCTTTCTCAAGTTGTTTATACTTGAAATTCTGTTTTTCTCACACATTGTGTGAATTTGTCAGTTACTTCAGCCATGGGATCTTAACCATGTGGTAAACGTATTGCTACGTCAAATCCACAATAGGAAAGAGGTTCCCTGTTTTCTTCCGGTGTTCCAACCCTCGCTGGTTACTCATCTTATGGGGTGACCAAGAAGTTCCTCCTTAACCACGGTGTTCCAACATCTTTTGGTTACTCATCTTCTGTTGTGAAGTAACTTCTCGATCCTTGACAAGGATTTCAAGAAACAGTTATGGAATGGTTGAAAGTTCCTTATCTTCGTGTCCACTCCGAGGAGTGAACATGATCCTGTATCAAATCCTCTTGGACGCACGAATTACAGTGTTCCCTCGTGTTTCCCTCGTCTACGGATATTACTTTGTGGTATCCAACACAAAACTTTCCATCTTTGTTTTCTGTTTGAAGAAACCTCGATGTCATAAGTTGTTCAACCTCTCTTTTCCAAAAGGATTTAAAGTCTTGTGCAAAGCTCATAACCTAAATCTTTTCAAGAACCACCATCCGAACACTTGAAACCATCTTCTATTCCCTCCGTTATCTTGATGTGTTTCATGCACGATAACTCAATAGTTCTTTATGAACATCCCTGTTATGAGTTAGCCATGAGATACTCGATCTTCGTGAAGATCATTTCCTAAGAGTTTCCCTCTTACCTAAGGTGTATCCGTTCAATACTTCAAGATGCTACGGATTAACCTCTTCGAGAAGAGAATCGTAAGGTTCAAGAAGATCGTTCAAAACCGGTGTTCCTTCTTTCTTCTCCTTCAGGAATCTCGGGACGAGATTCTTGTAAGGGGGGTAGATTTGTAACAACCCAAATTTTGCAACCATAGGGTGTGTGGTGTTGTGTTCATATCATTCATGCATGGAAACAAAATTTGAAACCAATTTAAATCAATTTTGTTTATGAATTCAAATGGTTTCAGAAAATCCCACCAAAAAGTACTTAAAAGGGGTTCCAAAATTTTGTACTGAAAAGTATTTCAATTTCACCAAAGCAATACATGGTGAGGTTGGAAATTTTGTGAGCTTTTCAAAAAGTATTTTTGCCAAATTTTCTGTTCACAAAAAGGTCCCCAAAACTCTGTTTTATGTTCTGTTTTATAGTGGAAAAGGGCTTCTCTGCAATTCCGAAAACTTCCAGGGGATTTTTGCAAAACCACCGTCTTCAACCTGTGACAGTCGGAGCAGCTCCGTGGCACCGCCGGCCGCCTCGCCACGTACCTCCCTGCCTCCCTGCTTGCTCGAGCCGATAAGGCACAAGGTCCCGTGTGCCTCTTCTCTCCTCCTCGCCCCTCACAGCTCTCTCTCCCTCTCTGTGGCTCCCATGGCCGAAACCCTAGCTAGGGTTAGCCGCCATGGCGCCGCCATCTCCGGCCATGCCGCGACGAGCTGAGCCCTCCATCGTCTTCGTCACCCTCTCCTCTCCACCTCTGTAAAGAAGCTCGAGCTAGGAGGGCCTCAATCCGGCGAATCGGGTGTTCTTTCCCAAACCCGGCCGCCGGCCAACCTCGCCGTCGCCGCGAATTCCGGCCACCTCGACTTCTTCCGAGCTCGGCAACAACATCACGGTGAGCTACTGCACCCGCCGGTGCCCTCCCCTTCCTCCATCCCCCTCTGGTTCGCCCCCTCGCCGATGCCCGCCGTCCGCCGCCGCGCCGCAGCTTGTCGGCGTGAGCTCCGGCGACCAATCGGTCTACCGCGACCACCCCCAGCTTCCCCTCACTCTGCCCTAGCCCGTGGTGCACTTTGATTCGAAAGCCCCGCGCAGGATCGATCGATTGCATCGGAGCTGAGGAGAGATGGCCCCGGGATGACGTCATAGTGACGTCATGCCCATGTCACCGGCCCTTTTTCAGTTATTTCTTTTACATCGAAATAGCTGACACGTGGGCCCCTCTACTGGTTGAATATTTCAGAAACTTAATAAAACTTGATAATTTCATATCTTCCAAAATGTTTCTCGGAAAAATATAATAAAAATATGGGAGTGATCAGAAAAATGTACACTTCTCAAAAATGTCACTTTCATATATGTTTGACACACTTTATTTTTTGGACATTATTTAATGCTGTTTAATTCATTTAAAAATAGAAAAATAAGTTTTTATTCACCAAAATTAGAAAAATAAAAGTTATATACCAAAATGCTCAAAATGACAAATGCAACATGTTTATGATGTTTTCAACCTCATTTGAGCAACTAAAATTGCACTCACTTTCATAATCGTCCGAAACCCCCTCCGGGGTCTATTTCGGGACCTTTTCACTAAAACTGCATTTCTGACATATGAACCCTAGCAAACCAACGATCATGCTTAGGGCTTTATTTCAGTGCATTAATCTGCTCATGCATACATATTGCGCATTGCATCGATGCCATGTTTGATTGTTATTTCTCTTTCGGTGTTTGTTTCCCCCTCGGTAGAACGTGACTCCGAAGAGAAGTCCAGCAATCCAACGACGAATACTTGATCCTAACCGACAAGTCAAGCACTTATTCCAGAAGATCTTTATCTGGTTTTCTTATAACCAAGGCAAGCATAACCTCTTATCTGCTCATATATGCTTTCGAACAACATTTGATCTCGTACGTTGCATTCGATTCCAAACTATTTGATGCTAGTAGACATAGTTCACCTATATACTGCATTGCCTCAATATCCTGATCCACTGCTCCTAGCCGCCATAGATTTGCTTGTGCGCATCGCCAGAGCCTCATATCTGCTTCGCTTAGCTTTACATGTTTGATACCTCTGCTCCATCCGGTTGATGAATCAGAGCTACGATAACCTAGTATGATATGATGACGAGGTGAGATGAGTGCTGTGTGGTTAACTTGACTAAGGCGAGGACGGGAGGCCACTTGGGAAGTGGTTCTTGGTCCCGTACTTGCCAACCCTAGGAGTAAGGTCTCGCCGTGGAAACCAAGACTGAGCGTGCAACCACACGCGAGGCCTAACAGACCGCGCTCGACTAACTAACTTGTTTGGTTCTATCCGTGAGTCACGTAGTTTGGGATTTCCATCTGCGTGTGAGTCAAAAACCTTTTGGAGGTGTTTAGGGCGTGACCGGGACAAGTGATGGACGTACACGGATCTTGTTCCCGACTCACAGAACAGGTGCCGTCAGGAGGTGGCCAACTCCCTGTTGACGGGGTGGCCCTGTTTGGGTTGACTCATGGATAGGGCTCGACAAGATAAAGGTCGTGGCCAACCACCCTCTGCCGCGCTCCATGGACGAGCGTACATGTGGTGTTAAGAGTCGGATGGTACGTGTGGGTAAAGTGTACCACCCTGCAGGGATAAATCTTTCGGAAAGCCGTGTCCACGGTTAAGGACGACTTGGTGAAAGCCACGAGGTCATAGATAACTTAAACGTGACGTAAAAGATGTTGACAAGGCATGGAGGAAATAGATGAAGGGTGCCTCCCCGGAGATGCCGGGAGGGGTGATCCTTGTAGCATGTGAGATGCTGGGAATTGATATTGGTGGTCTTAAAAGATGATGATTACAGTAGTTGAGCTTCTCATCTGTTTTGAAAAACTTCTATGAGACATGCTATTCCTTTCTCAACTTGCAAAACAAAGATGGCTTTACTCAAAACATTCTTCATAAAACCCTTTCTGAAGTTAGCAGATATATAATAGGTTAACTAAGTCTTGTTGAGTACCTTCCGTACTCAGGTTTGCTTAATTTGGTTCAGGTGAAGATCTCACATCGGTGATGAGTCAACGTGGACATCGACGAGTAGTTCGGGGTTCCCAGGTAGCAGCCTGGAATCTATGGGCTGGGACGTCTCCTTATGTTGCGGCCTCTTAGGCCTTTTTGGTTCTTGTTGATTAGCAACATAATTTGCCTTCCGTTGTCTGATGTAATGTTGGGTCATGTGACCTCTGCTTGTAAGCTATACTCTAGTAACACTTGTTTAATAAAGCTTCATGTTTAGAGTACTGCTTTGATCGGTTGTTGGTTTCGAGCTCATCGTTATACAGTTTTGGCTATGCCTGCATAGTTGTCGCAGTCGAGGGGTTGTGGAGCCGATGATCCATGTCCGAGCCCGCCTGTCGATGTGATCGGCCTGGGGCGAGGTAACCCCAGTAACCGTCGATTGTTGTTGCACTTTCTGGACACATAGCATCTCTGTATAGCTTTGGTCCCGTTTCCTTCAGTTTCATTCGATTCGTGGACTCTTTGATATGCATAGTTGGTTATGACTAGCATGGATACAAGGAGTAGTAGACTGGGGATCCGGACTACGTGCCGATGAATCCAGTCTGCCTGCCGTTGTTTGTTGCGGCCGGGGCTGGTAACCCTGAAGCCCTTGTGAGTCCATGGCTAGGAGCACATAACAGTATGTATATCTCTGGGTCCAGGGTCGTGACATGGGATGCCCAATTGGTTCCGTGTGGTCCTTGATGAGGAGTCTCTTTTCCGTGTGAGGGATCCAACTCTCATCGTCAAGTGGTTCATTCAGAAACTTGTCGTCCCACACGTCTAAGATGATCTTCATGATGAACGGCCCAAAGCAAGCATTCTTGCGGTTGATCACGGCGTGCCATAGCTCATTCCAAATATAGTCAAGCACATCAAGCTTGCGAGGAGTGTCGGCCATCCGCTGGTGATGAGTTAGAAGTATGAGGTTCTTCAAGAAACCCTGGATCTCATCCACATTCCCCGCCTTTGGGTTAATGGTCTCTCTATAGATGCGCAACATGATATCATATGTGGGGTAGAGACCCTTGACGAACCCAACGGCGAACTTCTTCCAGTGATAGAGAGGAGTGAGTTGATCCTTGGGAAGTGACACAGTGTTGATGACATGAACCCGGAACCATCCATTAGCAAACTCTTCACCCTCAGCAAAAGGAGCAAAGTCCGGGTAGCCACCAAGAATAGTGCCAACCTATTTCCACTTGATGTCAAGTTGTCTTCCCTTAGTCATCCAAATGAGGTTGCGTTCGGTCTCTTTGGAGAGATGAACGGTGGCTAGAAACTGACATACAAGATCTTCATCGAAGTCCTGTTGAAGACTGATAATGGGACCAAGTCCAAACCTCTCAATGAGATCAAGAGCCTCCCCAAAGTAGTTGTGGTTCCTTTCCATGTGCCCAAGGTTGATGGCGTGTTGAGGGACGACATTGTCCTTCGGCTTCCTCATCAAGATCTCATTATAGATTTGCCCTTGGAATACAGTGTGAAAGCGCTGATCCTTACCCCGGAATTGTGGCATCAAGCGATCACGGGCAACCACACAGGGGTTCTCACGCCTTTCCTTCACAAATACCGCCTCGGACATCTTGGAGGTTGTTTTTGCGGTGTTCTTCTTGGACAGTTTCTTCTCGGTGGCCGGGAACCGCTTGCGCTTGGCTTGAGAGCCGTCAAGTTCCTCTTCAATCTCATCCACTTGAGGGGTCTTGCGGCGACCGGTGCTCTTGTAACGGACCCCCTTGGAACCGGAAGCATCTAAGAGGAAAAGCAAAGAGATCATGAAGAAAGAGTAATGCTCGAGTTGAAAAAGCACGCACAAATCCAAGAAACCAAGATACACATGGTGTTAGGGTTGAATAACTAGGGTTAGGGCAAACCAATCTTCCCTACAACCGCAACTATTCAAGCCTAACACGCATTATCTAGGTTGCTAGGGTTTGTACTCGAGAACTTCCACTCCTAAAACTCCAAATCCACAAATCTAGAGAGCAAGGACATGAACTCCTATGCATCCCATCCATCAACTAGATGAGAGAGAGAGAGAGAGCACATACCCGCGTCGTCCATGGTGAAAAAGGAAGGAGAGGGAGGTTCCCGGGGCGTCCCAAGGCAAGGAGGAGGTCTCCCCGCGGTGGAGCTCCCTAATCCGGCGGGGAAAAGCTTGGGGGCGGCGGCAGTTCGTGAGGAGGAAGAAGGGGGGCGGGTGGGGGAAAATGAGATTGGATCTCACTTACCCCCGCACTCCCTAGCCCTTATCCGCGAAAACTGCCCCCGGCGGAGCCTCCGGTGGTTTCACCGGAGCCTCCGCTCCCCCCAGCGGAGCCACCGGTGGTTCCCACCGGAGCCTCCACCCCTTGTCCACCAAAATAGCTAATTTCAGGCCCGCTGAACAAATATGAGCCAGCGGAGCCTCCGGTGGATTCACCGGAGCCTCCGCCCAGCCAAATTTTCGCGCGCCACGATTGTAAAAACACGAGCATTCCGATAGAACCATTGGTTTGGGCAAAGGAGGCATGGGTTGGAAAATCGTCACTGATATACGAGAGACATTACTCGGAGGGGTTCGCAAGAAGCAATAAAAAGGTAGAAAACCGAACCCGTACGAGTTGTCAAGACGGAGATATGATAGGCCCGAAAGATCCAAAACATACCAAAGGTCGGTGGCCGAAGCCACCATGTTTGAGTGTGTAACTTGGCACCGCGAAGATATATCTTGGGTCCAAAATTACTACTCACAATTAAGAACAATAAGTCACAATTGAGGAGATATGCAATGATGAATTGTTTTTCGCATAATAGGAGGAGTGCATATTCATGAGTTGAGTAGCGCTCCCCCTATGTCCATGCCTACATCTAAACCTAATAGCATGCATAATGAGGGTAGATATGCAAGGTTTCAAGTGAAGTTGGAGGAATCTATGACATTTAGTTCATTCCTCAAAGCTCGAAATCTTGGTTCATCAAGGGCCTTCGTGAAGATATCGGCAAGTTGATCCGTCGTGGAGACATATGAGAGATCAATATCACCTTTCTCAACATGATCCCGAATGAAATGATGACGGATCTCAATGTGCTTTGTCTTGGAGTGAAGAACCGGGTTGTAGGCGATCTTGATAGCACTCTCATTGTCACAAAGAAGAGGCACCTTGTCAAAATGAATAGCATAATCCTTCAAGGTTTGCCTCATCCATAGCAATTGGGCACAACAACTTGCCGCGGAGATATACTCGGCCTCGGTAGTGGAGAGAGCAATGCAATTTTGCTTCTTAGAAGACCAACATACCAAGGAGCGGCCAAGGAATTGACAACCCCCGGATGTGGACTTCCTATCCGTCTTCTCTCCCGCATAATCCGCATCTGAGTATCCAATGAGCTGAAAGCTTGAACCCTTGGGGTACCAAAGACCGAAGTTTGGGGTATGAACTAGATATCGAAAGATTCGTTTCACAGCTTCCAAATGACTTTGCCTTGGGGAGGCTTGAAACCTTGCACATTTACCTACGCTATACATGATATCGGGTCTAGATGCACAAAGGTAGAGCAAAGAGCCAATCATGGAGCGGTATACCTTTTGATCTACCCCTTTACCGTTGGGGTCGGGTTTCAAGTCGGTGGTCGTGGACATAGGAGTCTTCATAGGTTTGGCATCATTCATATTAAACCTCTTGAGCATGTCTTGAGTGTATTTGGCTTGTTTGATGAAAGTCCCTTCATAATATTGATTCACTTCAAAGCCAAGGAAGAACTCCAACTCTCCCATCATAGACATTTCAAACCTATCGGTCATAAGCTTGCAAAACTCCTCATTGAACAAAGTGTTAGTAGACCCAAAAATGATGTCATCCACATAGAGTTGGCATATGAACAAGTCACTTCCAACCGTCTTGGTAAAGAGGGTGGGATCGATTAAACCAACATTAAACCCGCGATCTACTAGAAACTCTTTAAGGTGCTCATACCACGCACGTGGAGCTTGTTTAAGTCCATAGAGCGCCTTATCAAGTTTATACACATGATCGGGGTGGTTGGGATCCTCGAAACCCGGAGGTTGCTTGACATATACTAACTCATTAATGGGACCATTAAGGAAAGCACTCTTGACATCCATTTGTTGTAACTTGAAGTTATGATGAGATGCATAGGAAAGTAAGATGCGAATGGATTCAAGGCGAGCTACGGGAGCAAAGGTTTCACCGAAATCGATACCTTCGACTTGTGAAAAACCTTGGGCTACCAATCTTGCCTTGTTGCGAATGACAATGCCATCTTTGTCTTGCTTGTTCTTGAACACCCATTTGGTGCCAATGACATTTTTGCAATCCTTGGGTCTTGGCACTAATTTCCACACTTTGTTGCGCTCGAAGTTATTGAGTTCATCATGCATGGATTCAAGCCAATCTTGATCTTCGAGAGCTTCATATACCTTCTTGGGTTCAATGAAAGAGACAAAAGAATGAGCCTTGCTAAGATCCGCCAATTGCCATCTAGTGACCACTCTTCCACAAACTTGTCCAAGAATCTTGTCCTCCGTATGACCCGCTCGTTCAAGATTCTCTAGCCTTCTCTTTGCTCTTCGTGCTAGTATTTTGTCGAGACATCGTAGTAGTTTTCATAGACTGGGGTGCCATGAGACTACGGTAGAGACGTGGGGTAACGGGATAGCGTAGTAACACAGAACACGGGATTTACCCAGGTTCGGTACGTCGCGACAGTACGGCGTACCTACTCCTGCACTTCTCACTATGTGGGACTAAAGCCCGTATAATAAGGTTACAATGTAAGGGAATAGATCCAGCTACTCGTCGAGGATGAACTTCCCGGCGAGTCGCGCAAGGCTAGAGCTTGAACCTAGAACCTTGGAACTAAAAGAACTTATGAAATCTATCTCCCGTCCGGCTTTATATAATAGCCGGATTAGGGCTTACAGAACCAGAAACCTAGAAGACTACGTTTAACTTGTAACTTGGAAAGTAAGGAATCCGTCTTCTTCTCCAAGCCAGATCACGCGGGCCGTGATCCGGGTTCTTCTAGAATCCGGCTTCTGTGCGTCGGACTACTGGGCCGCCCAATGGACCTAAGCCCATTACCTTGCAGGCCACCCTGGTAGTCCAGCTCTTTTGTCTACCATCTTCTATACCCCTATTCGGTATATATCCGACAGTAGCCCCCAGGAAGGATCAAAACTCTGAAACTCCGCCTTTCGTCAAATACATTTTGTCCGGTAAACTTGATTCAGCAGTCTTGATTCTTTCTTCTTTCCTTTTGAAGGAGATGGTAACATAAAACTCGGAACTATGAAAATCCGGCTTTTCTTCTCGCGATCCTTCGCGGAAAAGGAACACGTGACATCAGCGCTTTAATCATGCTGACGCAAGCGCCGCTTGGTTTCACGCGGGAAACCCTGCAACGTATCTCTGACAGATTCTCACGAGAAACGAGGAGATAGCCATCATTCCTCTGTCGTTCCGTTTCCCGGATTTTCCGGCGAGCGACACGCGTCGAACATCCAACGGTCAAAAGAGCCGTTGGTGCGTATCTAGAGGTTTTTAGGCTATAAATAGCCGTCCTCGTCATCACCGGAAATCTTTCCTCACTCCCTCACTGCCCACGCCATTGACGCAAACGCGAGCACGAGAGCTAGAACGAATCCTTGCCCCGACGAGCCCTTTGCACGCCGGAGCGCTCCGTCACCACCGAAAACAATGGCCTCTCCGTCGTCCTCACCGGCCCGCGCCTTCATCGACGAGCTTTTGGGCGACCTGGATCCACAGCTGGGGTCGCCCAAGCATGCCGGCGGCGGGCCGGAAAAAACCACGGCATCCGCGGCGGGCGGAGGAAATGCTTCCGCCGCCGCGGACGTAGCAGGCCCAAGTACCATGACAACCCCGCCGTTCGCACCGGAAACGGCGGGGGCCAAGATTTACTCTCGTGGCACTGAGCGCTTCTCCGCCGGAGCTGACGAAGAAGCAGAATTTGTCGGAATTTGGAATCAGAGTGATACTTCACTCGTCCTCCTTCGTCGGATGTCAAGGGATAGATTAATAGTTAAAGGCAAATGGCGGATCTCGAAGAATGAGCCAGAGCCCAAGCCAAAGGAAGGAGAACGCGTCCTCCTCACTTCTCATATCACGAGAGGTATGGGTTTTCCCCCTTCCGCCTTTTTCCTAGACGTCCTCAACTTTTATGGTGTTCAACCACATAATATCTCTCCAAATTCCATCCTCCAATTAGCTAGTTTCCAAGCTCTTTTCGAAGGGTACCTTGGAATAACTCCCAATTTAGACTTCTGGCATTATTGTTTCGAGGTAAAACACAATATCACAAACGGTGTCTCGCCCATCTGCGGTACCATATCTTTTATCCTCAGAAACTTTAGGGAAGAATGGTATCCCAAGATAAGAATGCCGAAACCTGACCAATCTTGGCTAGGTTCTTTCTTTTATCACCAAGACATTCCGTTCCCCAACAAAGAAACCGGACTTCCTCCCTTTGTCAATTCTGCTGCCATTCCTCATGAAAATTGGACACTTGCAATAACAGAGGATTTGCCTGAAAGCCTGATGAAAATAAAGCGTCGCATTGCCAAACTTTCTTCTTCTCAACCACCTTTGGTTTGGAAGGATATCGTGTTATGCTGGTTTGGACGTCGCGTACAACCTTTATCCCTTCGTTCCCGACTTCTTTGTGAGTACACGGGACCGAAAGATAGCATGAGAGGCACCGATAGGTCCTTTAGCAAGAAGGATTTTATAGAACGCCTTCATCAGATAGTTGCCGCCGATAGCCAGGTTGAAGAAAGTCTAGCCATATATCATGCGGAAAATCTGGTTCCTAAGGTACTTTTCTTCCCTTGTTTCTGAGTTTCCTCAGATTATCTTCTCTCTTTATTTTTAACATACTGCTAATTCTTTCCTAGTTTGACGAACTTGGAGAAAATGATCTTGCTTCTGATGCTGAAATCAGCCAATTGTATGCCAAGTTTTACAACAACCAAAAGCGCAAGAGGCAAACTACCATCAAAGAAGAATTTCCTTCTGCAGCTGCGGGTAAAAGGGGGAAAACGAATATGCCAATGGGCGGAAATTTTCAATCACCCGTCAGAAACGAATCCATTCCTGCTCCAGATGATATCCGGGTGAAAGAAGAGCTTTTCGACGAACTCGGATATATTCGTCCGGAAGCTAAGAAGTTTTTTGCTCCTGCGCCTCTGGTTCGCCCTTGGCCACAAAATGGATTAGTTATCCGCAACAATATCGCATTCTCGCCCCGCCAGGTCATACACGATGGCCTTCACCACGTAGGAATTCTTTTCATGGAATATGCCAGAGAATTCAAGGAGACCTTAACTGATTTGCGAGAAATGAGCCAGGTAATACCTCTAGCCCCCAAGCATTAAGTTGAAAATCTAAATTCTTCTTAATGATTCTTTGTATGCTTGTTCAAACTTAAGCATCTGGCTTTCATTTCCATGTTTCAGCATTCCGCAGATGCCATAAACGTGGAAGTTTTGAAAAAACTTAGCCTCAAAAGCAAAGAAGTAAAAACACTTCAATCTGTTATTGAGTCAAAAAGCAACGAACTGGCGTCGACTCAAAAGCAATTATCCAAAGCCACCGGTATTTTTCTTCGTGTTTGTTGATTTTTGCTGGAAAGTCATTTCTAGATCTTGCCGTAATGTCGGATTATTTTGTCCCTACTTTTCAGCTGCTTTAACCAAAGCCAAGAAGCTCACAGCAAACACTGCTTATTTTTCTCAACTTCGTGAAGAAAACTCCAACCTTCAAAGAGAACTTTCAAAAGTTCGAGAAGAACTGGAAGCCAGTAATCTAGCCCTTGGGATTGCGCAATCCAAGGCTTCTTTGCAGGCAGCAGAGGATAAATCTATTATCAATGATTTAGAAAGTATGCTATTTCCTCGTATGAAAGAAAGCGATGAAATTGACGCGGTTCTTGGTAAGTTGACTTCTTTTACCAATACTTTCATGCCATGTTCTTATATTTTCTAATCTTTGCCTTTTGTCAAAAAAGCAGGAAATTTTCCAGGGATTTCTCGGACGGAAAAGATCCGGGCCTTTGGGAAGATATGGAATTCAATCAGAAATGCAGGAATGCGCTTAATTAGTAAATTCCTGCCCACAAGCAGTATACAATTCTCAGAAGTTTACCGACTTCCGGATGGCATTATGGAAGTAGCAAATTCGAAGGAATCTTTCCTTCGCTCTGCTGCACGGGGTGGTGCGCGAATGGCACTTGGCCTCATGCGCTTACACTACCCTGATGCAAAATCCTGGCGTGTAGCATCCGGTATTCCTCAAGAATGCTCAGAAGCACAAATAAATGCAATCTTTAAAGAAGTTGAAGGCCATGCCACGCAGATTGCTTCCATGGTAAATATCTCCATTACCTATCCGGAAGAAGAAGTGCCCGCAGCCCCCGAGAATGATGGCAGTGATGAAGACTCAGAAATTTAAAGGGGGCGCACTTAACCTGGATGATGGATGCGTATAGTAGCTTCTTTACAATGTAATTCATATTGTAATACTTCTATGTCATTTGTCGGAACAAGAACTCCGCCTTTTGCGATTTCAAACTTCTTGCAAAGTTTTTCCGGGTTTGGCTGCTCCTTTATCTTCTAAGTAATCTGGTATATATGCTTTAACTGTCCTTAGTGTTTGAAATGGCTCAAATAGCACTATGAATCGTTATGCCGAGTAACTGGGGACGAACCAAGCAGTTTTGAAACTCGAAAACATGAATCATGCTAAAGGCATTTTTACTAACTAGTTCCAGTAACCCATCATACGCACGATCAGATAAGACTTAGAGAAAACAAGGAACTGTTCTGAAACTTGGGCACGCAGGCACAATCCGAGTTTCCTTTAACCTTTAACAGGCCGAATCATTCAGCTTTTAAACACCGAGCACGCAGGCACAATTCGGGTCAACATTGAGTATTTGTAAGATCATTGGGAAATAGATAAAGCGGAAATATTTTGTACTTATAATGAATATGAATTCCGATAACTTTATTTCATGATCTCAAAGATGTTTACATAGAAATTGAACTAAGTGTAGAAGGGACGTAATTGCTGGATACTCCAAGGCCTATTTGTCTCTCCTAGTTCAGCATCTATTTTTCTCTTTCTTTTGCGATTCGGCTTTTTGGGATCATCCTCCGTATCTCGAATGTCGACAAGATAATATGATCCATTCTTCATGGCTTTACTGATGACAAATGGTCCTTCCCATACTGGGGCCAATTTGTGCTTCTTTGCTGCACCAATCTCAGCACCAAGTCACCTTCTTTAAAAGAGCGATGCCTGATTTTACGACTATGATAACGTCGTAAACCTTGCTGGTAGATGGCGGATCTTTGAAGCACAAGTTCTCGTTCCTCTTCTAGGAGATCGACAGCATCCTGTCGTGCTTCTCGGCATCTGAGTCGTCAAAATTTTGCACTCTTGGGCTATCATGGATCATGTCCGTTGGAAGCATAGCTTCCGCACCATAAACTAGGAAGAACGGGGTTTGCTCAGTTGACCTATTTGGCGTCGTTCGAATACTCCATAACACGGAAGGTAGTTCTTCTACCCATGCTCCAGCTGCTCTATGAAGAGGAGTTTCGAGTCTTGGGCGTATTCCTTGCAGGATTGAGCTATTCATTCTTTCAACCTGTCCATTAGATTGCGGGTGTGCCACAGATGCAAGATCCAAGCGAATTCCCGTTTGTTGGCAGTATTTTGCCAACTCCCCAATGGAGAAATTTGTCCCGTTATCAGTTATTATGCTGTGTGGAACGCCATACCTCACTACTAAATCGATAATGAAATTTCTGGCAGTTGCGCCGTCCAGCTTTTTGATGGGTTTAGCCTCCACCCATTTTGTGTACTTATCTACTGCTACGAGTAGATGTGTAAGTCCACCTCTTGCAGTTTTGAACGGTCCCATCATGTCTAGCCCCCAGACCGCAAACGGCCATGTGATAGGGATAGTTTTTAGTGCTTGGGCCGGCAAATTGGTCTGCTTGGCGTAATATTGGCATCCTTCGCATGTATTCACTATGCGTTCGGCGTCTGTCTTGGCTGTTAGCCAGAAAAACCCTGCACGGAATGCTTTTTTGACTATGCTTTTTGATTGAGCATGATGTCCGCAATCGCCGGCATGGATTTCTTGCAATATTTCTCTTCCTTCCTCTGGTGAAATACACCGCAGAAAAACTCCAGAAGTACTGCGTTTGTATAAGTGGTCGTTGATTACTACGTATCCTTTGCATCGACGCTGTATTTGCCTTTGCAGGACTTCGTCTGCTCCTTCCGGGTACTTCTGATTGACTAAGAAGTTTAGGTACGGGATTGTCCAATCCGGTTTAACGAACATGACTTCAATTGTTTCAGATGCTAAAGGGTAATCGACGTCTCCACCTTTTATGGATGGTTCATGCAAATGCTGGACGAATACCCCTGGTGGTAAAGTTTTTACTCTCTCCGATCCCATGCGGGCTAACGCATCCGCGTTCCAGTTTTCCTCCCTTTTTATGTGAAGGACTTCGAACCCGAAGAAGCAGATGGCAAACTCATCCACCGTTCTCCGATATTCGGCCATTATGGGGCTTTTCGCGTCCCAGGTTTGGTTGAGCTGATGCTGTACCAAATCCGAGTCTCCGTAGCACAAGATGCGTTTTACCCCTATTTCTTTTGCAATATGCAAGCCATGAAGCAAAGCTTCGTATTCTGCCACATTATTACTGGCGTTGAAGTGTATTTGCAATACGTACTCCATTGTGTCTCCCTTGGGAGATTTTAGAACTACGCCGGCTCCAGCTCCTTCCTTCATCTTAGATCCGTCAAAGTGCATGATCCAGTACTCGGATTCTGGCATCGGTGTATTTTCCATTGCTTCTGTCCAGTCGGCGACGAAATCTGCCAAAACCTGGGATTTTATTGCCGTCCTTGGCTGATACTTAATGTCGAAAGGCTGCCAGCTCGATGCCCCATTTAGCTACTCGGCCGGTTGCCTCCGCATTGTTTATAATATCTCCTAGTGGTGCTTTACATACCACTGTTATAGAATGTCCTTGGAAGTAATGGCGCAGCTTTCTGGATGCGAAAATACGCCATATGCCAGTTTCTGATAGTGCGGGTATCTTTGTTTGGATTCGGAGAAAACTTCACTTATGTAGTATACCGGATGTTGATCTGGTATGCTTTGCTCTTCTTTTGTCCGTTCCACAACGATTACCGCGCTAATAACCCGACTAGTAGCCGTAAGGTATAGTAACATGGGTTCTTCATCTTTGGGAGATGCCAAGATGGGAGCGTTCATCAAGGTTTCTTTTAACTGGGCTAACGCTGCATCGGCCTCTTCTGTCCATTCGAACTTGTCGGATTTCTTTAACAGTTTGTATAGTGGCAAGGCTTTATCCCCCAGCCGACTAATAAATCTGCTGACGGCTGCAGCGGAACCCGTCAATCTTTGGACATCTTTTACACATGTAGGCTTTGAGATATTCAAGATTGCCTTGATCTTTTCCGGGTTAACTTCTATTCCTCTGTGAGAAACGATGAAACCTAGAAGTTTTCCTGAGGGAACCCCGAATACGCACTTAGATGGATTCAACTTCATCTTGTAAGTGCGCAAGTTTTCGAAGGTTTCTCGCAAATCCTCAAGGAGTGTATCTTTTTCCTTGGTTACGACAGCAATATCGTCCACGTAAACATGGACGTTTTTGCCAATTTGACTATGCAAACAACGTTGCATGGAACGCTGGTAGGTTGCACCTGCGTTCTTCAGGCCAAAAGGCATGGTTACGTAGTAATACGTCCCGTACGGGGTTATAAAAGAAGTCTTGATTTGATCTTCCTTTTTCATGCGTATTTGGTGGTACCCGGAGTATGCATCCAAAAAGCATAAAAGCTCAGAGCCTGCAGTGGCGTCTATTATTTGATCGATTCGCGGCAGCGCAAACCTATCTTTCGGACATAACTTGTTCAATCCTGTGTAATCTATACACATTCTGAGGGCAGTTGTGTCTTTCTTCGGTACTAGTACCGGATTTGCGGACCAGTCAGTATGGATTACCTCCTTGATGAAATCCGCTGCTAAAAGCCGGATAATTTCCTTGCCAATAGCCTTCCGTCTTCTTCCGTCAAATCGACGGAGACCTTGTTTGACGGGTTTTGATCCGGGAATAACCTTGAGTTGGTGCTCAGCAAGTTCCCTGGGTACGCCTGGCATGTCAGCTGGACACCAGGCGAAAATGTCCCAGTTCTCACGGAGGAACTTGATGAGCTCGCCTTCCTATTTGTCGGTCATCCCAGTCCCAACAACGACGAATTTTGTCGGATCTTTGGGATCTAGGATTACCTGTCTTGTATTCTCGGATGCCTTGAAGCTATCTGTTGGCTTCCGGGTTTCTTTTCCTGCCGGCATTTCTTTCGGCGATACCTCCTTGGCAAACTCCTTCAGTTCTTCCTGAGCTATAACTCTTTGAGCGCAAAGGGCGTTTTGCTTCTCCAACTCATTTGCCAGCTTGAAATCACCGGCAATGGTGATTACTCCTCCTTTGGGTCCTGGCATCTTCAGCTTGTTGTAGATGTAGCAAGATCTTGCCATAAACTTGGCGAAAGCCGGACGTCCGAGTATTGCGTGATACACGCTCTCGAACGGCACAACTTCGAAGGATACTTTTTCCTGCCGGAAGTGATCTTTATCTCCGAAGGTGACATCTAGGGAAATTTCTCCTAGGGATCGTGCTTGCCTGCCAGGAACGATGCCATGGAAGCGTATATTGCTGTAGTTGAGCTGGGACTCGGATATCTTCAAGTGCTTCAGTGTATCCAGGTACATTATATTGATGCTGGATCCTCCGTCCATCAGCACTCTTCTTAGCCTAGTGTTTTGAACAATAGGGCTTACAACAAGAGCTTGTGTGCCGGGTTCAGGGATATTTCCGGGATGATCAGACTGATCCCAGATTATCGGTGTGTTGGAATACTTCAAGAATTTTGGGGTTGCAGGAACAACCGCGTTTATTTCTCGAAGTGTCCTTTTGGCCACCTTTGCTGACGGGGTTGCTAGGAAAGTTAGCATTGCTTCTCCGTCAACTCTCGGAAATTTAGGTTCGCCTTTTCGCTGTTGTTCCTGGATTTTATCATCAGTGTCCGATTCACTGTCTTCTTTTTCAGCTTCTGGCTTTTGTTTGGCAGGTTTCCTCTTGGAACCCTTCCCTTTATTTCCGGATCCTGCATTGCCTTTCATATGCTTGTTTAGCCGGCATTGCGCGTTCGTGTGGGTTGGTTTCCCAAACTGAGAGTGGTGGACGCAGGGTTCCGACTTAATTCTCTCCCATTCTTCAGGAGTGTAATTGATGGGATCCGGACTGCGGCCTTTCCACTTGTTCCCTTTTTCTCCTCCAAAGGCTAAGTTAACCTCCTTGGGCTTTGTTGTTGACTCCGGAGTTCCTTTTTTATCAGAACGAGGTGTTTTCTTGGCCAGTATCAGTGACTCAATATTGCCTCCTCTTGCTCTGATATCGTCTTCGGCTGCAGCATGCTCATTAGCGGTTGTAAGCATAGATCCGAGATCTTTGTGCTTTTTAGAACCAACCATGAACGGTACAAGTCCGGGTTTTAGGCCATTGACGAAAGCATGCATTGCTTGTACGTCAGTTACTCCAGAGCAACTATTCTTCATTGCAGTCCATCTGGAGATGAAATCCACGTATGGTTCGTCTTCAAATTGGGTGCAACGGTTCAGCTGGTTGATGCTATTTGGGCGTTTGTATGTTCCCCTAAAATGCTGGGTGAATACTCTCGCCATATCATCCCAACTGTCGACAGTTCTTGATGGTAAACCATTAATCCAATCTCTGGCTCCGTCTAGCAACATTAGGGGAAGAAACTTGACAGCTTCCAGGTCTGTCCCGTTGTTGATCTGGACGGCTGTGTAATAATCTGAAAGCCAGGTATCCGGGTTTGTACTGCCGGTATATTTTTGGTAGGTTGGACCAACTTTGGCGAAGCCAGAATGCAGGGTTATCCTTCGGATCCTGTCAGTAAAACACTTGGGACCAAAGTATAGATCGTCCTTTTCTGCTCTGTCAATATGTGCAGAGTATCTCCCGGCTGAATGGACAGAAGGGGATCTGCTCCTTTCTTTTCCATTGTTGCGCGGACGCGTTTTTCCGAGGTTATCTCTATCTCTTCTGTTGTCACGCCCTCTGGGATTAGGTGGAGTCCTGCTCCTGTACCTTTCCTTATCTTTGGGCGGTGTCCGAGATCTTTCACGCCTGTGAGGTGTATCGTATCTTCCAGCTTTTTCAGCTGGGTTTCTCGGAGGTGGCATTATTTTGCCGTCATTCCGGTGTTTGTCTTCCCGATCGTGTGGTTTATATCCATCTTTCGGGAGATGAGGTCCGGTTCTAGACGCTGCGTCCCGGTTGTCGGGGTTTTTCTTGTCTTTTCTCGGATCCTCTTTTTTATCCGAATCTCCGGGTTCTTCCGGTCCAGGTGCTCCAGCAGCGCAAGTAACAGTTTTGCAGAGGGCGGAATTATCATGCAGCCTCCCTGATCGCTCTTGTCCTCGCTGTTGCTGCTGTAATGCTTTTCCTAGGAAGCATACACCCCTTGGAGTTTTTCCCCGTTGGAGTACAGATCATTGTTCAGGATGGCGAACGCTGCTTCCGCGTTTTCAGCTGCGGTTTTGTATATTGGTTCGCCCTTGGCATCTTTGCCGTTTAACTGCTTTTGCCAAGATGGGTTATAGAACCTTTCTTTCGGCGGCAGTTCTTCCGGTTTTGCAATTCCGGGTAACCTCGTAGGTTTTAAGGCAGATCTATGCTTTCTCTCGTACTCCTCAATTTCTTCCTTCATAATTTTGATGTCATTATGGGTTTGTTGGAGATGTTGCCGAGATCTAAGCAGTTGTTGCTGTTGCCGTTGGAAAGCTTGTCTCCTGGCTTCCAGCATCTCAGGGGGTTCATTGGGTCCCACTGGAGTTTGTAATAGTTCTTGCTCTTCCAGTTCTGTCATTGGCGGAGCAGTGATTTCCTTGGATTTCTTTTCCGTAGGCTTTGTGCCACTAATATCTCCAACTTCTAGGTTTTCATCAGCGAGATCAGCTGACTTTTTCTTCCGGAGTTTGTACTGGAGTTTTTTAGAAGCACGGTGCTTTTTCTTGGAAGATGGAGGTTTTTTGACAGGTTCATCCTCTGTCATCTCCTTGACATTAGGAAATATCGGAGAAGTTTCTCCGTCTTCCCTCTCCTCTGCTGGCGGAGGGGTTTTAGGGCTTTCCTGGCTATCGGCACCCGTTGTATCAGCTGGTTTTGCCATTAGCACTTCATGGAATCCCTCTTGAAAGGATTTAACTTTCCTTACGAAGGCATCATCATCTTCGTCTTCGGATTCGAAGTTATCCGATCCGGTTTCCGACTCTAATCTCGCCTCAATGGCGGCAAGCACGGACTCTGTTTCCGAGTTCATCGTCTGGTTGACGGATGTCGGATCTTCCGTCTCTGTGACGGGTATTGGTTCTTCCGTCTCTGTGACGGGTGTATTGTTGTCTGCCTCTTGCACGGGATTTCCGTCATCCGTGTTTTCGGCGATCTCGGATTGCACCATGCCGATAAAGTGCGTATCACTGTTTTGTCGGCGATCTGAGCAAAATCCGGCATCATAGTCGTCTTCGACTGGGTATAGGGCGGGTGGGAGATAATTGCTTTCACCGCAAAACCCCATTACTTCCGCGGTCAATCCGATAAAGATATTAGCAGATCCAATCGGTAAAACGCAGGCACTTACCAGATGGTTTTGCGCCGGTATGTAGGATCCGTTGTCGAGGAAGCGCCCGACGTCGTCGTCGAATTCCAAGCTTCCGACAGTGATCGATCTTCCGATTCCGCCTAATATCCCAGATCGGAACTTCACGCCTGACGTCGTTTGCCCCACGGTGGGCGCCAACTGTCGAGACATCGTAGTAGTTTTCATAGACTGGGGTGCCATGAGACTACGGTAGAGACGTGGGGTAACGAGATAGCGTAGTAACACAGAACACGGGATTTACCCAGGTTCGGTACGTCGCGACAGTACGGCGTACCTACTCCTGCACTTCTCACTATGTGGGACTAAAGCCCGTATAATAAGGTTACAATGTAAGGGAATAGATCCAGCTACTCGTCGAGGATGAACTTCCCGGCGAGTCGCGCAAGGCTAGAGCTTGAACCTAGAACCTTGGAACTAAAAGAACTTATGAAATCTATCTCCCGTCCGGCTTTATATAATTGCCGGATTAGGGCTTACAGAACCAGAAACCTAGAAGACTACGTTTAACTTGTAACTTGGAAAGTAAGGAATCTGTCTTCTTCTCCAAGCCAGATCACGCGGGCCGTGATCCGGGTTCTTCTAGAATCCGGCTTCTGTGCGTCGGACTACTGGGCCGCCCAATGGACCTAAGCCCATTACCTTGCAGGCCACCCTGGTAGTCCAGCTCTTTTGTCTACCATCTTCTATACCCCTATTCGGTATATATCCGACATATTTCCTCCAAAGATTCCTTGGATATGGATTGAGAATCACCTTCTTCATCGGAGACATGTCCATCTTCATTTTGTCCTTGATCAATGATGGGTGATGAATCACCACTAGGTTGAGCATTCTCAACAATGATGGAATCTTGATCATGATTTAGATGAGTTGCTTGGCCTTGTTCATTAGCTTGGCCTTGATTGTTAGCTTGAGGGCTTGGTGCATCTTGTTGGATAGCTTGGTCATCAATGGGTGTAGTCAATGGATCCACTTGAGTCGGGCATAGTCCTTCTCCCTCCGTCATCCGGTAACCCTCAATGGGAATTATTTCACCAATCCCCATTCTTCTTATGACGATGGGAGGAATTGCATCTCCTACAACACCATGATCTATACGCCCCCCTTGAGAGACGTTATCCTCATCAAACACTACGTCTATAGCTTCTTCAACTTGCCCGGTGGACTTGTTGTAGACTCTATAGGCGTGAGCATTTGTGGCATAGCCAACAAAGATACCCTCATAAGATCTAGTCTCAAATTTTGACAACCGTTTTCCTTTCTTGCGAATGAAGCACTTGCAACCGAAGACCTTGAAATAAGATACATCCAGTTTCTTGCCCGTGAGAATCTCATAGGGAGTCTTGTTCAAGATCTTGCGAAGATATAGCCGGTTGGTAGCGTGACAAGAGGTGGAGACGGCTTCGGCCCAAAAGTTATAGGGAGAGGAAAACTCCACAATCATAGTTCTAGCCGCATCCATCAAAGTCCGGTTCTTTCTCTCCGCAACACCATTTTGTTGAGGGGTATAGGGAGTGGAATATTGATGAGCAATGCCTTCTTCACTAAGAAAACCCTCAACGGTGTAGTTCTTGAACTCCGAGCCATTATCACTCCGAATGGCCAATATGGTAGCATTGTGTTGGCGCTCCACTAGAGTGATGAACTCGATGACTCTCTTTTGTGTTTTACTTTTCCTCTTGAAGAAATACACCCAACAATATCTTGAATAGTCATCCACAATCACCAAGCAATACTTCTTTCCTCCGAGGCTATCATAGGATAGTGGACCAAAGAGATCTAAGTGAATTAGCTCGAGAATTCTTGTGGTGGAGATAGTTGTCTTGGTTGGGTGTTGCTCTCCATGTTGCTTCCCAAAGGTACAAGAGCTACACACACGATGTTTAGCAAACTTAGCTTTGGTTAGTCCTAGAACGTGATTGACACTTTGGAGGTCATGTAGCATTCTCATATTGGTGTGGGCTAGTCGGCGATGCCAAAGCCACCCCACATCAACTTTAGCCATTAGGCATGTCGCGGCACACGTGTCTTCTTTAGAGCAGTCCACTACATACATGCCGTTCTCGACAAACCCAACAAAGGCTACTTTAAGAGAAGTATCCCAAGTTACAATCACACTCTCTTTATTAAAGAACGAGGTAAAACCACAATTTGCAAGTTGAAGAACGGACATCAAGTTATAGCCAAGGGACTCAACAAGGAGAACATTCTCAATTGATAAATCATTTGAGATAGCTACCTTGGCTCGTCCCAATACCTTAAGTTCGGACTTGTCACCAATAGTAACGCAATTGAGATGTGGTAAAGGAGGTTCAATATTACTTATTGCGTCATGGCTTCCGGTCATATGTTGGGATGCACCACTATCCACTGTCCATCTATTTGATCCGGAAGCGTTTCCCTACAAGAGATCAATTTCTTGATTTAGGTACCCATCCTTCAATGGGTCCTCTTTTGTTAGTCACAAGGGTCTTAGGAACCCAAATAGTCTAATGATAATCATCACCATAAGAAGTACCAACGTATTTAGCATAAACATGTCCATCTCTAGATTTCATAAGAACATAAGATGGGTTATATTTTCCGGCGACATAATTATGAGTGGTGCTCCCCCTAGAGGTATCACCACCCATAATGGCGTTGGTCTCCTTCTCTTTGGTCACCTCACCCTCTTTCACAAAGACAACATTTTGGGAGGGAGAGCTGACATTCTTGGATATCTTCTTTGACTTGGAAACAAAGCCAAGTCCCTCTTTTCCTTTCTTGGCACCTTGAGAGCTTATTGCATCATGGAGAATTCTTTCCTTCCCTACAATGTTAGTTGTAGTAGAAGAGGTAGGCACAATAACAACGCTATTTGATGAAGATGCAACATGCTTATTAGATTGTTGAGCTAGAAGCTTAATTCGAGACTTGGCAAGTTTTTCATGAATTTCTTTGAGAGATGCAAACTCCTTTTTTAGTTTGTCATGCTCCTCGTCAAGTTTTTCGTGAGATATTCCTAGCTTCCACTCTTCCTCTTCAAATTCTTTAAGTAAAACAAGAGATTTGGCATGTTCTTTCTTAAGCTTGGCAAGAGATTTTTCGTTATATTTTCTAAGCTTTGAAACACTAATAGCATAAGTCTCTTGTAGACTAGATAGTTTCTCTTCAAGAGAGGCTCTCATGGATCTCTCCTTTTCAAGAGCCTTGACGAGTTCGTCATCATGATTATTATTGCTACCGCCATGGTTCTCCAAGGTCATGATGATCTCCTCCTTCTCATCGATGAGGGAGTTAGCATCATCAAGTTGCCTTAGGAGAGCTTTTACCTTTTCTTTGGTTTCACCTTCAAGACTACACAACCAAGATCCTAGGTTCTTGGCCTCCTCATCATCAACAATGTTTTCAACACAATCCAATAATGAGGGAGAGCTAGTGATAATAGACCTGGAGGTGGAAGATATTACCGCGGTGGCTTTTGCCATGAGACATGTAGGTCGGATCGATGCCTTCTCATTGGGAGATTCAAATAGAGAGACCGATGAAGAGGAAGTCGTAGCTATGGCGACGTGGGAAACACCTACGACTTCATCTTCTACTTCATCTTCGGAGTAGTATGTTTCCAATGTGGGGCCCTCTTGAACATATAGAGCCCTTGGGACTCTTTTAGCGAGGTTCTTGTTTTGTGGAGCTTTGTTCTTGTCCTTGGGAACAAGCTTCCCTTCATTCTCTTCTCGTGGCTCAAAGGGACACTCTTTGACGAAGTGGTTTGCACTTCCACAATTGTAACATGTCCTTGGCCGCTCCCCTTTCTTCCTAAAGATCTTGTTCCTTGAAGGTCTAGGGGCACTGGCCTTGTGAGCCTCCCATCTCTTCCAATACCCTTGCATGGCAAGAGCAATACATTTGTGGGCACCCTTGTATGTATCTTCATAGTCCTCATCATCATCATCATCATCATCATCATCCACTTCTTCTATCTTGGCCATTGCTTTAGACTTCAAGGCGAGGTTAGGAGACTTTCCATGTCCTCTTGAGCGAACAAGGGCATCATCCGCGCTCTTGTGAGATAAGGATATAGCTATGAACTCACTAAGCACGCCAATGGAGTTGAGAGAGTTGTAGTCGGATCTTGTTCGAATGCTAGTGGAGAGGTTCTTCTCGAATGGGGTAATGGCCTTGACAAACTTCCTCTTGATCCACTCATCGGAGATTTCCTCTTTTCCAAAATCCCTTAGTTGATTGCCAAGGGTGACCACTCTTCTATATAGCTCCTCGGGACTTTCATCTTCAAGCATGACAAAGTTCTCGGACTTGTCAAGAGAAACATCATATTTGGATGATTGGATGCTTGCATTGCCTTGGAACAAGGAGTCAAGCTTATCCCAAGCTTCCTTGGCGGTCTTGATACCGCGAATGTGTTCAAGATGTTCTCTTGGGAGAGCCTTTTGGATAGTCACAAGAGCGGTCTTGTTGAGTTGAAATTCCACATCCTCTCTTGGAGTCAAGTTGTTTGGATCGTGAGGGTGGAATCCATGGAGAATGCTTCTCCACAAAGCGGTGCAAGATCCTGAAATGTGAGACTCCATATCGAACTTTCAAGAAGAGAACTCGTTAGTGTTAAGCATGGGAGGAACTCCAACATTAACCATGTGTGGCATAGTGGCAATAGGGTGGATAGAATCATAATTGGGAGGTGGTGGAACTTTAGAGTGAGACCCCGAACCGTTAGCCGATTGAGACTTGGAGCCCTCGGAGCTCCCACCACTCTTAGCCTTTTTATCGGCTTTTGCTTTGGCTTTCGCCTTAGCTAAAGCGATGTTAGATTCCATCTCGTCGATATCCGGAATGGATTCTTCGTCCGAGCTAACATCGTTGGTGGTGAGGGGTGGTTCCGTGTACTCCTTGGTTTTCCCCATCAGTGCCTCCATCATTTTCTTTATGCTAGAAACCTCCGAACTAACACTAGAGCTAACCTTTGATAGTTCGGTTTGGAGAATTCCAATCGTATCTTGTAGGTTAGATATAGTGTCGGCCATTTTGGAGATTTCCGCACTAGAACTTTCGGGGGCATTTTCATCGACCATTGTACTCTTGGGCGGTTAAGCCCTTAGTAAGAGCTGAGGCTCTGATACCAATTGAAAGTGCACTATGGTCAACTAGAGGGGGGGGGTGAATAGGTTGACTACCAATTTTTCTTTTCTTTTCTTTTTAGTGAGGCTAATCGAGATAAGATAATGTTCTCTAGATGTGCATCTAGGTGAGCAACCTATGTGAACAAGATAATATGTGCAACGGAAGTAACGCGTAAGGTAGTAAAGAAAACAACAAGTGTAAACAAGGAGACAAGGATATGACTCCCGTAGTTCCTTCTCAAAGAGAAGTACGTCTACGTTGGAGAGGTGGGGAGCCACCTAGGCGCTCCTCAATAGCACAGTTGTGCACACCTTGTTCTCCTTGAGCTTCTCCGGTGAGGGAGATTCTCGTTTGCACTATGCGGTCGACTTGAAGGCGTTGACCAAACCTTTACAAGGGCTTGAGGTCACTCCACAAGATGGATGGAGGCTCTCAAGCAATCCGTAACTTCTTGCAACAAGGTGGAAGCTACAAGCACAAGATCTACTAAGGTTTCTAGGCCTCAAGTAGGATTCTAGATCTACTAGGTTGTGGTGGATGGATTTGAGATTCCTTTGGTGGAAGTGTGGATCTAGGCCTCCTCTAGCTCTCCACCAAGTATGAGAGTGATTGGGTGGACGGAGTGGGAGATCTAGGCGGATGAAGCTTTCATTAATGGCTAGGAGAGAGAATGGGGGAAAGCTTAGCATTTAAGAGGTAGGGGAAGGGGTATTTATACCCCTTTCATTTAAGGGCCATTGCAGTCCAGGAGCACCGGAGGCTCCGGTGGGCTTCATTCACTTGCGCAGTGGCGCAGCGCACTTGTACACGCTTGCTGGACCACGTGGCGGAGGTACCGGTGGGAATGGCGGAGGTTCCGCCCCACCGGAGGTGCACCGGAGGCTCCGGTGGAACCTCCGCACCCGTGCAACAAAAACTGGTTCTGGCGGAGCCCCCACCGGAGGTCCACCTGACCCCATTTACACTGTGGCCAGGATAGGCCACCGGAGGCTCCGGTGGAGCCTCCGCTCTTGTCCAACAGAACGCCGTTTGGGCGGAGCCTCCACCGGAGGCGCACCGGACCCTCTCGTGTGCGTACGCCAGGTTTTGTAGGAGGCGGAGCCTCCGGTGGGAATGGCGGAGGTTCCGCCCCACCGGAGCTCCACCGGAGCTTCCGTCCGAGCCTCCGCAATTGCGCTCCAGAAGGCGATTTGGGCGGAGCCCACACCGGACCCCCACCGGATCCTGGGCGGAGCCTCCGGTGGATTCACCGGAGCCTCCGCTCCTATGCAAAAGTACCTCCCTGGATTTCTTTCTCCTTGCTCTTTTCATATAAAACGAGCGCTCACCCCAAATACTTAGTGAACCTGATTTAACCTGGGCATTTTCATTTATCGAACAAACATTAGATCAAATAGGTATGTTGTCATATAATTACCAAAACGGACGATGATCTTTCAGTTTCCACCCGCCAATTTTGTGTCCGCTCCCCCCAGCCCACCCGCCATACTTAGAGGCCTGGCTGGGGGCGCCGGACATCGTCCGCTCACCCCTCCCGACAAGGGGACCCCGCCCGTCATAGAGACAAATCCGCACCGGCTGATATTAATTTGCCCCCCATCGTCCTACTGTTTCCTCTCGCCGCCGATTTGCCCCACCGCCGGCACCCTTGTCGTCGCCAACTATAGTCAGGAGTCGATCACGCACGTCGTTGGCCGATTCGCCGCCGCTCGTCGCCGATCCCCGTCGTTTTCGCGCGCCGCCACCGGCGATTCAACCGCATCCGCCTCTTCCTCGCATCCACCCTGCAGGTAAGGTGTTCGGCTGTTTGCCATAGGTCGAAGAACCACCGTTAAACTTGTTTACCTCACGGCTAACGATTGGCTTTTGTCCAATATAGTATGGATAGTGACGACGATGTCATGTTTTGCCAACTGATGGGAGAGGAGGCCGCCTTGGCAGATGACGAGGAGAATGAGATGGTCATGGCGACTCTGTTTGAGGCGATGGCCGTGGAGGCAGCCGAGCCAAAGCATGGAGGATCAAGGAAAGGGCGCAAGGCGAACAAGAATCGGCAAAGGGCAACTGGCCACAAACTTTTGTGGGATGACTATTTCTCGGAGACGCCGGCAAACACACCTCAGGAATTTCGCCGGCGTTTTCGGATGAACAGACAAGTCTTTAGGAACATTGTGCACGGTGTTCGGGATTACGACGACTACTTCAGGCTGAAAAAAGACTGCGTCGGGCTTCTAGGATTTTCATCTCTTCAGAAATGCACAGCTGCAATAAGATGTCTTGCATATGGAGCTCCTGCAGATTCATTGGATGACTATCTTCGTATTTCTGAGAGCACCGCCGTTGAAGCCACCTTTCGATTTTGCAAGGCAGTAGTTGCAGTGTTTGGTCCCGTGTATCAGAGATTACCAAATGAAGCAGACATGGCTCATTTATTGGCACAAGGTCAAGCAAGAGGATTTCCTGGGATGCTTGGAAGCATCGATTGCATGCATTGGAGTTGGAAGAATTGTCCATTTGCTTGGCAAGGGATGTACAAAGGTGGCCATCACGGAAAGTGCACTGTTGTGCTTGAGGCTGTTGCTGATTACGATCTTTGGATTTGGCATTCATTTTTTGGAATGGCCGGTTCTCACAATGATCTCAACGTGTTGCAACACTCTCCGGTATTTCAGAGACAAGGTGAAGGACATGCTCCAGGCTGCAACTATTCGATCAATGACCGTGAGTACGACAGAGGATACTACTTAGGGGGCATATATCCCGAATGGTCTACATTTGTGAAGACAATCCGTGACCCTGTGGGTGAGGCAAATAATTTTTTTGCAAAGAAACAGGAGGTTGTCCGAAAAGACGTGGAAAGGGCATTTGGTATACTCCAGGCACGGTTTGTTGTGGTAAGGTATCCTTGTCTATCTTGGTCGATAGATGAAATGTGTGATATCATGAACGCTTGTATTATCATGAATAACATGATCATCGAGAGCGAGCGAGACATCGCAATGGTGTTCGATGAACCATACGACTTTCAGGACCCTCTTGCGGATCCACAACCAGGCGTGTCTGGTGAGTTTGATGATTTTCTTGCTCATGAAATTTGTGAGGAACAAGGTTATTTTCAACTTCAGGCAGATCTTGTGGCACATTTATGGGCTATCAGAGCTCACGAGTTGTTCGATTACGATGATTTGTTCGCACGAATTTAAAGAATTTGAAATATTGATTTTTTGTAATAACTGCTGAACTATTTATGTGTTTGTATAATTATTATTTACCTTCGAGTGCATTCATCAAATAGTCAATATTTTGATCAAAACCAAAACAGGTCCGGTTGAGGGTAGCCGGTTGGGGGGCGCCGCTGTGGAGCACGCCCATCAAATCGGCGGACACAGATCCGGTCAGCCCCCGAAGGGGGGACAATTGGAGGGTGTCGGCCACGTTTTTGATGGTTGCCGGTGGAGATGTTCTCAGGTTAGGTATTAAGCGTTGTCTTCAACGATTCAACACTACTTGGATCACTTCTAGCAAAAAAAAGATACTGTCATATGAAAAAGAAGAAGTAAATATGATCCGGAAGGGGCTGTACTTGGGTAGGCAGTAGGCTGGTGGGCAGGGTTTACCGCGAGAGCGAAAAGAGAGGCGAAGAACACAGCGACGTGCGCCCGACCGACGCGTGATAGGATGGCACGATGGACGCTGTGCGTTTCGACGGACGGATGTGCCGGGTGTGGCGGCAGCGGCAGAGGGTGTCAGTGAGGCGGACGCAACACGTGGGAGGTTGCACGCTGCGCACTCCAGTCCAGAGGAGCCCCAGAGCCGGGCACTGTGCCTTGCCGCTGCCGTCTCCCTCACCCGCTCGCCGCAGCAGCTACGCCCACGATTGATCGCGTAGCGCACTGTGCAGTCCATGTGCGTAGCGTAGGCAGCAGCAGCTATCCAAGCAGCCGGCGGACGGAGCTGTCATTTTTCTTGTTTCATGCCACTGTTGACATCTCAGACGAGAAGTCGATCAGTGGATATGGCATGGTGTCCTTTTTCTTTTTCTTTTGCCGCTCTTCTCGTTTCATTTCGTGCTCTGTCGGCTCCCAACGAGGAAATATGGGCCAAAGCGGCACGCTCTGAAAGAAGGAAAAAAAAGGGAATATAAGATTTGGCAACAAACAAAGAGCAACCGGAAGATGCATATTCGGCTATGGCATTTTCGGTGCACGCCTCCGTTTTCAAGATATCGAAAAAGGGTAAAGAGAAAATGGAGGGAGGCAGGAGAACCCTCGTGGGAAGAAAGGAATTGTTGATGGTGTCTTGTGGGCCAATCTGCACCGTGCTGTCGTAGCTCTGCAGGGACAGGAACCAATCCTAGGTACTTTGCTTCCTGCGCCTGCAAAGCTCTACCACCCTTTGCGTTTTACTCTGTCCGTCCCATCCTATCAACATCCCTTGCCTGCCACGCTGCTCTGCAGCTCCGTGCCCAGTTGCAGTTGCTAGCTCCCAGACTCGGTAAAAATTAATAACCCGTTGGTTCATCGCGCTAGTGTTTCCAGTGGGAGTGAGAGATACTCTGTCTCTGTAAATCGATGTAACGGCCTACATGATACTAGATCAATAGTGCAATGAAGGCTCTCCTAATTTGATTGCCTTCCCTACTGCAACCGCTTGGCGTCTGTCTATCGCTACTAGCAGTAGCAGGAGGACGATGCTGTTCAGTTTTCTGGCCCAGCATTTGTACTATGTGCTATGGGTTCCTATGCTCGCTCCTGCCGGGCCGCCGCGACAAACAAACCGATAGGACATGTCGTAGTAATGGAAGAACGCAGCAAATGCTTCCCAATGTCGGTGTCTCAGCCGCCCGCCGTGGTGTGCTTTCAACTCTTGTTGCGCCCACCCCTCCAAATTTACAGAAGCTAGCTAGACCAGTTGGGGGAGGAAATGCCATTAAGGTACAAGGCCCTCCTAGGCGAGAATCCAGAAAAATCGATCCCCACGGTAGTATTCCAACCTCCGGCGATTATTAATTACCATGCTACCAGATTGCACATATACGTATACATATGTGCCTTCATGTCGTTTCCACCTCTCTATTATATTCATATATAGGATTTTCACCAAAATTAGCAGTATATCCTAACCGTACTAATATGAAGTTCCGACTGTGCTCCTCGCTACCCGCCGCCCAGGCGGCATCCAGCAGCTGTCGGTGGGCCGGCTGGTCCCGGGTTGCGGTCCATACGGTCAGGGGCAGCGGCCTCTGTATGCGTTGCGCCGTGCGACTCGCAGCCAGCCACCGTGCAGGGGACCGGGACGGCACCGTCTTCGACGTCACCTCACGCAGATTCCGGCGCGGTGTTAAGAGCATGGTGGTCGGGGGGGTATCTTCATCGCCATTGCCCCCCTCCGCCGTGGCGCCTCCCTCTGCGGATCATGGGCAGCCAAAGAAGGTGCTGAGACGTAGTGCTCGCCATTTCGTCGCAACGGACGGGGCTACACCGACCGATGAGGATGCTATGTCCAAGGCCATGCGGCGGAAAGCGGCATTGCTTTCGTCTTCGACTTTGGGTACATCTTCTGCTCAGAATTCTTTTCTTTCTTTTTCCAATGCCAAGATATCATCTAGTTTAGGTGTTGTCGGTGTTTCTTTAGGGAAGAATGATTCGGAAGTCACGATATCCACTAATGCGTTGAAGAACATGGAATTTGACCGTTTAACGGTCAAGCCGAGTTCTTCCGCTAGGATGGATATACCTCATATGGATGATGATTCAGCGTATGCCTCTTCGGATGGACAGCTTTTATCACATCTTGTGGGGGAAGTGACTGAGGTGGGGATGGATGATGAGGACGGGCTAGGATCTTTATTTGATCTCTATGCTTCCGGCCGGAAATCCAAAACCGCCAAACATAAAAGGAAACACTCACCGCGATATTCCGAGAGACCGCCTAAAAACCCAATTGTTTCCCGATGAATGGATTATTCAGTAATAGCAGAGGTCTTGGTGACTTGGCTAAACATTTGAATATTGCACAATACGTCAAGGATCACAATTTGGAGTTTGTGGCGATCTCCGAATCCGGAAGGAGAGATTTTCAAGCGAGTGTTCTGAACCGCCTATCAGGGGGTTTAGACTTCACTTGGCACTCTATTCCTCCACGTGGTAGATCGGGTGGCATTCTACTAGGCGTTAAAACTGACTCCTTTGATGTGTTAGCAAGGTCGGATGGTGATTTTCATATTAAATTACACCTCCGTAACCGTGCTGACAACTTCATATGGAGTTTAGTCGTTGTGTATGGTGCTGCCCAGGAGGAGTTTAAGGAGGCTTTTCTTCGTGAGCTGGTTAACTTGGCGAATAATAATCCACACCCAATTTTAATTGGAGGAGATTTTAATTTGCTAAGGTTCCCACACGAGAAAAGTCGGGGACGGTTTGACGGTCATTGGCCTTTCTTATTTAACGATGTCATTGATAGCTTGGATTTGAGAGAGGTGTACATGACCGGACGACAGTTCACCTGGACAAATAGTCTGCCAGAACCGACATACGAAAAACTAGATCGCGTATTAATGAGTACCGATTGGGAAGATAAGTTCCCATTGGTTACGGTACGCGCTCTAGAACGTATTGAGGCTCTGTCGGATCATGCTCCCCTTCTACTCTCAACTGGCACATCAAAACCAAAAGGCCAGACGCAGTTCAAGTTTGAACTAGGTTGGTTTTTACGTGATGGTTTTGATGAACTAGTTAAGAGAGTATGGACCAAACCGGTCTTAGGTGATAACCCAATACGGAGATGGAATAATAAAATGCACAATTTGCGTAAGTATCTCCGTGGATGGGCGAGACATACGACCGGTTTGCTCAAGAAGGAAAAAGAGCGTCTTTGTTCCATTATTGATGAGTTAGATCGTCTCGCAGAAACTAGGTTGTTATCTTTGCAAGAGGTTGAACTTAAAAGTCAATCCAATGCGAAAGTAGCACAAATGTTGCGAGAAGAGGAACTCAAATGGTATCAGAGATCTAAGGCTCAATTCATTCTTGAAGGAGATTCGAATACGCGTTATTTTCATAATGTTGCTAATGGCAGACATAGGAAAAAACGAATTCACTCTCTCCATCAAGATGAAGGTCTCATTGAGGGACAAGAGTATCTCAAGACCTATATCACAAAGTTCTATAAAGATCTGTTTGGGCCTCCCGAAGTAGTTAATATAACTATGGATGAGAACCGCACAGATGATATTCCTCAAGTATCCATAGAGGAAAATGCTTTTCTTAATGCTCCCTTCTCAGAAGAGGAGATCAAGAAGGCGATATTCCAAATGGAGCATAACAAGGCACCTGGTCCAGATGGTTGTCCGGCTGAGTTTTATCAGCATTTCTGGGAGATCATTAAACATGATCTCATCGAAATGTTTGATTGCTTGCAGAGTGGACAACTGGAGCTGTATCGCCTTAACTTTGGGGAAATCGTTTTGTTACCTAAGGTTTTGAACGCAGAAAAGATACAACAGTATCGACCAATCTGCCTTCTAAACGTTAGTTTCAGAATCTTTACGAAAGTTGCAACTATTAGGTTGAATTCTGTTGCAGATCATGTGGTAAAACCTACACAGACTGCATTTATGCAGGGTAGGAACATCCTTGATGGGGTCGTGACCTTACACGAAACCGTACATGAGCTGCACTCAAAAAAACTTAATGGGGTAATTTTTAAAATAGACTTTGAAAAGGCCTATGATAAAGTGAATTGGGAGTTTCTCCAACAGACACTGAGAATGAAAGGATTCTCAGAAGAGTGGTGCGCTCTAATTCGCAGTTTTGTGGTTGGAGGTAGCGTGGCCATCAAAGTCAATGATGATGTTGGCCGATACTTCCAAACAAAAAAAGGCTTGAGACAAGGTGATCTGCTATCGCCCGTATTGTTTAATATTGTGGCTGATATGTTAGCGATCATGATTGACCGAGCAAAGGAAAATGGCCAAATTGAGGGAGTAATTCCACATCTGGTTGATGGGGGATTGTCTATCCTTCAATATGCAGATGATACAATTCACTTTATGGAACATGATTTGGAGAAAGCGGCGAACCTGAAGTTAATTCTTTCGGTGTTCGAGCAACTATCCGGATTAAAAAATAATTTCCACAAGAGTGAATTGTTTTGCTTTGGCGAGGCCCAAGAAGCAGTTGCACAATACACCGAACTATTCGGATGTGAGCAAGGTCAATTCCCTATCAAGTATTTGGGAATACCAATACATTATAGGAGATTGACTAATGCAGAATGGGGCCACGTTGAAGAACGTCTGCAGAAGAGGCTAGCTAGTTGGAAAGGAAAATTGTTGTCGCTTGGTGGTCGACTGGTACTCATTAACTCAGTCCTAACTAATATGGTACTGTATATGATATCATTCTTCCAGTTACCTAAAGGAGTCTTGAAAAGATTGGATTATTTCCGATCAAGATTTTTTTGGCAAGGCGACAACGAGAAAAAGAAATATCGATTGGCCAGATGGGATATAGTTTGTCGTCCACGAGATCAGGGGGGTTGGGTATTCATGACCTACAAGTCAAGAATTCAGCCCTACTTGGTAAATGGATGTTCAAGCTATTAACCGAAGAAGGGGTCTGGCAAACCATCCTTAAACGAAAGTACATAGGCTCGAAAGCAATATCACAGGTTATGTGGAAACCAGGTGATTCACACTTTTGGGCTGGACTTATGGCGAACAAAAATAATTTTTTTCGCTATGGGGTATTTAAAATTAAGGATGGATCGCAGATACGGTTCTGGGAGGACAAATGGTTAGGTAGTACCACACTCCGAGAACAGTATCCGGCTTTATACACGATAGCGCGACATAAGGATGATACGCTGGCTACGGTCATGCAGACATCACCTCCTAATGTCACGTTTCGACGAGATTTAATCGGCCCTCGACTTGCGTCTTGGCAGGCTTTGGTGGATAGATTAACTATGGTTACTCTTACACCAGGCACATATGAGTTTCGTTGGAAGATCACTAAGAACGGTTTGTTCTCGGTGGACTCCATGTACAGAGCTATGATCCAATCAGACTTGCCAGTCGATATTTTCAAAAATGTATGGCGTATGAAGGTACCGCTGAAGATTAAGATTTTTGCGTGGTATCTTCGTAAGGGAGTCATACTTACAAAAGATAATCTTGTCAAACGTAATTGGCATGGGAGCTCTAGGTGTGTTTCTTATACTCACGATGAGACAATTAAACACCTATTCTTTGATTGCACGTTTGCGCGTTCTATATGGTCAGCTATCCAAATGGCTTCAAAATCTTTATCAACCTACTTCCGTTGCGAACATATTCGGCAACTGGTTAAATGGGGTAGATAAACGTTTTAAGACTATTATTAGGGTATGAGCGCTTGTCGTTATTTGCTCGCTCTGGCTATATAGAAATGACAAGATTTTCAATGATAAAAACTTTTCTCGTATGCAGGTTCTATTCCGGAGCACAGGTATTCTCCGTTCGTGGTCCACATTACAGCGAGGGGAGTTACAAGGCCTTTTTACGGAGGCATGTGCACGACTGGAGCAGGTGGCGAGGGATATTTTTATCCCACATGGATGGCCACTTGATCTACGGATAGCGGCTCCATAGCATCGACAGTCTACAGCGGTTGTTTTGTAGTATTGTCGCGTTGTTTATTTTCTGTTTCGAATTTCGGCTGTGTGCATTTTATGATGCAGAGGCCGGGTGTAATGCTTGAACATTTTGAGTAATAAAGCCCTTTATCAAAAAAAAAAAAAAAAAAGTTCCGACTACGGCACATCCTTAACTACAAGCACAACAATCATACTACTCCCCCCGTATCAAAATATAAGATATTTTAGCATTTTGTAGATATAATGTATCTAGACATGTTTTAGTGTGTAGATTCATACGCATCTTACACTAAAACATGTCTAGCTACATATTGTCTAGAAAATGCTATTTAGATAGGGGACTTTACACCACAATGCCTATGCATTGAACAATTGTCCAAAGGTGGTCTCTTTCGAAAGATGAAAGATAACGATGGTGGCCAATGACATAAGGTGCTCTCATTGCTAGTCTTTGACATATTAAGCTAGCTATACCACGACGATTGGCCAAAATAGTTGCATTTTTTGTTGCGGGAGAAATAAATTTCGGGTTGGTAGTGTCCTTACGACTGAACACATGTTATTTATTGCTTTGGCATATTAGACTTAGCGACTAGACCATCCACAATAGTTTTAGCAACATAGTTTTTTTAATGGAGACAAAAGATTTATCTCATCTAATTAATTGAGAAGGACAAAATTGCCCGGTTAATTATCGGAAAATCGGGCTAAAACAGAAACAACTGCAAGCATGTCGTCGTGGAACACGACCACATTGTGCACCCAACCAACCTAGCTACCCACACAGATCTCACACATACAATCGAGGAGAAAGACCGCTATCGAGGTTGCCATCAGGCGTCATCGTCACTCCTTCATGAGCCAACAACTCCAACTTCACCTTCAATGACCGCCAACGAAGCCCTCGCCACAACCGGCATTGGAACCTATGTCGGCCCATGCCAAACAGTCGACCCACGACATCCAGGAAGAGGCAACTCTGACTTGGACGAAGAGCTTCACGAAAGAAAGTTGCAGCCCTTGCACCAGCAAAATCCGTCTATCGGGTGGAGATACAGCCGATTAGGTGGCATCGTTGCAGACGTGCTGCCCTGTGAGGCCACGACTCACAACTCCGAATTCACCGCTTCACGAAAGGACAGTGCGCATGAACCCAAAAGAACACGCACGACAACCGGTTACGAAGGACATGCAACGACTCGGATCCACTCGCCACTGTCTTTCTACCTCACAACAAAAATAACGTTTCTATTGTGTCCACCCCGTCTACAACCATGAACCTTTGTTCTTGCGATATGAGCCCACTGCCATTAAGGGATTAGAGACCGAATTGCATCTATTTTCATTGTAAGTTTCCCTTGCTTATGTTAAGGCACCGAAGATAAGCTCATGTGACAAGAAAAATACTACATGATTGAAGTGGCATACCCACTTGAATCCTACAGTACCATGGGAATTTAAACTAGAGAGCATTTGATGTCACAAGAAAATAAGTGAATTGTGAAAAGAGGCGTGAGTTAATGCTAGATTTCCTATAAAATATATTACAATTGATTCGATCTATACGATCCAATCCTATATAATCAAACAACTAAAATAGGGGAAAAATTATAGGATCTAATCCACTAATCAATGGAGCACTTAACTTGCTAAAAACCAACATGTTGTTTAGGTGGCTACGAGGAGAGTTGTACATCTAGTCCTCCAAAAACCAACATTTCTAGAGGTCAAGTTATATATGTGTCGTGACAGTGATCTGCTGGTGTCATTTTCGTCAATCTTGAAGCTACATGACTCCGGACGCCATATGAGTGTGTACACATGATTATCTACTCCCTCCGTCTTATATTAATTATCTCAAAGTTGGATAAAACCGGATGTATCTAGACATATTTTAGCGTGATATATCCATTTTTGTCAAACTTTGAGACAATTGATATGAGACGGAGCCACGGAGGGAATATAATTTTTTGGCTACATTATACTGGGTGTTTCTGGGAAATTGACTTTGCTAGAGGAAAACAAAATACGTTATCAATAAGTGCAATGGTTTTATTGGAACTTTTGGCGTTCCACCAGCCAGCCTTCCGTGCCATAGCTACATCACCGGGCCTGGTCTCACACTCGCACCAACAATTCGTCTTTTGGGGCGGGGCGAAGGCAACCGGCATACTCGGCGAGGTACTCCTCTTTCCCGTTCCTTTCTTTTCTCTTCCTCTTCCTCTCGAGTCCTGTCTGACCTACCAACGCCACACCAAATCTCTCCCATGTCTCTAGTCCACCACCGTGCCCCGGAGTTGCCGCCCTGCCCTGCCTGACCCTCCCCGCCGCCCAACGCCTCAATCCCGGCCCAGCCCCCTCCCCCCGCCAGCACCCCCGCTCCTCACGCGCAGTCGTCGCCGCCAAGCGCCAACGCCGCTCCCGTCGGGGCACCGCGGGCGTTCCTGCTCTCTCCGCCCCGTCCGCAGCCTCTGGCAGCGGGTTTCGAGGTACGAGGCTGTTCCCATCCAGCCATTAGCGAAAATCTCGCCGACATTCACAATTTTGTCGGCGTGCACGGTGCGCGCCCGCCACGCCATCTAGATCCGCCCCCCGTGATCCATTCCGTTTTACTGCCATAATCTGCCATGCGGTTGTAGTACTACAACGCCGCGGATCAGTCTCTGCCGAATTCGGCCGAAAACCTGTTTGCCAGCCCCCCTACCGTTTACTCGCCATTTCGGCTGATGTCTGATATGCGTTGATCCCACGGCGTCCCTGCCCGTTTTATCAAGCCCCAGGGCCGTTGGCTTTGCCTAATAATAGTAGCGTGCTTTCTGGTCTTCAGACCCTTCAAAAAACAGAGAAACAGTGCAATGCGCAGCTCGGCGGCAGTTCTGTAAATTGACACATCCGACCGCGCTCTGTAAGATCTGGTATCGGGGGAACTATTGGCAGGAAAAATGTTCTAAACTTAGATGGCCTAAACAGAATATAGATAAAGTGGAAATAAAATCCTGCTACAGTAGAAATATTAAAGGACAGTTTTTCTCAAACCAAAACCAAGCCACACCTTGGGAAGTCCAGACTAACTCATTGGTCGTTACTTTGTGTGCACGTTTGTTCTCTTTCGAACCAATTTTGTTCATAACTAACTAGTCCAGGTTTAATCTTAGCATGTACTCCTACTCAGTAAAGCATATGTTGGTCAAGTATGGGGATTAAGTGGTCATTTAACAAAGGGAATAGTGGAGGGATATGCCGATTGTACCCTTTGTGTTCATACCATGGAAATAAGAGAGAGAATTGCCACTATGTGTGTTTTTGCATGTGAAAGAGTGGATGTAAATTAGGGAAAAGAGAGAGAGAAAAGGCCATTAATTCTGCTGGAACAAGCATGCGTACAATATATCTTGAACTGGAAGGGGCATAAGTTGTTGCTTACAGTCCAATTATGTAATTTAACCTTTTTTTCATCAATGGATCATTCTCCTTCGAATTCTGATTGCATTTGATACATGGTTCTTTTGTTGAATATGCACTACTTTATTGGCCATAGAAGTACAAATTGTATTTTTGAAGGAAGGTCTTTTAAACTTAGAAAGATGAAAATGAATGATTTTCTACTATAGCAAATGTTGACGGTACATGCATTAAAGCTAAAAGAATAAAAATGTGATTTGACAATGGTACTTAGGCTTCCACAGCGATCAACTGATCATTTAGGTTCTTATTACATTGACTTATTCAAGCCATTCTGCATCCGGAAGCAGAACAGCAAATCAGTTTCTTATATCATGTATAATCAGCTGTAGAACTATTTCCTATATCATTGAATTTTAGTCGTTAAATGACTTTATTGATATTTTGTTTGTCCTTTAGTGATTTAACTCAGTTGCGCTTATCTATCTACCCATCTTATTTATGATATTAATTGAGCATATAACTGTGTAAACTTGACAGGGCTACTGTAATCTTGTGAAGCACTAGAAAGGTAGCTGCTTCTATAGAGTTGTCGCAGAATGGCTTATGGTGGAGATGAGCAGCAAAGCCAAGATTATCTATTCAAGATCGTTCTGATTGGTGACTCTTCTGTTGGTAAATCAAATTTGCTAGCAAGATTTGCTAGGAATGAGTTCTTTCCAAATTCTAAATCCACAATCGGAGTAGAATTCCAGACCCAGAAATTGGTAATTGATGGAAAGGAGATTAAAGCTCAGATATGGGACACAGCAGGACAAGAACGTTTTAGAGCAGTCACATCTGCCTACTACAGAGGAGCTGTTGGAGCTCTTCTGGTTTATGATATTACCATGCGCCAGACATTTGACAGTGTTGGCCGATGGCTTAATGAACTGCACGGTGAGAACAAAACCTTTACTTAGAATATAACACATCTCTTGATATTGCCTTGAGCTAGTTGGTTTGTCTTACTATTACATGTTCCGAGTGACTTAAATTGATAGCACTTTGGATTGATTTCTTGTTAGCTTTATCATCTTTGTTTGATTCCTTTTAACCACTATAAACAGCTCATTCCGACATGAATGTCGTCACAATTCTGATCGGCAACAAGACCGATCTCAAGCATGCACGGGAGGTGAGCACCGCAGAAGGCAAAGCCCTGGCTGAGGCTCAGGGTCTCTTCTTCATGGAAACCTCGGCACTGGACTCGTCAAATGTCAAAGCAGCTTTTCAAACAGTAGTCAAGGAGATCTACAGCATACTAAGCAGGAAGGTGTTCCAATCTCAGGAGCAGAAGAGAGGCGATCTGCAATCACTAAGCAACGGGAAACCTGTGGTGCTGCAGAGTGAAACCCCCAATGAAGCAAGCAGTGGCGGGAGGTGGTGCTGTTCATCGTAGAGCCTGTACGACCTCCCTCTACTTCTCCTGTATGAAGAAATGCATCATTATGTTTGGCGTTGGTATCATCGTGTCTCACAGTCCTAAACTTGTGTGTGATGAATATGTATGTACTCAGGTGGTTCCAGGACCTGATGACAAGAGAGGCCCTGTAGGTATGCGATAGAATCCGGAGACACATCAGTGCATGGTGTAATGATGCAAGATCTGATTAGTGAAAAGTTATCCTGGCTTTCTTCTAAAGGTAAGTTGGCCAGGGTTGGTTGGTTGGTTGTATGAAAAGTGTTCTCTCCTTTGAAGGAAAAATCTCAATGTATAGTTCCATTGGTCCTTTCGGGGGTAATGATATACGTGATTGTGTAAAGAGAAAACTGTGTGATCTACTGGCTGTTGTGTCATTCATTTCCACATCATTCTAGCCCTAGGCACCACGCTTTTACTGTTCTTTGGCCACACCTGCTTGCACTGATATGGTAATAACCTTTGGGTCTACAGTTGTAAACTCTTTGCAAACTTTAGCTCGGTAAATCCATGTGTGTTCTATGCACTGACACGGTGGAAAAATAATCTCTTTCTCTGAACATTCAGTACCAGTGCGTAACGAAAAATATGTGGAGGAACTTGCAAACAACTCGTAAAGACTTCTGACCTATGATAGAGCTAACCAAGTGTAGCTTCACGCGATCTGGAAGTCTGGGCTCCACAATAATCTCTGAAGCTGGCGTCATCGTAATTTTGCAGGAATGTCGAAATTTGCTGCAGCTCTTTTGTTTTTGTATTCTAGAGGTGATGGCCAAAGAGGAACAGACACGCAGCAGTTTTTGGGACCCAGTTCCAAAACTGCTGAGATGATGATAAAGCAATAACTGACTCAGAAAAGGAGTGTAAATCATCGCCTCAGATGTGTCCGGTGTCCCGGAACAGTGTCATCTCATCTTCATCAGATGATGAGGACATTATTGGGTTATCATCGAAGTGCAGAACAAAAATCTTCACCGAATGATTGGAGCTCAGTAAAAAAATCTTCAAGTAAAGTGACAGTACCTTACCTTCAATAATGTACTCCCTCCGTCACAAATTAACTGTCATAAAGATGGACAAAAATGGATGTACATGTGCAGATGCATCCAAGTACATGTGCAGTTGCATCCATCTCATGCACATAGAACCGTAAAGGTCAATTTCATCAACCAAGAAACGGTGGCACCATGCCATTATATGATACGTATGAACAAAAAGTACTTCGGTCGCTATACTCCATAATTCAGATCAGAGTCACTATCTGCTCAATCGTAAGTGAGTTTTATCACTTGGCACGGATGTCATGTACTCATACTTTCGTACAAAGACGGAAACATTCTGTCTTTGTATCCCCACTGCTGATCAAGATTTCCCAGAACGAGGATATCATTTTGATAGGTGACTGGCGGGAAATGTAAATAGAATAATATCATCATTCTATACTCGAAAATAATAATACCACCATTCATCTGAAATTACACCACTGTTCTAGTTACAACGCCTAGGGACTGTTTTACCCATCAAGGTGCTACATAACTTAATTATTCAACACGACTATGAATGCAAGGACACAGACAGGGATATCCGATATCTGAACTAGGTCATCCACTGATAGAACCTCCAGGCATAGCACCAGGAGATGACAATAACTTTGTATATCTAGAGTTTTGAAGGATAAACTAAATGAACTGATCTGTACAGTAGGAAATGTGCGTTCAACATCACCCGGTACCTTTTATCTGTTAAGAAGGAAGGTATATTATTCAGATTGAAATGTATATGATTCAGTTGAATTGCTGTGATAAACAGTACATTATCCACAATATATACAATAGTGAATCAGTTTGTAGAACTTACACAAGGCAGAATGAGGATCCTGCGAAGCCATTCTGAGCCTTTGTTCCTAAAGGAAGCTGTGAAAACAAACAAGGAAGTCAAAAGCTTGAAAAATGCGGTTCTTGTGAAAAAAAATAGGCTACCAAATTGCACACGGAATTTTAGTGGCAAGCAGAAAAATAGGTCCATAGTTACAGAAACCAATGGTTAGGAGTTACCGGAAAATTGCAACAAAAAAGATAAATCCATGTACTGTACAAACTGCTACAATGCATTAATAGTCAAAGGCATGAAGATTGCTGACGGAAGGATATTTATCTTTAAGTGGTGGCAGAAAACATCAAGCCACTCCATTTATTTAGAGAAATGGGAGTTCATCCACATATATTGGGTTAAAGGTGTGGCACTGGCATAAGCTGTTTTGAGTATGTCCCTTACAATCATCCTACCCAGTAATTATTTTTTTCCCATTTACTCCTACCTTACAGCATTGCTAACTCAAACAAACTACTCTACTAAAATAGCTTCACTTTTGATTACTCCCTCCGATCCATATTAATAGGTGCTGAAGTGGATGTATCTAGCAATAAAACATGTCTACATACATCCACTTCAGCACCTATTAATATGGATCGGAGGGAATACAAAATTTCTTGATCCATATAGTCTTCCTGAGCTGATTTAGCATTCGCCCATTCCATCTTTTTCAGTACTTTTCTTATCTCATAGGAGGCCTAGACACTCTTCCAAAGTTTCAAAGCATAAATCCTAAGTACTCCCTCCGATCCATATTAATAGGTGTTGAAGTGGATGTATCTAGACATGTTTTATTGCTAGATACATCCAATTGAGCACCTATTAATATGGATCGGAGGGAGTACTACAAACTGTTTCCTATCTCACCCAGTTCGGCAATGTTGATGACAAGGAACTAAAATTGCAGGTAGCAAGCAATGCAGGTCACCAACAAAAGCATATATGTAGGATAATAACTGGTCTGTACTAGTGTGGCAAGATTAGGCAGATACTATCACATTACTAACATTATTCCTAAATCCAAACATCAGGTGCGACAAGGAGAGCATGCTCACCATTTCAGTGTGGTTTGCAAGGATAACAAAGTCGTCCTCCAGATCCATCTGCTCTTCTTCCTCGGGCTGATTTGCAATGATAATGAAGTCCTCCTCCAATTCCTCATCCTCCTCCAATTCCTCACTCTCCTCCAATTCCTCACTCTCCTCCTTCCGTTCCTCATCCTCTGATGTCTCCTGTGGCACATCACCCTCCTCGAGCAGCTTGGTGACATCCGGGTCGATAGCCTCCTGGGTTGTCGTCACCACTGCCGCCGCGGCGACATTGTCAGTTCCAACCCCAACGCAACGCGCATCATAAGCCTGCAGAGGATCGTATCGTGGACTATAAAAACCTGGAACGCACGAAATTATGCCGTGGATTGTGGGGAAAAAGGACAGACTTTAACGCTCAATGGGAGCCCGGAGCGCGCGGGGCGGCGGCGGCTGGGGATGAATGCGGCCGACGAGCCGCCGCCTCCGGTGGAGGAGAAGGAGGGGCGGAACTCGCGGATGTGGGCGAGGTAGTTGTAGCCGTCGTCGGGGAGGCCGAGCTCGAGGATCTCGCGGCGGACGTGGTCGGGGAGGGCGCCGGCGGCGGAGTAGGAGCGCGTGAGGTCCCCTTCGTAGTCGTCGGAGGAGGACGAGGGGAAGGCGCCGTCGTAGCCTTCGTCCTCGCCGGCGGCGAAGCCGGGGAGGTAGTAGGGATTGCCGTCGACGCGGACGAGGACGCGATCGGAGGCGTCGGCGGCGCCGGGGCGCGGGCAGAGGCGGAAGGTGGCGGAGTTCCGGGGCTTGCGGCTGCGGCTCTTCCCCATGGCGGCGACGATGGCGGATGGGGCAGGCAGGGAGGCTGTGGCGGGTGTGCGATTTCCGATCTATGTGGTGTTTATTCCTGTTTTTGAGGGATGGATCTGTGCGGAGGTTTTTTATAACAAGAATATCGTTTTTTTTAGGGTTATAGAAAAACCGTTGCGGCGTGTGTGTGGTACGAGGAGCACGAGAGATAGGCCTAAACTCCCGATATCTGTTCGAGCCCAACAATATCTGGCTTTTATGGGCCGTTCGAGCCCAAAAAATGGCCTTCTCCACTTAGAAATTCCTTGCCCCCCCCCCCCCCCCACCCCCACCAAAAAAACTTAGAAATTTCTTGTCACCATTTGCCGTCGCCGGAGTCTGATCTACAAGGAACGAGGCTGTGGTCGTCAGCGCTTCCGCTGCTCAACAGCGAACCTCCCTCCCTCTACAGTTCGAGGTCCTGGCGTTACATTGTATCTTAATTTTTCTCACTAACTAGAGCCTCCCTTTTGAGTACGGATCTCACTCACGCGTGATTAGTGTGCACCGTTGGGCAGTACCAGTTGGCGCTTTGCTATTTTGACGGACTCAACAATGAATGTCAACGCAAATCAATTAAGAGCGCTCACCTGCCATCAAGTCGTAATTAACTTCTTGCTACCTTAACCCTTGGGGTAACATACTCCGAGAAATAGTAACATACACGTTATCCTAACCAACATGTGGTGTCATGCAATCCCTATTAATTAGCTTATAGACTCACACTGTCTTGGGATATGTGATGTTACGGTAACTAGCTAAGTTACCACAACACTCTCTCTCCTTATTAAATACTTGCCACATCAGCTTTTTATCCTACGTGGCATCGATGTTACTACTGAAGTTACTCCCACTGGGGCTAGCCTTAAGCAACACATGGTCATGGTCCTTATATACTTACCACCTTCGACTTGCAAGTTCCAACTACTCAGCACAAGTCAGAGCAAAAATAAAATGATGGCCGTGTACCCGAAAGCCGTTCTCTCGGCCACAGCCGTTCCCCACCAATTCAACGTGATCATCGACGGCACCGAGACGACCATCCACGAGGGCGTGCACCGGTGCAACGGCGGTACCCTCACTGTGGTCAGCCTGGGCGTGCTTGAGGTCAGCAGGTTCCAGCATGTCGTGGTGCGCGGTGGCGGAGGCGGCGACGTTCGCTTCGCCCGGTGTGGCTTCGTGGCGGCAGAGGCGTGCGGGGCCGTGTCGTTCCACAGGTGCGACGCGGTGCGGGTCGACGGGGCGGGCGAAGTGGCCGTGCGGCGGTGCCGGTCCGCCGACGTGGAGCGAGCGGGCACGGTCTCTATCCGGAGGTGCAAGGGGGCCGCGCGCGTGCAAGGCGCCGGTGAGCTACGCGTCGGGCGGTGCAGGGAGGCTGACGTGGTCAACTGCTCGGAGGTGGCGCTGGGGAAGTGCCGCGAGGCACGAGCCGACTGGTGCAGCGCTGATGGAGGGATGGTAACCCGGTAGGCCAACGCCAAGATGCAACCCGGCCCAAAGGACGCTGCGCAGGATCCGGCTAAGGATAAGGGAACTTCTAGAAGGCCCAGGTTCATAGGCCTGGTAACCCGGATTGTGGGTTACGATAAGGAAAGCTAGGGTTTGTATGCAGTGTCCGGGTAGGATTCAGGGTGCGCCTTGGAAGGCAAACCAGGGGGTCCGGGTGCTTTATAAACCGGCCCCTAGGACTAGTTGAGAGAGATCCAAGAGTTCTAGCAATATCGCTTGGTATCGAGCATCCAGTGTAACACGAGAGTTGAGTTAATATATCGAGATCGGAGACTCGGCGACTTGATTACCGGCTACCAGATCGAATACCATCATGTTTTCCTCTGAGGTAAACCCTCTCCCAAACGCCTGTGTCGTCTTGCCCCAAGATCAGTTACCCTAGGTAACGTCTGCCGTGATTATCCCACGACAGTTGGCGCCCACCGTGGGGCCTGCGTCCAAAGGTGTTTACATCACGGGAGAATCTCGGAAGAACATGGAGAATCTAGTCATCGGCGAGATCTACATCGACCACGAAGGAGAGAAGATGGTGGACGATTCCGGCTGGGGACCAGAGTCGGATCACCTCGAATCCGGATCTATTTTGACAATCGGCCAGATCAGTATCTTCATCGGTATGGTACGTACATCTGGTTTAAAAGGACAATATCATGTGCATACTACAGGAACTTCTAATAGGGACAAAAAGATACTGAAGCAAGCGGTAAACTCGGTCTCCTCGGCCGTTCCAAGATACCTGAGGTGGTCAGAACAAGATGTAACATGGAGCAGAAGAGATCACCCGGAAAGAATTGAACACCCGGGAGTCTTAGCATTGGTAGTCGCACCACAGGTCAATGGCTACGAGCTGAAAAAGGTCCTGATGGATGGCGGAAGCAGCATCAATATTCTGTATTGGGAAACCTTTTTACGCATGAATCTCAACTACAGAAAAGCTCAACAATTTTTCATGGGATAGTGCCGGGTCACTCAGCATGCCCCGAGGGAAAAATCGCATTGGAGATAGCTTTTGGAGAATCGAAGGATAATTATCGAGTCGAGTGGCTCACTTTCGAGTTGGTCAAATTGCGCAGTCCTTATCACGCGTTGTTCGGAAGGCCGGCTTATGCTAAATTCATGGCTAGGCCGTGTTATGTATATTTACAGCTAAAAATCCCGGGTCCTAAACAAACCATTACCATACATGGAAGCCGGGATATAGCAGCTGAGTGCGATGAAGGAGATTCGGTAATGGCCGAGCAGGCTTGCAGAAAAGAGGAACTCAAGTATTACCGGTCACAAGTAGACCCGGATGACAGAACAACATTGAAAATACCGAATACTGAAGACGAGAGAGCGAAATTCAAGGCAACACAGGACACTAAGATGATAGCTTTTGTTGAAGGTGATCCCACCAAGCAATTTACTATAGGGTCTAACTTGGACAGCGAGCAGGAGAAGGCACTTGTGGAGTTTATTCGTTCTAATGCGGACGTATTCGCCTGGACGCCTAGCGATATGCCGGGTATCCCTACAGAGTTGGCAGAACACAGTTTGCACATAGACCCTAAGTCCAGGCCTGTGAAGCAGGGCCTGCGGAAAATGAATGAGGAAAAAAGGAAAGCTATAGGAGAAGAAATCGCACGGCTGCTGACAGCCGGCTTCATCATGGAAGTATTTCACCCGGATTGGTTAGCAAATCCGGTTCTCGTGATTAAAAAGACCAATGAGTGGAGGATGTGCATTGATTTTACGAGTCTCAACAAGCATTGCCCAAAGGATCCGTTTGCACTACCAAGGATAGATCAGATCATAGACGCAGTAGCTGGAAGTGACCTATTATGCTTTCTGGACGCATATTCCGGGTATCATCAGATTAAGCTCAAGAGGGAGGATTGGGAGAAAACATCATTTATAACCCCTTTTGGGGCTTTTTGTTACAAAACCATGACGTTTGGATTGAAGAACGCTGGCGCAACTTATCAACGGTGTATACAGAAGTGCTTTGAGGATCAAATTGGACGCAACGTCCATGCTTATGTGGATGATGTGGTTATCGAGACCAGGAAGGCAGAGACATTTATCGACGATCTGAAGGAGACGTTCAAGAACTTGAGGAGGTATCGGATGAAGCTTAACCCGACGAAGTGTGTATTTGGAGTTCCAGCTGGGAAATTACTCGGCTTTATCATTTCCGAGAGAGGGATTGAGGCAAACCCAGATAAAATAAAAGCTATCCAGAATATGAAAAAGCCGGAAAATTTGAAGCATGTTCAAAAGCTCACGGGCTGCGTAGCAGACTTGAGCCGATTTATATCCAGACTCGGAGAAAAAGCAATACCCTTGTACCGGCTCTTGAGGAAATCCGATAAATTCGTGTGGGACCAAAAGGCGGATGAGGCGTTCGAGGCACTAAAGAAGCAGTTATCTGAAGCACCAGTCCTAGCGGGCCCGGGTCCTAAAGAGCCCATGTTGCTATACGTAGCAGCGGGCCCCCGAGCCGTTAGTGCAGTAGTTGTTGTGGAGCGTAAAGAGGATGGGAAAGGTTACCCGGTCCAGAGACCGGTTTATTACGTCAGCGAAGTATTATCAGAGGCAAAGCAGCGCTATCCGCATTGGCAAAAGCTGGTTTTCGGGGTCTTTATGGCCAGCCGGAAACTGAAGCCGTATTTCCAGGAACACCCCATAACAGTGGTAAGTTCGATACCAATGTCAGATATCATCAGAAACTCGGATGCGACAGGAAGAATAGCCAAATGGGCGATAGAGATGGGGGATTATCACATCAACTACGAGCCCAGGTCAGCAATTAAATCTCAGGCTTTGGTCGATTTCGTTAATGACTGGACACACACAGGCATGACCACCTTTGCTCCAAACTCCGAATCTTGGATCATGCACTTCGATGGGTCCAAGCAATATGAGGGATCAGGAGCTGGAGTGGTGCTAACATCACCCAAAGGAGACAAATTGAGTTACGTGCTACAGATTCACTTTGATTGCTCCAACAACGTGGCCGAGTATGAGGCCCTATTGCACGGCTTAAAGGTAGCCAAGGAGATGAACATTAAGAGGATACGATGCTTTGGAGATTCGGACCTTGTGGTACAGCAGGTATCAGGAACTTGGGATAGAAAGGACGCAACCATGGCAGTATACCGCAGAGAGGTTGATAGGGTTGCAGGATGTTTCTCCGGATATGAGGTGGAGCACATAGACAGAAGAAAGAATGAGGCAGCAGACGCCCTCGCTAGACTCGGCTCGCGCAGAGAGCCGGTTCCACCTAATGTCTTCCTGGATGAATTATGGCGACCATCAGTTAAAACCGAGTCTGAAGAAGAACTGGCAAATCAAGACCCGGATTTGGAGCTCGTGGCCACTGTACGCGACGTTCCCGAGTGGACAGAACCGTTTTTGGCCTACCTATCACGAGGCGAGTTACCACAGCAGGAGGTGTTAGCAAGGCAAATTTTGAGGCGAGCAAAGGGATATTCTATCATCAATGGGGAGTTATACAAGAGAAGTACAGCAGGAGTCTTTTTGCGCTGTGTAGCACCAGAAGAAGGCCGACATATTCTTAAAGAAATCCATGAAGGTGATTGTGGGCATCATGCATCCACAAGATCCCTTGTGGCCAAAGCGTATCGACACGGATTTTTCTGGCTCACGGCTCTAGCAGATGCAGAGCGCTTAGTGGCAAGGTGTGACGGATGTCAAATGTACGCTCGTCAAACCCACGTGCCGGCTATGGAATTGCGGACTATTCTGTTAACTTGGCCGTTCGCTGTTTGGGGTATGGACATGGTTGGTCCCTTTCACATGTCACCTTGCAAGAAGACACATCTTTTGGTGGCCATTGACAAGTTTACTAAATGGGTTGAGGTTATGCCAGTCACCAATTGTGAAGCAGTTACAACAGTCAAATTCCTGAAAAGAATTATCTACCGGTTCGGGTATCCCCACAGCATAATTACCGACAATGGAACCAACATGTCCCTTGGCGCGATGGAAAATTTCTGTGGCAACAATGGAATCCGGCTTGACGTAGCATCAGTGGCTCATCCGCAGGCCAATGGACAAGTGGAGAGGGCAAACCAAGAGTTACTTCGTGGACTAAAACCACGACTGCGAGTCCCTTGCATCAGGGCTGCGGGTGCATGGGTTGAAGAACTACCTTCCGTGGTTTGGGGTATCAACACTACACCTAACAGATCTACTCAGATGACACCATTCTTCATGGTTTATGGTGCGGAAGCGGTGTTGCCGAGTGATATTATTCATGATTCACCTCGAGTATCAGCTTACGTTGAGGTAGAAAACGAGAAGACCCGGCAAGATGCCGTAGATATGTTAGAAGAACAAAGGGAACAAGCCCAGGAAAGGTCAACCATATATCAGCAAGATTTACGGAGGTATCATAGCCGGCGCGTGAAAACCCGGGTCTTCCAGGAAGGAGACTTGGTCCTGCGTCTGGTACAGTCAAACGAAGGGAAACACAAGTTATCACCACCATGGGAAGGGCCGTTTATCATAAGCCGGAATCTGCACAACGGATCGTATTACTTGATAGATGCAAGGGAAGAGTCGGCTGCAGTTAATGACACCGCTCATACCACTTCGTCTATGCAGGAAAGAGACAGACCATGGAACGTGGCTCAGCTACGTCCCTACTATACTTAGTATAGACTATATTGGCAAGTAGAGTTGCACGATGTAACAGGCGGCAAGTTTTCAGACGTACTCTTTTCCTATCCAGGGTACCCTTGGGGACTGGATGGGTTTTTAATGAGGCGGCTTGCTGACCTAACTTTCGCATATCAAGTAAAGAGGTGGTTATTCTTACGTTCTTCACTCTCCGTATGTTGCGTATATCTATGTCTTGGGGGCTGATTGCTTGAATAGCACAGTTACAAACTCAATGACCCGGCCTTGATGCCTACGAGTTATAAGGGCCGATTGCTCGCAAACGAGCACGACTGCAATCTTATAACCGGACAAAGTAGCCAAATTTTCTTGACTTTTCTTACTTAAACTCGATGTGACTCGCACTAAAGTGGCATGATTTGCTCGCTTACGATTACAATCAGCCATGAAGCCCAATGGGACTTGCCTGACCCTGTTTTCGTATAGATGTAACAACATGGTATCCACGCGAAAGCCGGCTTACAGTACAAGATAGTCAAAAGGGTCATCCAAACCGCAAGTTATGCAGAGTACAGGGCTAATAGCCGGAAACTCAATATTTATCAAGCATAACTTCAATACCTATGTGAAACGGCTCTGGGTTTGGGCTTAGCAGCAAGCAACTTGTTCTATTGGAAAGACTACACATCCCAGACTCGGCATTTTTGGTCTTGGGGGCTGGGGATTTCGAAAAAGGAAAAGTTGTTCAGTTGCTAAAGCTCAAAAAACCCAAACATCCGAGTCTTGGGGGACTTAGAGAAAAGTCCGCTTGTCAAAATCCATGAAACTCGGAAACCGAGTCTCACAAAAGGAACCATAAATAAAGTCGGATATCAAGAACGAGTGGTCTCAAAGATGGATAAATATAAAATCATCTCAACATTCAGAAGAGGCGCAAGGCGTATCAAGAACTTAAAGTGCATTACAAACTTTGGTACCAGCATCAATGGTTCACAGGCGCATCATCAAGAAATAATTGTTTAAACGGCCTATTGACCGACTGACGCATATGGCACAGCATCAGGTAGCAGGTATCACTCGGTATTCTGGGCTGCGGCGTCCATCTTCTCCTTGCCCTTGCTATTACTATTGGTGGCAGCAGCACCCGGATCAGCAGCATTGCCGGCTCGCGCAGGAGGAGGGACGACTGGTGTGGAAGTAGCAGGCGCAGAGTTGGCTTCAGCCTTCTTTTTTGCAGCTTCCTCCCTCAACTTGGCGGCTTCCTCCTTCCATCGGGCTAGCATATCGTACGGCTTGGGAAGATCCGACTTAATCGCTTCACCATCAGCACCATAGGAAGGGACAATGGAATTGAGCTCCAAGCTGTTAGCAATCACGCTTGCCGAGTAACGGACTTCTTTCTGGATGGCCTTGAAATCCTTCGGGGAAAATTTGGACCCATCTCGGTTGAATTCCGGAAACCCGACAACCAGCTTGGCCAGCTCTAGCTTAGGAAAGTAAGCTTTTGCCAGGGCTAGCCCCCGGGTTACCCCAACCCGGCAGGATGAGCGTTTCCAATGCCAAATCCACTCGGGAATAGTGGAGCAGGCATCCAGCATCCTCTTTAGGTCGACGTGCCCAACACCCGGCCACCGTAGTTCTTCAAGGATCCATTTGGTTCCGGCACATAGTTGCCGGATAACGCTCTTGATGGTCTTCAGCTTGGCAATATCATCTTCTTCCGGCGTTGCTTCATCCGGACCTGCAGAAAGAAATGAAAGCACGAGTAAGGAAACCCGGCTATGTGTCAGACGGATGACCCGAATTATGGATATTATGCTAAGAGTCATACCAATCAAAGCGCGATACGTATCAGCAATCTGGACAGAAAGGTTCACTAGATTATCTTCGGCTGCATGAGCCCTCCTCCTATACTTTCTCGTGATCTTCCCACTCCTCCTGGCCTCAGCCTCGGCCTCCTCCCGCAGAGCCACCTCTTTTTCAATACGCTTGGTGGCCTTAGCCAATTTTTTCTCAGATTGGGTCACGAAGTCCTGAGTGGAGATACAGGGATAAATTAGTCGGAAATACTGTGAAGTTCCAGGCAAATTATCAAGAAATTCACCCGGAACTTGGGGACTAGATAAGGATACAAGCAATGTTATTCGGATTTACCTCGTGTTTTGTTATCAAAGCTTCCAGGATATTCTCTTCATTGGCCCTTAAGGTGTGAAGGGCACTAAGCATCTGGGGGAATGTCATGTCTTCAGGCTTGGTGCCAGAAGAACCGGCAGCTTGATCCTCTGGATGAAGAGTTTTTCCCGACTTTGGGGTCGAGACCCGGACCGTCTGGTTCTCCGGGTTTGGGGAACCCGTCCTCGTCTCTTGGATCTTAATCTCTTCATCCACGTCTTCAGACGATTTTGGAGACCCGGCTTCTTGTCGGGCCGGGTCATTAAAAGGATCTTGTTCTTGGGCGTCTTCAGCCTCATCACCAGCCGCGGCGTCCGCATTATCAGTTGGTTCCTCTGTCTTCTGGTTATCTGTTTCCATGTTCTCCGGGTCACTAACTGTGACTTGAGCGCTAAAGAAAAGGGAGAGAGGCAGTTAGCAACAGTGATTGAAAGTTGTCAGGTATGAAAGGATGTCAAATAGAAAAGACTTACCCGGTATTTACAGCGTAATCCGGTGGGAGCTCGCTGCTGGAAGCAGATGAAGTCGCCAAAGGGACCGATAGCGGAACCCGGAATTGCCCGGCACGTGGATGGTTGGGAGATGGGTGACGCTGAGGGGATTTGGAGGATTGAGGTGGAGGAGTACCGACCCGGTGGACTGGTGAGGTGGTGATACGGATTAAGGGGATCCTCACCCGGAGAACTCCGGGTCACCCTACGTTTGGCCGGGAGAGGATCCTTCAAGTGTGACGAGTGTGACAACTGTTGGTTAAGTCTACGCATGATATCGAAGGAGTAAGGTTCAGAGGATATAGAAGAGAAAGGAACCTTGGAAACCACTCCTCTGGCCTTCCTCTTGGCCCCGACTGTTACTTCCTGATCAGATTCGGTGGCCTCCGGGTCGTCCTCGTCCTTCTCTTCTTCGTCCTCCAGCCCTGCGAGCCGAGGATGTATTGATGGAAAAAGTTAAAATGGGAGGAAAATGATACAAGTGAAGATGATACAAGATCCGGATAAGAACCTTCATCATCATTAGCCGGCTCGTCTTCCTCTTCCGGGTCTCTGGAGGGGGGGGAAGGTTTCAACTTTCCAGAAAGGGTCATCAGCCTGAGACAAAAAGATGAAAGTAAGAATTAAAAGCAGTATCTAGTCAAAGTGTGGAAATAAGCTTATGAGTATCGAGTCTTACCGCTGGAGCCAGATTTTCCCGAGTAAATGGAGGTAACCCGGCGATGTTCTTTATGACTTCCAGTTTTTCCGTCAGGAAACCTTTGATGGTTTTGTTGGTGTCGCCGGCTGCAAAGCTCTTGGTAGAATATCGGAGTGCGTCCGTGGCGTGCCCCGAGTACTCGCACATCAATTTGGTACGGATAGAATTGGGTTGGATCCGTAAATCAACCCAAGTTTTCACTAAATTGAGCCCAAGAGGCCTTGGGCGGAGAGGACGGCTATTCTAGCTAGTAAAGGCAGGATTGCTTCCCTGTCCGAGTCAGGGCGAAAGCATTGAATTTTTCAGAAATATCGAGGAGACCCTCGGAGTAACCCGGCAGTTTCTTTTCACCGGGTGGGGAAGTGTCGTGGCAGTAAAAGAAGGATAATTGCCAGTGTTTAACATGGGAATTCAGGTTAAGGGTTGGCATTAGTGAGTTCTTGCGGCGTTGGATGGATACCCCGCCGCAAGTGAGAACTGCCCCGTCACCGCTTTCGCGGCACGGCTTGCACTGGAAAAGTTCAATGAAGAGGGCCAAACTTGGCGAAGTGCACAAGTATGACTCGGACAAAACAATGAAGTGAGTAATATTCAACATAGAGTTAGGCCCTATGTCAAATGTCCTGAGGCCATAATGGCTCAGGACCTCACGAAAGAAAGGGTGACCCGGAGGACGGAATCCCCGGGTCACGTGCTCTATGAAACAGATTACCTCGCCGTCGGCGGGCGTGGGCCGGGTCTCGTCACCCGGAGCCCTCCAGCGAATGTCCTTCTGAGAGGGGAGAACCCCCAACTCGGCCAGCTCTTCCAGCTTGGCCTTTGTGACTGTGGATCGCCCCCAATTGGCGGATATGGGTTGGGTTGTCTTCGCCTGGGCCGGTTGTTTCCCTTGCCTTTTGGGAGCCATGGGATCAACCTGCAAAACACAAGGAAAAAAGATACATGGAATAAGACTCGGAAATACCGGGTTACTCGGGTATATGCACGGAGTATCAAGAAGATACGAAGACTAAGAATTATCCGGGTATCGTGCCGCGAAGTAAAGATTGCAAGGTATCCGGGTATCAAGTATAATTATAGAAACTATTGGTTACTTACGTATTGAAAGGTGTTTGAGGAAGACGGATGATTGCTCATGTAACTACTGCAAGCAAAAGAACCGGAAGAGAACGATTTTCCGGGTATCAATGACATGTGCGGAAAATTGGGATGAAATGGATCTAGATTGGAAAACTTGCGGACGATTTTACGAAGAAATTGATGACTAATAATGATAGGAGAGTGGTGTGTGATCATTAATCAGGCTACTGGAGGAGTTAGCAAGCATCTGAGCAATTCTAACCGGCGCGGCAAGAAAAATTTCCCGCGGGTTGACCTAGATCCAATCTAGAGGAAATCGAAAAATTACGAGGGTAAATTAATGGATACGAAGAACTTACTGGATTAGATGGGAGCGGCGCGCGGTGGCGGAAGACAGCGTGGACTGAATGTCTCTTCACAGCTCCCGGCGGACAAAGTGGGGGCGTAGCGGCGGAGCTCAGCGGTGTCGCGGGGTGGTTCGAAGACGAACACGGCCGACGGTGGCCTTGCTCCGGCGACGAGCTTGGGATTCCCTTGGTAGTGTTGCGCGAGCGCGAGAGATGAGGAAGGAGAAGGGGTTGGAATGAAACGTTGGGTTCTAGGTTATCTTTTGGGCACCTATTTATAAGGTGCGGGCGGGTAAACCTATTCCAACGGGCGGAAGCCGGCAATTTCGGGATAAAGGTTACCTGCACGGATTTTGCGAGATATGCTTTAAGTGCTGACCGAGATATCCGGACAGAGATAAGAAGGAGATCTTCTCCGCAACACTAGGGGCAATTATCGAGTAAAGTGAATCAGATCTTTAAACATTCTTATCAGGGTGTTGACCCGGAAAAGCTGAGCAAAGGACTTGGAGAAAGCCGGGTTATTATATGGCCATCTTGGAGTTAGGCCTAACTGTTTATTAAAGCAATTTAACCCGGCCTCCATTGAATTTGTAAGTTTGATAATTTTGCAGGGAATAGCGTGCGCTTCAAAGAGAGTCTCGTGAAGCCCAAGCTATTCTGGGGACTACTGATGGAGGGATGGTAACCAGGTAGGCCAACGCCAAGGTGCAACCCGGCGCAAAGGACGCTGCGCAGGATCCGGTTAAGGATAAGGGAACTTCTAGAAGGCCCAGGTTCATAGGCCTGGTAACCCGGATTGTGGGTTACGATAAGGAAAGCTAGGGTTTGTATGCAGTGTCCGGGTAGGATTCAGGGTGCGCCTTGAAAGGCAAACCAGGGGGTCCGGGTGCTTTATAAACCGGCCCCTAGGACTAGTTGAGAGAGATCCAAGAGTTCTAACAATATCGCTTGGTATCGAGCATCCAGTGTAACACGAGAGTTAAGTTAATATATCGAGATCGGAGACTCGACGACTTGATTGCCGGCTACCAGATCGAATACCATCATGTTTTCCTCTGAGCTAAACCCTCTCCCAAACGCCTGTGTCGTCTTGCCCCAAGATCAGTTACCCCAGGTAACGTCTGCCGTGATTATCCCACGACAAGCGCGCTCGCCATCGAACGGTGCCGGTCCGCGGACGTCAGCCGGTGTGGCGCCGTGCGCGTCGGCCGATGCGGCGCTGCAAACGTGTCGAGCTGCGGCAGCGTGATGGCTCGACGTAGCAAGGTGAACATGGTGGATGCGCATCAGCAACCGCCCTCGTGTCAGAAAGCAGAGCCAGCCTGCGCCGTGCAGATGGAAATCATAAGCAAGTGAAGAACCTGTACCTGTTACCTGATGGAATTATCTGTATGGCGCTACTATTACTGCTTATGTATTTATGTGATCAGTATGTTTTGGTTGTACCGTACCAGGGAGTATTTGGTTATATGCTGCGGACATGTTCGGTTTGTATGAAAGTATTTTTCTTTTCAAGTAGGAGTAGTTTTTTTTTGCAATTATTGAAGCGCCGGCGTGTGTAATAAATGCCTTTTCATTTCAAAATGGACAACGATTTATATGTCGGAATATTATGCATACCGCAATAGTACCTCTGTTCCGATTCAAGTGACAGCATCTCTATACAAATTTGTACTGCTTCCTCCGTTCTGGTTTATATGTCACATATGACAATTCTCTGGGCTCTACATATTCATTCATTGGGAGTCAAGTATTGCATGCATTGGTGGAGAGGAGTGGAGAGATGTAACCACCCACTAATTAGAAGAGAATTAATGCAAATATGACTAAGAGGTGAGCAGGGCCGGTCCTGAGATTTCAGGGGCCCGGGGCGAGGCAAAAATTTGGGGCCCCTTGGTACAAGTAGACATATATATAGATGTGTTGATGAACTAGAAATCAAATAAGAGAAATGAGACACATTTTTTACGTGGAAACCCCTCGCGGGGAAAAAATATATGGACGACTTCGCTATATCCTAAAATTTTCTCCGTTACATTTCTGGACGCGAAGTCATCGGCGATAGAATCAATGTCAATCTCATCCAATAATTTCTTCTATATGCATAGAGTTGTCAAACAATTTAGTCTCTTTTGTGATATTATAGATCTCAAATATTTATCCAGTAATTTCAACTGTGAAGCTGATGCGACTGTCACGAGCATAGTAAATAAGATCTGATAAGAAAAAATATATTAGATAACAATCGGCTTCTCTCACAAACTAAAATGTCTCCATAGCGGACATTGTTCTATCTAGCAAGGTCAACTGCATAACACTTAACTCATAAATTAGATCGTTTAGCTCGATATCATATTTCTTATCTAGAGAGCAAGTATTTGCAAACCACATTTCTTATCTAGAGAGAAAGTATTTGCAAATGTAGTGCAACTGTCTTTAATTTGAAAACCATCCATTGACTTCAATTTTTTGAACTCACTAAAAATCAAATATACTTCTGAACTACTGTAGTTCTTCAATTGCCATATCTACGGCAATGAATCACAATAACAACTAAGTTGTGGCGGACGAGCGACCGTACACGAGCGGACGGACGATGAAAAAAGCATACAAGTCGATGGACAATGTGATCCAATCCTAAATCCTTACATTTACGCATGTACGTAGGTACCAAGTTGATCATCTATTGGCCTGCCCAGCCGTGCTCCCATGGCTCTCCGAGTAGGAGTAGTTACGAGCCAACCTTTAGACCCAATTGCTCGTGAAGAGGTTTTCAATTGCATGGGATGACCCTATTAACCAATTAATTGATGTGTTCACACGAAAAGATACAAGCGGACGAATCTATTAAACTAATTAATTGTTTTCTTTACATGCACATAAACTAAGCCTACTAACGTATACCTGAAAAGGGCCCCCAAATTTTTTGGGCCCGGGGCGCCCGCCCCTCTTGCCCCTCCTCAGGACCAACCCTGGAGGTGAGACTGCATGTTTTTGGGATTGTGCCCTATACACCAGGAGGGAGGGAGTACTAGCTTAGCTCTCCTTCCCTCCATGTCACTTATTTCGGTACCGAGGGAGTAGTATGTCAATGCCAGGCATGAACCCACAACATTGTTTAGTATAGTTTGAGAACACCAACAATTTAGAGAAATAAATACAAAGAAATCAAAGAAACTAGCAAGCGGCGTGTGGTTGTGCAAACAATATAATTATCTTCAACTACGAAACTTTCAACACACCTTCTCTGAAAAGAAACACCCAACTAAATATTCTATACTCCTAAGCATGTCACATGTGTTGCCATCAAGGAAAGTGGGTCCCTATAGTATGATAGATAGCATAGACTAAAAACAATTTAAAGTATACAAAATAGTATGGTTTCTGACTGGTACAACTGAGAAGAATCTGAAATAAGATATGCTACCATAGTTGGTTGTCATTTTGTTGTTGTTGGGATATCCTTACTCAGTTACTCTCTCCACCTTTAGTTTCCTAATTGACTAGTAGTGTCACACCACTTGTTTTAACTTTCTGTAAAGCTAGGTCTATCGACCTTTGATTGAGAGAAGACTTTCTAGGATCAGATTCCTGTTAATATCGCAATAATCAAGAAATAATGTCTATCCATTACTCGGAACTTGGAAATGTCATTCCGTAGAATACTACTATGAAAACATAATATGCAACCCTTGCGTGCAGAAAGCAGAGCCAAACTACGGAAATCATTAGCAAGTGAAGAAACTATACCCGATGAAATTATCCGTATGGTTCTACTATTTGTGAACCGCTTATGTGCAATATGTATTTATGTGATCTGTATGTTTCGTTATGTTCTGGACATGTTCGGTTTACTTGAAAGTACTTTTTTTTTCGAGTAATTGTTGGTGTGCAAGTATTGGAGCGCCTGCGTGTGTACTAAGTGCCTTTTCATTTTAAAATGGACAACATTGTACATGTCAAAATATTATGCATACCACAATAGTAGTCTAGACCTAGAAATTCTTGGACGGGGTGTTCCAGATTATAAATACTAATTATGTTTCGATTCAAGTGACATCATCTGTATACAAATTTGTATTAGCTTAGCTCTCCTTCCCTCCACGTCACTTAATTCAGTACCGAGGGAGTAGTTTGTCAATGCCAAGCATAAACCCACAACACTGTTTAGTATAGTTTGAGAACGCCAATAATTTAGAGAATTAAATATAAAGAAATCAAAGAAGCTAGCAAGCGACGAGCAGAGATACACCGTGTCGTTGTGCAATCAATAGAACTATCTCCAACTATGAAACTTCTAGCACAACTTCTCTGGAAAAAATACCAAAACACCCAACTAAATATAGTATTCTCTGAAACCATGTCACATGTGTTGCCATTAAGGAAAAAAGGACGCTATAGTATGATAGCTCGCATAGCCTAAAAACAATTTAAAGTATACAAAATATGAAAATAGTATGGTTTCTAACCGGTACAACCGAGTATATACTTACTTAGTTACTCTGTCCACCTTTAGTTTTCTAGTTGACTGGTTTAAAAAAAAAGTTCCTGCTGGCAATGTCACACCACTTGTTTTAACTTTCTATAAATCTAGGTCTATCGACCTTTGATTGAGAGATGAATTCTAGGATCGAATTCCCGTTAATATCGCAATAATCAAGAAATGATGACCACGGAAAAGTAACATTATTGATTACTCAGAACTAAATTCGGAACTTGGAAATAGCATTCTGTAAAATACTATCTGAAAACATAACATGCAAGAAACACCGTTCTTCTATTTAGATGCCCCATGTTTGCTAGACAAACTGAACATGTTCTAGTATAGATAACCAACTAGGAAGCTTTGGCACGGAGGCACGTCACGCCCGTGGAGTGATATTGATTGATGCAAGAGTCATGTGTCAACAATGCTCGATTCGAAGATTTTTCCTCGTATGTAGTAATTTCTTTTAGTGCTTAATCTAGTGGGTAACACACCTATATGAGATGATGAAAGGTACAACCCAATCTAGTGTATAATTTTCACCACTTAATATTTTGGGATTGGGTGGTTGGTTATTTTCTACATGTTGGCCTTTCCTAGGTGGACGATATACGCGCCACCCGGGAACGTGATCGGTGTTTGGGAGAACTAAAATTATCCAAGTAGCTGCATCATGAAACTGATGGTCTTACATGTTTATCCCACACGCGGAACTCTAGTACAACAAAAGAAGTTCACAATATTGTATCATGTTCATGCAAAATAGCATCAATTAGCAGGGAAAGCCATAATAGTTGGTTGTTATATTCAAACAAAGTCAGCTAACAATAATGCAGAGTCTAAAAAAGAAGGTTGGCAACGGTGACCTCTTGGCTAGGTCGCTAGCTCATATATCCATCTATCATAAAATACATTTAGGTAAACAACATATGCATAAGAATAGGTGGTACAGACAATTAAAAGTTGAGGGAAAGCAGTTTTTTCTCCCCTCAAAGCACTGGATGTCAGACATATACCGTGAGTCATATAAGATTTTTTTCTTCCAACCAGAAAGAAAATAAGAACACGTTGATAGCACGAACAACCCACTGGCCGTTGAAAGCTAATTTCTTTCCTATGAGTATCTGTATCAAGTGTAAATGTCTTTTGAAAGGCAAACAATAGCCAAATAGCGTACTGCATACATTGTTAATAAGAGGGAGTATGCAAGATGCAAAAAAGAGACAAAAAAGGAGAAAGAGCTACCTATGTCTTGCCATCTAGGCCTCTAGAATATTGTGTACTTTTCTTTTAGCTCTGCCGCGAACTTATGCATCAATTTCTTAAGGATTATCATGCATGTGTAAAGACTTTGTTGAGTTCCTCTGAACAAACAGTCATTTCTGCGGGATGACACACTCCGTCACCAACGCAATAATTTCTATAGGAGAGGGACAAGCAATAGATTTTTAATGTTTCTAATGTTATTATAAATAGAATATAAAGCTATGAATTCTGAACACACATACTCCCATCATGTCTAGTGAAACTAACATAAAAAATAATAAAGAATCTCATGTCTTCATCTTGCATATCGAGTGTTCGTAGTAAGGTTCATGTCAAGGGGTGCCATAACCCGGAGGTAGAACGTGGGTAATGGACGTAGGGAAGTTGCCGGTGGTGATGACAAGAATGTACCCAGGTTCGGTGTGTCGCAACAAAGGCGACACACTACTTCCCCAATCTCACTAATCAGGCAAAGTCTGAAGTACAAAGTACATGGCGTGAGTATGATTCTCTCGATCTTGCCTCTAGGACGACTCCTGTCTGGCTTTATAGAGAGAATTCCTTATTTGGCCCTTACTTAAAATCGTGTTCCCTATTTGGCCCCAAAAATAAAATTCTTCCCTATTTGACACCTTAACTTCATTTTCTTCCTAACATGGCCCCATAGTGCATTCTAAACACATATGGGGATGTAAAAAGACTCTTTTACCCCTGATAATTTGTTTACCAAAATTCATAATAGAAGTTGAAAATAAGCATAGTTATATTCTAGGGGAGTACTACACGGTGGTGTCGCACATTTGCATTCGCGCGCGGCGGCAACCAACAATGCACTCCTATGCATTTTCTCGCTGGACCGTCCACTCGTGTGGCCAAGCACGCGTAGAAACATGTGGTTTCTGCTGTCCGCTGACCCTACATGTGTCCTACATGTATCTCCCAAAAAATAGCCGCTATAGGCTGACAATGGCCTGGCCGCTACCACTCGCACGCATCGTTCCTCCAAAAAGCTATAGGCATGTGCTAGTGTAGTCTAGATCGTTGCACGTACAGTATGTGCTAGGCAATATTAAACCTCAACAAAAAAAAACATCCAAAGCAGCCATGCATGTCCTTGATAGCAGTTACGAAAGCAGATTTCACTATAATATACCTCTACGTGTGTTTTATCTCTTTACAGAGAATCACCGAAGTAGTAGTATGGTTCTCCATTTTGTGGTACTATTGTTGGGATTCTATAAATCAAGGATGTATTTCCATATATTTTTTATTGACTCCAGATGTGTACGTACAAGGCATGCATCAAGGATGTATTTCCATATTTTTTATTGACTCCAGATGTGTACGTACAAGGCATGCATCGGAACAGCTAGTTGTTTGGATCATACTCCATATGTGTGCGTTTAAAGTAATATTTGTACGTGGTGGACCAACATGGCAGAGAATCTAACCATGTTTAATTTCAATTTCTATTATGAATTTTGGACAAAAATTCATCAAGGACAAAAGAGTCTTTTTACATACTCATTTGTGTTTAGAATGCATTATAGGGCCATGTTAGGAAGAAAATGAAGTTAAGGTGTCAAATAGGGAAGAATTTTTTCTTTTGGGCCAAATAAGGAACACGATTTTAAGTAAGGGTCAAATAAAGAATTCTCTCGGCTTTATATAGGGAGCCGCACTAGGGCTTACTGGAAATGAATCTATTCGTATTAGGAAACTATCTCTAATCTTAGATATCTAGCTTCTACACCAAGTCGGGTTGCGGATTAGGCCAGAATCCAGGTCTTCTAGAATCCATTTTCCCGTGCGTCGGCCTGCTGGGCCGCCCGGAGGAGCCTTCTGCTTCACCACCAATGGGCCACTATAGCAGGCTGGATTCTGGCCAATACCGAACGATATCCCTGCTTCGACATATCCCCGATAGTAGCCCCCAGAAAGAGTTAAGACTTCATCTTCCATCGTTTCTCAGTTTTCGCACTAAAGAAAAGTCGGCCTTCAGTCTTGAATCTTTTTTAATCAATGTTGTGCTGAATCTGCCTTTCATAGAATCCAGAATATCGTCTGCAATCTTCACCGAGAAGGAACTGTTTTGACCATAGTCAAAATGAAGTTAACGAAAGATTCTTGCTTACGTCACGTTCGTTTGAACGCAGACCAAATCTGAAAAGTGGAATCGTTGCGAGATTTTTGCGTGGGAACCGAGGAGACGGAGAAATAGCGTGCAGTTACTCGGTTACCGGAATTAACGCCACACACACGTCAATCATCCAACAACTAAAATAGTCGTTGCACGCATCTCCCAACGTGGCTATAAATAGCCTCGTGCCTCAGTTCTTTCTCTACTCTTCTTCTTCCTCGAGCTCGCACGAATCCTCCCAAGACCGAAAGAAGAAAAAGAACCGAGAGCACTCAAACCTTCGCCAGAGATTCACACCGCGCTTCCGCACCCATCTCCGGCAACCAATCATCTGCAGCGCAGGCTCAAAACCCCATTCACATCCTTCCCCGATGGCGTCCAGAGGAGATCTCGGCGGACGTGCTCCCGTAGCACCCACTGACGATGTGGCGGCAGCAGCGCTACGGGCCACAGAGGCGACCATTGCGGCGGAGGCTGCGGCTACAGCTACAGTGGACGCAACCAAGGGAAAATCGCCATCGTCCACCTCTTCTACTCCGGCCACCGCATCAACGGCGCCAGGCTCTTCTGTGGCGGCCAACCCTAGCGCCACCACGGGATATGTTCCCCCGCCCTTCCACGCCAGTTCTTCCTCCTCTGCAGTCCCAGAGACCGCGAACATCGAGGACCCCACCGGCAGCGACAAGCCGGAAGGAGATCCGGCCACCGGAGCTGAGGAAAGGTAGAAGGAAGCGCGGGGAATTGGATAGGATGCTCCATCCTATCCAAATTACTAGAAAATCTAGTAAAGGATGGATTCCTCCCCAGGGACATGTGTCAGAGCAGGGAACGGGACGAGGAGCCAAGACTCATAGGCGATCAAAGGGTGATGCTCGTCTCACATGATATTCCAGGTTTGGATTCTTTTGTGCCACTACATGGGGCCTACAGACTCTCTTCGTTCGACAACAGCAGATGTTGACCCATGCAGCCTTCGCCGCCAGGTTAACCACCTGGTCTCTAATCATACTCAGTATGAGATGAGCGTGGAAATGTATACCGCTACCAACCCTCCACCAAAGGTGAGTTTCATCATTTGAAGCGAAAGTATATCTTGCATATGTGAATTTATATTTCAATGACAAACTCGTATTTTTGCATCTTGAGGATCTCTCCAAGGACCAGCTAGTGTCCAAGGAGAAAATGGATGCCAAGAAAGCTCGGAAAGCCACAGCCGCCAAAGTTAGTAAGAAGCGCAAGAAGACGGCCGCCTCCAAGGAGGTTGTCAATCTGGACGGCGTCCTTGTTGCCACCTCCAGGTAACTGCGATTTTTCTCTGCATTTATGTCTTTGTGTGAAAACAGGTTTTACGGTTCTAACTTGGCTTCTACATTCTTTTCAGTCTGGCCCCTGCTCCTTTGAAGTCAAAGAAGAAGCGGAAACTGGTGGTTCATCGGGAATGTAGGAGATCTCCGGCTCTCACCTCTGGTACTCATGTAGTCATTGTTGTGGGCGGGGCAGGGTACTTCTGCTACTCCACAAGAAAAAGTTTCCCCCTTTCAAGCCAGACCAGTCAGTATGAGGCATCAACGTCGAACACACAGGAAAGGGTGGATCCTCCTCAAAGGGAAGAGGTTCCCTTTGTCAATCCTGATGAAGGCATTCCTTCCTTTGACGAATCATTCAAGGTAAAGAATACTTTGACGAAGATGGTTTTATGCATGAATGCGAAAAAAGCACTTCATCGAGTTCCTCCTCCCTCGTGTAGTAGATGGCCACAAGGTGGTGTAGTAGTCCGTGTTAACTACACTTTTTACCCTCGGCAGGTTATGAATGTCGGAATTACCCATTTGGGGGCAAAATTCCAAGACAACGGTCGGGATTTCCTCTAGATGCTTGGAAGGATTCAGAACATGAGTTAGGTATACTCCCTAACCCCCAAGTATTAAGTTGAGGAATATGTTTCCCTAGTTAATGTTTTTTTAGTACACTTCTGACTTTATACTCAACTTTCCTTGTTTCTTGTTTTGTTTTTCCTCACAAAACCTCCTAGCAAATAAATGACGAAGTTTATAAGAAGTTGACCATCAAGAATAAGAGGTGCATGAGCTCCTCCGTGTTGATGAAGAGAAGGAATCCGAGCTTTATGAGCTTTAGAAGAAGATGAAGGAAGATGCCGGTAAGTTACGTTCTTTCCTTCCTTTGTTCCTTTTGCATGCATGTTTTCCTAATCTGTGTTTTCTCATATGTTCGCCTTTCGCAGTTGTTATCGCCGAGGCAAAACAAGTGGTATCTGATGCTGGGAGTGCCCCTCAACTCCGAGAAGAAAATCTCTGTCTCCACAAGGACAATGTGTAAATTCAGAAGGAGTTGACCAAATGCTGGAAAGCCCTGGAGGCTTCCGAATCTTGGCTCAAAGCCCAGATTAAGGGGGTGTTTGTTTGGGATGTGGCTGGCTGTGCTACTATGGAGGAAAAGCTGCTCTGCAGGGGAAGCCGCTTTTCTGAATGTGACTGTTTGACGACTTGGCTAACTGTCTAGCTGTGTGTTAAGGAATTTCTGAAATACCCTTAGAGTGCCGAGGACATGTATTTACTGATTGAACTATGTAATCGTATATGTCACTATAAAATTCCAAGAACACACATCATTAAACGTCAAATAATTAGTTGGATATATAATTTTCCAAATTACATATCCGTACTATTACATAAATAAGATATCGTTCACCAATAAGAAGTAATAAGCAAGAAAAATTGGATTAAAAAACGTGCAATATGATGAACTGAAAGTACACTATATGTCGAGACATCGTAGTAGAATTCATAGACGGGGTGCCATGTGTCGGGGGGTTACCCCCGAGTAGGGTAAAGGCAAGTGGTAAAGGCGTCTTACAGAAGAGAGGTTTGGTCGAGTAGCCGACTACCCGGTACCCGCTACCCGGCAGACTGCTACTCGGTCTCACCTCAAGATGGCCGGAAGGAAGAATCATTCAAGTTCTCTACGTTCGAGTAGAAGAGTTGGCCCGAGTACAATTGGCGGGAACAATTGGCGGGAACCTACTCGGGCCAGAAAGTCAAAGGAGCCGTTCTGACACAGGATCCCGCGTATCCTGGGTCCGTACTTGGCAGCATTCGAACTACTGTTCATCTGGGACCGGCCTGCCTGACAGTGACAGCATGGAAGCAGGCCGTGGCAGGATAAGGGGGGCCTACTCTGTGCTTAGGTACAGTGATACCAGTCTGTCCCCTAGTTTTGCCCAACGACTTTCCAGATGAAGCCAAGGTTAGGAACCAAAGCTGTCAGCGGGAAACCGGAAGAAGGACGGTGTGCACACAATGTCGACACTTGTCTAGATTTGGACGTATCCGGTTGGGCACCAGGTATATAAGGTGCCCCGCCGCCTCCTGCGTGAGGATCGGTCGCATACATGCTCACATTGAACCCTAGAAACCCTAAGTTCTTGACCTAGCTCTACTCGGAGAGAGGAGAGTGGCTACTCGGTAGCGATATCCTTTGTACTGTGGCTACTCGGAGAAACATCATAATACATATAGAGAGGCAGGAGTAGGGGTTTTACCTCCTCACGAGGGCCCTGAACCTGGGTAGATCGTGTTGTTTGCTGTGTATTGTTCTTACCTCACGCGGCTACTCGTCGTGTGATCCCTCCCCGGACACCTCCAGCGTCCTTCGTTCCCACATCTTTAGCCATCCCATGGCATCTGCCGTGACACCACCACGACAGTTGGCGCCCACCGTGGGGCAACCAGCGGCGCTGGCTGGAGTTTCTGTTCGGACGGGATCTTCTTCAGCGGAGCGCGTGGTTTGTGGCCTTGTCCACAGATTCGGCTCCTTCGACTTCGTCACCGACAACGCCGGCTGTTTCGGCGGCATGGCCATGCCTGAGGGCGGTACGGTGATCTCCTTCGGCTCTCACCTCGTCTACGTCGCCACCGTCGCCAACAGCGCGTACCCCGAGCTGGTGGATGACGCGGAGGATCCTCCCGCAGTGATTGCTGCTCGCGGAAGGCCCGCATGCAGCTCTGCGAGCTGCGCTGAGGTGATGGTGACGGGTTTGGCGGCAAACACTGGCGCAGCCGCTACTGGCGCTGCGGCCGTCGTCGAGGAGGTTGACGAACCGCCTACTGGTGGCAGGACTCACCGGCCCTACGAGAGGGAGAACAACTTGCCGCCTTCCACCTCTACGGTCATCCCCGCGTCTGCTGCGCGAGCCGGTATGCCCACTCCCACCGACATCGAGCTCCTGGCCGCCAGGGAGCAGCTCGAGCGGCAACGCCAGGAGCTGCTTGCCGAGCAGGCGGAGTTGGAGAAGATCAGGCTTGAGCTGAGTTTAGACCAGCTCGAGTACAACAAGGCTCACGGCTTCACGCCGGTCGCCAGGAGGCCTAGCAGAGTAGGCGCTACGCGGCGCAACTTGGGTGTCGAGATGGCAACGGTTGCAGAGGTGCCCGCTCAGTCCGCCACCGCGAACACCTTCACGAGGCCAAGGTACAGCACACCCGCTAAGACGCTCAGGGCTGCAGAGGCCGTAGCTGCCGAGTTGCCGCGCCTGGATGGAGAGGCGCGTCTCAGGCAGCAGGAGAGGCTCAACGAGTTGGTGCTGGAGGCCGCTAGGCAGAACGAGGAGTTCCGGAAGGCAAACCCGGGAGCTGGAGCTTCGCAGGTGGTTCACTCGCACGCGGCTAGATCTAACGATCAGGCCTCGTCTCCGCATCCTAGCCGCGAGAAGAGCCGCAGCGGGCGCTCGGGTAGAGACAGGCAAATGCAGGTGTATGACCCGGCTGCTGCCGCGAAACAGGTTGCTGTGCCGCAGCAGCCCGGGCGGGAACACAACGCTGCAAGAGCAGGCTCTCAAGCCCATCAAGCTCAAAGTCGTGCCCGAGATGCCGCGCGTCCAGGTTCTTCTCGGCAACCCGCAGCTCAGCCTACTCGGCAGAGGCAGCAGCCGCACCCAGTGGCACCAGTCGCCAACCCGGTGGAGCAGCCTGCAGCTGTGCAGGTGGACAGGTATGATGATGGCTACTCGGCTATGGAGATGGCTGGCTATGACATCCATGACCGTGTTGGCGAACGCGTGTTGGCGCCTGGAGATGCAAGGCACCAGCTGGACCGTATCAGCTTGTCGGCGCGGCTTGAGAGCACGGGTCCTCCTGGCCCCGAGTGCTTTGGCCCGCGCATCATGAATGAGCCTTCCGTGAAGGGCTTCCAGCTTGCAAGAGGCACCAAGAGTTACAATGGCAGCACCAAGCCTGAAGATTGGCTCAATGACTACGTCACCGCGGTACATATCGCGAATGGCAACAGGAGATGGGCGGTGCGCTATGTGCCGCAGATGCTAGAGGGTCCAGCTCGCACTTGGCTCAACAACTTGCCCAAGAACAGCATCAACTGCTGGCTGGACTTCTCGGATGCCTTCATCAGCAACTTCACGAGTACATACAAGAGACCGAATAGGCCACAGCAGCTGTCAGCCTGCAGGCAGCGAGAAGACGAGACAGACCGCGAGTACCTTACTCGGTGGAGTACTTTGAGGAACACCTGTGAGGGTGTGAATGAGGCACAGGCCATCACTTGGTTTGCGCAGGGTTGCCGACATGGCAGCATGCTTTGGCAGAGATTGCAGAGAGAGATGCCGAACACCCTGGCCGAGACCATCAAGATTGCGGATCAGTACGCACTCGGTGATCCTACTCAGCCACTGATGGACTCCTCTGAGCCGAGAAGAAACTTCAACAGCAGCAAGCGCAACGAGTTCCGCAACAAGCGCCGAGTAGATACTCGGTATGATCCTGAAGAGGTGAATGCAGTGAATGTCGGAGGCAGTGGTGGCCAAAGGCAGAAACCTGCTGGAGCCTACGGGCAGAACCAGAACCAGGGCCAAGGCAACAAGAAGCCATTTCGCGCCTCTCAGTCGGGTAGCGGGAACTCCGAGCAGCCGAAGAAGTTTGTCTTCGATGACATGAAGGATGGCCCGTGCAGCTTTCACACTCATCATCCCTCGAGGCCTGCGAACCATACTACTCGGCAATGCGAATGGTGGGATGTGATCAAGAGTGATGGCTTGCCTCCTCCTCCTCCCCTGCCGGCCCCCAATGCTACTGTTCAGCCTACTCGCGCACCCGCAGCTCGGCCACCAGTGTACCCGAGAAGAGAGAATGTGAACCAAGTGGCTTTAGGAGCCAACCAGAACTTCAACAACGAGAGATACCGCAACAACAACAACAACTACAACCGCAACAACAACAACAGAGGCAACAACAACAACTATCAGGGCAACAACAATGGCAACAATGGCAACAATGGGGGCAATGGCTCCAACCAGTACCAAGAGCACCATGAGAGCTATATGATCTTCACTTCTGAGGCAGTCGACAAGCAATCGCAGCACAGGCGGGCCATGGAGGTCAATGCAGTGATTCCTGCTGTTCCTCACTACATGTACTGGTGCGACCAGGAGATCAGGTGGTCCCGAGTAGATCATCCTAAGGTGATGCCCAATCCAGGTAGCTATGCCTTGGTGCTGGATCCTACCTTCCTGGGTCCCGAGAAGAATGTGAGGTTCAGCAAGGTGCTAATCGACAACGGCAGCAGCATCAACATTGTGTACAAGGACACACTCGAGAAGCTTGGCCTGGCCGAGAACATGATGCTGCCCAGCAAGACCACCTTCCATGGCATTGTGCCCGGGATCTCGTGCAATCCGATTGGCCGAGTGTGGATTGATGTGCTATTCGGTACTCGGGAGAACTGCCGCACAGAGCGTCTGCAGTTTGAGGTGGTGGATCATCAGAGCCCCTATCATGCTCTGCTCGGCAGGCCAGCTCTGAGCAAGTTCATGGCCTCTACGCATGTGGCTTATCTGAAGATGAAGATCCCTGGTCCCAATGGCATCATCACCATCTCGGGAGATTACAAGAAGTCCATGGAGTGTGCCTCTGCTAGCTCCCAGCTGGCGGAATCGATGGTGATTGCTGCCGAGAAGAAGAAGATGTATGAGGTGGTGGCCATGGCTCAGTCCGCACAAGCTGGCGCACAAGGTGTGCCGAGTACCCAGCATGGTACTGCCTTCCAAGCTGCCAAGGAGACCAAGACAGTCCAGGTCGACCCCGAGTTCCCCGACCGTGTAGCCATCATTGGTTCCGGGTTGGCGGAGAAATAGGAAAGCGCGCTCATCCACTTCCTCCGTGAGAATCGGGATGTGTTTGCCTGGACCAATGAAGATCTACCAGGAGTCCCGAGGGAGTTGGTTGAGCACTCTTTGCATGTGCGTCCTGACGCCAAGCCAGTGAAGCAGGCTATGCGCCGTTTCGGAGATGAGAGAAGGAAGGCCATTGGTGATCAGATCACCAAGTTACTGATAAGCAATTTCATCATGGAGGTGCTGCATCCGGATTGGCTAGCCAACCCGGTCATGGTCGAGAAGAAGAAGGAGGATCCCAAGGCTGCCACCGCATGGCGCATGTGTGTCGACTACACCGACTTGAACAAGGCATGCCCCAAGGATCCTTTCCCGCTACCTCGCATCGATCAGGTGATCGATTCCACTGCTGGTTGTGAATTGTTGTCTTTCATAGATGCCTACTCTGGTTTTCACCAGATTGCACTCAACCCTGCTGATCAAATAAAGACTGCTTTCATTACCCGTACGGGGCTTATTGCTATCGTGTCATGTGTTTTGGCTTGAGGAATGCGGGTGCAACCTATCAGAGATGCATGCAGAAATGCTTGCACGACCAGCTCGGCAAGAATGTGCAGGTGTACGTAGATGACATTGTCATCAAAACGAATAAAACACATACTCTGCTTGCCGACCTGGAGGAAACCTTTGCTAACCTACGCAAGTACAAAATGAAACTGAACCCGAGTAAGTGCACCTTTGGTGTACCGGCTGGAAAGCTACTCGGTTTTCTGGTTTCTAGTCGGGGCATTGAAGCCAATCCTTCTAAGATAAAAGCTATTGAGAGCATGTCTTTACCGAGATCACTGAAAGATGTGCAGAAGTTCACGGGTTGTTTGGCATCTCTGAGCCGTTTTCTGGGCCGAATGGGCGAGAAGGCCCTGCCTTTGTACCAACTGATGAAGAAAAGTGACAAGTTTGTCTGGACTCCGCAAGCGGACGTGGCATTCAATGAGCTGAAAGCAATGCTGGCTAGCGCTCCCGTCTTGGCTAGTCCGCTACCCAAGGAGCCTATGCTGTTGTATATTGCTGCGACTAACCGAGTAGTCAGCGTGGTGATAGTGGTGGAGCGAGAAGAGGAAGGCAAGAGTGTGCAGCGCCCAGTCTATTATCTCAGTGAAGTGCTGTCCAGCTCCAAGCAGAACTATCCGCACTATCAGAAGATGACATATGGTGTGTACCTGGGCGCCAGAAAGCTGAAACATTATTTCCAGGGGCACCCCATCACTGTCGTAAGTTCTGCTCCCATCTCGGATATCATGGGCAACAAGGAGGCGAGTGGCAGAGTAGCCAAGTGGGCGATTGAGCTAGCCGCGTACGCTCCCGCGTATGCGAGAAGAGAAGCAATCAAGTCTCAGGTCCTGGCGGAGTTTCTTGTGGACTGGGCCGAGATGCAGTATGAACCTCCTGCTCCAGTTTCCAACTATTGGAAGATGCACTTTGATGGCTCAAAGGTGAAAGAAGGCCTTGGCGCTGGTGTTGTGCTCACGTCACCCAAGCGAGATCAGCTCAAGTATGTGCTGCAGATTCATTTCAAGGCATCCAACAATGTAGCCGAGTACGAGGCAGTGGTGCATGGTTTGCGAGTAGCAAAGGAGGTTGGTGTGCAGCGCATTATATGCTATGGCGATTCAGATCTAGTGGTGCAGCAAGTCTCAGGTACTTGGGATGCTTTGGATGCCAACATGGCATCGTATCGTTTCCTGGTGCAGTCTATGACTGGTTTCTTCGAGGGTTGTGAGTTCCAACACATTCACCGGGCAGAGAACGAAGCAGCAGACGAGCTATCCAAGTTGGGATCTTCTCGGCAGTCCATCCCGGCAGGGATTGCCTTGGAGCATTTGAGGAAGCCATCCATCAAGCCCTCTCCCAACTCGGAGTCTATATTTGTCCCTTCTCTGCCGAGTGAAGAATCTGACCCAATGGAGATTGATTGGGAGAGTGCTGCAGGGAACCCGGGGACTGCCGTTCCCTACTCGGGGACTGCCACTCCTTACTCGGGGACTGCCGCTCCCTACTCGGGGACTGCCACTCCTTACTCGGGGACTGCCGCTCCTTACTCGGGGACTGCCGCTCCCTACTCGGGGACTGCCAATCCTTACTCGGGGACTGCCACTCCTTACTCGGGGACTGCCACTCCTTACTCGGGGACTGCCGCCCTCAACCCAGAGGCTGTCGCATTTATTGAGGAAGTTCTCGCCAATCGATCTGGGCTGCAAAGAAGCGCTCCTGCTCCTCCTGTGCAACCGCAAGAGCCCGTCCCAATGGAACTGGACGAACCAGTGTTTCCTATACGGGAGACACCGAGTTGGGCTATGCCCATATTATCCTTTCTAAGGGACGGCACTTTGCCTGAAGATGAGGTGACTGCGAGGCAGATTCAGAGAAGGTCCAAGGGCTACACCATAGTCAGAGATGTGCTGCACAAGAGAAGTGCCACTGGCGTGCTGCAACGTTGTGTGAGCCCGGAAGAGGGAGAAGAAATTCTGGTGGAGATACACCAAGGAGAATGCGGGCATCACGCCTCTTCTCGGGCATTGGTCAAGAAAGCTTTTCGGCATGGCTTCTACTGGCTCACCGCACTGCAGCAAGCTGAAGATATTGTGAGGAAATGCAATGGCTGCCAGATGTTCGCAAGTAAGATTCACATGCCCGCTTCCGAATTGAAAACAATTCCTATCACATGGCCGTTTGCTGTTTGGTGCTTGGATATGGTTGGCCCCTTCAAGCCGGCTAAAGGCAATATGACACATATCTTGGTCATGGTGGACAAGTTCACCAAGTGGATTGAAGTGAAGCCTATTCGGAAGTGCGATGGGGTCACAGCTGTGAAGTTCGTGAAGGATGTGATCATGAGATATGGCTACCCGCACAGTATCATCACCGACAACGGCACCAACTTTGCAGAGGGGGCCATGGTGCGATTCTGCAGAGATAAGCATATCCGACTAGACGTTGCGTCAGTCGCGCATCCTGCCTCCAATGGGCAAGTTGAGAGAGCAAATGGAATGGTACTGGCAGGCATCAAGCCAAGGCTGATTGAGCCGTTGCTGAAAACACCTGGGTGTTGGCTAGAAGAGTTGCCAGCGGTGTTGTGGAGTCTAAGGACTACCCCTAACCGCTCAACCGGCTACACGCCATTCTTCTTGGTATACGGGGCTGAGGCCGTGTTGCCAATAGACTTAGAGCATGACTCCCCCCGAGTAGCCCTCTACACTGAGGTGGAGGCGAGAGAAGCTCGAGAAGACGACGTTGACCTGCTTGAAGAAGCAAGAGAGCTGACTCTGTCACGTTCGGCTATCTACCAGCAAAACCTGCGGCGTTATCATAGCCGAAAGGTGAACCCAAGGGTTTTCCGGGAAGGAGACATGGTCCTTAGGCTTGTGCAGCGCACAGCCGGGATGCACAAATTGTCTCCTCCATGGGAGGGGCCTTTCATTGTGAGCAAAGCGCTGCACAATGATGCGTACTACCTTGTAGATGTGCGCCCGTCGCAGGCGAACAGGGCAGATAAAGCTAGAGAGGAAACCAAGCGCCCTTGGAATGTAGCTCTACTTCGTCGTTTTCATTCGTAAGCAAAGATGTGTATGTACCCTCTTATCCGAGTTGAAATTCTACTCTGCAATCTGAAATTGTTCTCGGGGACTGCCCACGTCCAAAATTGTTCTAAGTGTTTTTACTCGGCTTTACTGTTTTCCTACTCGGTTGCTCCACTTCGAGACTCATAAGCGTATTGAGTACTGTGTCTAAACCTATATGCCAACTCTTCGACTCTGCTGCTGTCCGAAACCCGGCTTCATGGCAAGCAAGAGAACAAGCAAAAGGTCACTGAGCACAAGAAAATCGCTAAGGAAGAAAAAGTGCAGGAACCGAGTAGGTTGTTTATTACTTTTGTTTCCTGTTTCGTCTTCTCGGCTAAGTGGTGGGCTGCGTTATCATGATTGTTTCTAGCGGCTAAGAATTTGCAGCTCTACTCTTTGATTCTTGTGACTCGAATACCAAAAAAGCAACAAGTTGCGGGTAGAGCAGAGATGAAAAGATAGGGTGAATAAGGAAAGCAACTCGGGGACTCGCATGGAAACGCAACTCGGCATTGAGCCAGTGTTGCTCAAATTGATTAATGTCGAAATAAACAGAATGGGCATAAAAACTGAGTAGCAAGCAAAACAAAGATAGTCTATTACATCTGCTCCCGGCATCCCGGGGATCTGATAAGTGTTCGAGTAAAAAAGTTTGCAGGTAAAGTTATGTGGAGGAAGCGGTGTTGTCGGTGCTGGCATTGGCTGCTGCAGCTTCTGTGGTGGCCCTGGCTGCCGCGTTTTCCTCGGCGCTGGCATGGGTGGCATCCGCCTCCGACTGGACGGTGGTGGACTCCTCCATCATGACGTCCTGCTCGGTGGCTGCCAGGTCAGAAGTGGCCGTGGCCACCGAGATGGGCCCTGGAGCTGTAGAGGAACCGGAGGCTCGGCTGGGGGCGGGCATCGTGTCGTCAAGAGCGGCCCCTGAAGAGGTGCCGAAGTCGAGTGGGGCGGTATCGATGTGCTCGGCCTCCTCATCGCTACTCGAGACGGCCGTGCCCTTCCCCTTCCCGGCCCTACTACTGGGGGAATCGAAGAAGCCCGACTCCAGGTCGGAGTCTGTCTCCTCATCTTCCTCCTCCTCGTCCTCCTCCACCTCGGTGTCGGGCTCGGGGGGGGGGGGGGCCGTCGATGTAGATCTCCGTCTCAGCGCACTCCGCCACTTCATACGCGATTGATTTGCGCGTGGCCACGCAGTCGGGGTCTGTCTCCCACTTGGAGTTGTCGCGCTTCCCGCGGATGTGTTGCATGTTAAGATTTTCGTACCAGGAGGAGATGCAGAGAAGCATCAAATCCGCGCCTGCACGAGCTCCGGAAGCACGCCACTTCTTCAACTCGGCCTTCACATTCTGCAGCTTGAGTGCGAGGCCCCGGATGGTTGTTGGCTCAGGATCCTCAGGCCAGAAGAGCTTGTGAAGCTCAAAGCCCACGCGCACGAGGTCAGAACCAATGGCGGCTAGGCGCTCGAACTGGCCTCGCATCACCAGCATGCTGTCTTCAATTTCGGCCCTGGTGTCCTCTGGCTCGCCATTCGCAGCACGTGCTGCTTGGGCCTTGTCCAGAGCGGGCACGCAGGAAGAAATAATGGCAGGAAAGATCTCTGGGAAAACAAGTAAGAAATTCAGAATCAGAGAAGAAAAGAACCGGGTAGAGGAAGAACCGAGAAGAAAAGAACCGGGTAGAGGAAGAACCGAGAAGAAATTCGACCGAGAAGAGA